>JAOPTO010001903.1:0-54481 GCA_033822845.1 Tetrapedia diversipes | reverse complement strand
GTAAATTTATTGTAAATATCTAATATTAACATTCTAAAAAGTATCTAAATACCTAAAATTATAGTAAATCTTCAAATGTGTAGGCACCACAGTAGGTTTACCATGTTTCTATGGAAAATTAGATTCCCTTGGTAGTTCTAGTTTACTTTTATTAAAACTCAAGGGGTTTCTATTCGAGGTGTGTTGAAACAGATGTTTAAGTTAGGGTAGAAATTAATATCATACAGTTATGAGCAAAACTGAGTCCAATTCCAAGTTCAATTGAAGTAGTGTCCATCTTTGAACTGCAGTGAATTTGTAAAAAGAAGTAACACACGACGATGTTTTAACAGTAATTCTAAAAAACAACCCTCCCTTTAACTTTCTATTTTATTTATTTTATTTGTATTTTTATTTAGTTTATTTTTATCAACTTAGAAGGAGGATCAGGTTGTTGCAAAAAGGAACGGTAACGCGAAAAACTAAGAAAAGCACTCCGTTGCGGTGTTATTCGGAGGAAAAACCCAGAAAATGCCAAAAGAAAGTCGAAACGCGAGGAAAAATTTTCGTTCTCTTCTTTCTAGTTCAGTTTACGCGAGGCGACGTGTATCGAATGGTTTTCACGGTGGCTGCTATTGATCCTTTATTTTTTTTCGTTCTTTTTATTTCTTCTTTCGAGAGGAAAACGCGGGAAGGCGAGGAGAAAGAAAGAGGAAATTGGTGTTCTTTGTTGGGAGAAGAGGCATTGCATGGCGAAGGTAATTTGTGGAGTGTGTAACGCTATTGTGATTAGTTTGGTTCTCGCTGCGCTCTCGCCGAGCTCAATTGGAACGCAAAAGTATGGAAACTGATAGTAAATGTGCGAACGAGAATGGCCGTGGTGAATTCGCGGAACGCTTGTTTCACCGCGATTTTATTTCACCAAGGGTACTGCGAATTTTATCGCATTTGCTCGCGTATTCCCTTCGAGCTGCAATTAGGCGGTCGCTTTTATTGTTTCCATTGTGGCCGCGTATTAATTGCGCCAAGTCTTCTTCCAAAGGTTTACAATTAAGCGAAAAACATGATAACGGTTAATCGCAATAAATACAGTAGTTGATAAAAATTTAAGATCAAACGGTCAAAGAAAACAAATTAATTAATTAGTAAGAAATAGCACGATAAATGAAATTCGTATTCTATGCTGATCAATAAATATTGTTTTACCATAATAACAATGAAAATGAATGTACAGACAATATTTGTAAAATAATACTATGTTCTACGTTGTCCTCTCGTCTTAATCTTTTGTCCGTTGACAGAATTTGAAATTACAGAGCTTAGAGGGAAATAGATTAGGGTATATTCGTATCACTTCATAGATAAAAGTCACCAGAAATTCTTAGGAATAATTGTTGTTCTAAATTTTGGTCATGAAGATTAAATACTCGTCGAATTAACTGATCCCGTGAAACTGGTGTTAATCGCAGCGATTCTGTGATTTCGTGTCACTTCATAGATAAAAGTCAACAAAAATTCCTAGGAATAATGTAGTATAGGTAGCAGAAAAGGGATCAGTGTTGAAATAGAAAAACGAGTTGTAGAGTCGCAAAAAAAAAAAACTGAGGATTAAACATAGAGTCATATGGAAGAGTTGAATTAGAATTTCCTGTATACTGTATATTTCTGCCATTATTCGTATTAATAATAACAAATAATCTTAAAAACCTTTATTTTACAATAATTTCATGTATTTCAAGCTCCACAGACCGTTCAGTGTTAAAAAATAAATAAATAAAAAATTTCAATTAGAAGATCTGTAAGATGCGGCAATTATTCATATTAATAATAATGAATAATTTTAAGAACCTTTCTCTACAATAATAGTAATTGTTTTTGCAAATTTTCCTCATGAAGTCCAAAAACCGTGAAATTAGTGTTAATCATAATGATTTTGTGATTTCGTGTCACTCCATAGATAAAAGTCAACAAAGTTCCTAGGAATAATAGTAATTGTTTTTGCAAATTTTCCTCATGAAGTCCAAAACCCGTGAAATTAGTGTTAATCACAGCAATTTTGTGATTTCGTATCGCTCCATAGATAAAAGTGAACAAAAATTCTCAGATAATAGTAATTGTTTTTGCAAATTTTGCTCATGAAGTCCAAAACCTGTGAAATTGACGGATCCTGTAAATCTAATGTTAATCATAGCGATTCTGTGATTTCGTATCACTCCATATATAAAAGTCAACAAAAATTCCCAAGAATAATAGTAATTATTTTTGCAAATTTTCCTCATGAAGTCCAAAACCCGTGAGATTAGTGTTAATCACAGCGATTTTGTGATTTCGTGTCACTCCATAGATAAAAGTCAACAAAAATTCCCAAGAATAATAGTAATTGTTTTTGCAAATTTTCCTCATGAAGTTCGAAACCCATCAAATTGACGGATCCTGTGAATCTAGCGTTAATCATAGCGATTCTGAATTTTTATCCGCCATGAAGCGATCCCGTTATCGGGTTACGAGATCGTCGAACCGCGACGCACTCTTTTCGTGCTCCCGCGGCCGATGTTATAGACTGAACTCGCAACGAGCCGTCGAACGACGTCCAGATGACTGAGTTTGCCCCGAACGACGCGCGTTCAAGGGCCTGCAGTTTCGCGGCACCGAAGTGTCGTGATACTTGGGAACGCCCTCGTAAAACAAGCGATTTTCCGGGAAACTGTGAACTACCTACGAGCCTACTGGGCGGTATAAAAGTTGCCCGATAACGTTTCCCCCGGTCGTTCCCTGTACCGTTCCTATCTTCTTTTGTGCGGAAAGAAACGTATGCTACTGGAGAAGAAATTCATGGATAACTTTAGACCACCTTTAAATAAATGAAACAGCCTTCCGGTGGATCGATCTTTGGTTTTATTATAGTAATTTTTGGGAAATTTGTTCGTATAAATAATTTCTAACATACTTGTTGCATTAATTATTTCTTTTTTGTTAGTTAAACTACTGTAAATAAATGAAACAGTCTTCTGGTGGATCAATTTTTCGTTTTGTTATAGTGATTTTTTGGAAACTTGTTCGTACAAATATCTATTAGCATATCTGTCATATTAATTAATTTTTTTTGTTAGTTAGATTTCTGTAAAAAATTAAAACACCTTCTGATGGATCGACCTTTGGTTCTGTTATAGTGATTTTTTGGAAACTTGTTCGTACAAATAATTTTTTGCATACATGTTATATTAATTATTTTTTTTGTTCGTTAAATTTCTCTAAATAAATAAAACAATCTTTGGTGAAGTCGACCTTTAGTTTTGTTATACTAATTTATTGGAAACTTGTTCGTGCAAATATTTTCTTGCATACCTGTTATATTAATTAAAATTCAATTGTTTCCTGTGTGAATCGTAATGGTAAATTAATAATTCAATTATGGATTGAAAAGTTGTTTGAAAAATGATGATAAATAAATGGTAAATTATTTTAAAGTGAGTAGGTGTAGAAATAAAAATTATAGGAGTTCATTTAGTGATGTAAAATTCTACTAAATGTTCGACGGAACGCTTATTATTTACTTATACTACTGCCGAGCGGTCGCTAGACGTAGACCTGTACTACTGCCGACTGTTCGCTAAGCGTAGACCTTTACTACTGCCCTTCAAATTATACCCACAATAACTTATAATATTTCTTACATTAGTAGCAACAAAAACCAACAAATTTTTGTTCAGTCATACAAACATAAACTTTAATTATTTAAATAAAAAATTAAACATTCCCATATATATAGTTATCTCAAGATCTAAACAAACAAGATTCAATCATAGCCCATACATTTTCAAAAAAAAAAACATTTCTTCGATTCCTACGAAGTTTTTGCTTTTAAAGGGCGGGAAAATAAAATATTCGATCGAACTTGACGATTTTATCACAAGAAATATTCATTTTCCGTTGTTTTTAAGCGCAAACACTTGTTTCCTTTCTCCTCCACGGACTCCCGTCCATGTGAATATTACAAAAGCCGGCTCCGCGAACGATTCTTCGTTTGCTCTGTAAATAATTTAACGGTATAAACTGGCCGCAGTACATCTGCGGTCGGTTTGTGTAGCGTGAGGGCAGTTTATCCCCGCGGGAATCTCCCTTTACGTGTTCAATCCTACATAAACAGATTCGCAGTTCCCATCCCCCCCCCCCCCCCCCCTCGTACATATAGCGTTAAATCTCGTTTAAACAGAGCGGCGGCCCTTTTGTAATGCCCTCTGACATCGTTTCCCGGGGCTAAGCAGTTTTTTCAATCCGCTGGAAGCAAGTTTCGCGGAATAAAAGCTCGCCGGGGGAATCCTGTTTTCCGGAGAAATTTTATTTCGCCTCGTCGTTACGGATGAAGCTTTTAAACGGAGCCGGAAGTTACTCGTCGTTAGCGTTTTCCTCAGTTCCACCGATAACTTTCTTTAGCTCGTGAAACGGTTGTTGTCCGCGTCTGTGCCCGTTATGGAAAGCAGCAGGAATTTTCGAACGTCTTCGAGATATCTTTTTTGTTTTTATTGGGCTTTTAAGATAATAATAATAATAATAATAATAATGATAATAATAATAATAATAATAATAATAATAATAATAATAATAATGATAATAATAATAATAATAATAATAATAATAATAATGATAATAATAATAATAATAATAATAATAAAACGATACTACCGTTCATAATTTCAGCAACAGGCATCACCCCAAAAACATTTATACAAAACTCACAAGTATTACAACTACCAACATACATACACTCACACATACAAAAAGCAGTCATCCTCAACACAACGACAATAGCAAAAAAATTCCTACAATAAAAAACACTGGCATCGTTTTGTTTATTTTTGCTTCCACCCGTGGGCGAAGGCCAAACCTTTTTAAGGGTTTGGAAAATAGGAAGTGGACAATTGTAAGGTGGAGGGAAAAGGAATTTACTGATACAAGTATGGTGGAAGAACGTACTGATTGCTAACTTCTTATCATTAAACTATTTTAAATATATACATTTATTAATATTCTAATCGCTTCACTTTTATTTTATTCACACCTGAGCCATATTATTCACTGTACTAAATAAAGTAAAAGCAGAATTTCCTATAGTCATTGTTTCTGCGACACCCTGTACATCAGGCCAGTTCTCCTTGCTCGAGCCAAGGAACGACCGGGAACCGGGATGATTCTCGTGGCCGAAAGACACGCGCATTGTTTGCTCGGAAGGGGTTAAAAGAGGGGGGTGGAGGGATAGTGCATCCGCAAATGCGGTCGCTGTTGGAGTATCGCGTATACCGATGCGCCGAAGGAATCAACGCCGGTGTAATGGGTGCATCGATTTTTAAGTAGCCGCGCTTGTGCACTCCCATTTCCGCGGGAGACAATCTCCGGCCGCGAAATTACTAACCCGAATAAGCCGCCACGGTTCAGATTGATAATTTTATTGAGCGGAAGCCAACTGGGAGAATATACAAAGAACGATGATACTATGACTAAAAACACTGTTCATTTATTTTTTTCTGGCTTCCAGAACACTTGCTTGTTCTGTACACTCTATTCCCTATTCATCAGTAGTGTAGCGCCCCTTAACACTAGAATTATTTGCATTGAATACATTAAAGTGAAAATTGCATGAAAAAATATCGAATACACGGAAAACAAATTTTTATTTATGCATTCTACAGAAAATCATAGTTAATTTTAAAAGCTGTATCACAGTGAATTTATAAGGCTACTATGAATTATTACCAATTGGTCATTTTAACTGCTCTGCTAGTTGATTTCGCAATGTGTCTGACGACAAATCACCGATTCTACTTAACACTAGAACTACCGACGATTGCAGTGTACTTATTTGCGTGGAACAGATCAAATTGAAAATTACATGAAAAAATATCGAATACGCGGAAAACAAATTTTTATTCATACATTCTGCAGAAAATCATAGTTAATTTTAGAAGCTATGTCACAGTGAATTTATAAGCCTACTATGAATAATCACCAATTGGTCATTTTCACTGCTCTGCTAGTTGATTTCGCAGCTTGTCTGACGACAAATCGCCGATTCTACTTAACACTAGAACTACCGACGATTACAGTGTACTTATTTGCGTGGAACAGATCAAATTGAAAATTACATGAAAAAATATCGAATACATGGAAAACAAATTTTTATTTATGCATTCTGCAGAAAATCATAGTTAATTTTAGAAGCTGTACCACAGTGAATTTATAAGATTGGTCACTTTGACTGGTCTGTTAGTTCTAGCATTAATGCACATCACTCATATTAAATTTCATTTCGTTTAGTTTGGGAATATACTAACATTTACTTGCATGACTATTTAACCTTTTGGGTTTGAAAATTTACAAAATTATCACTTGGTGACTGAGAGTCACTTTTAGAGTGTAAAGGGTTAGATTCAGGTTAGTTAGTTATCTGTACTTTAAAAAACTTCAAATTCTACCAACTTTTTAAGGTTCCCAACTGGTTTTACCTAATATTTTTGGACGTTCGATAACTCCTGGAAGACAGTGTAGCTGAATACAAGGAGAACCTCGAAGGAACCGGTTTCGTTTTAGTTTCCCCCCTCTATTTCCTCCACCCCTTCGACCCTCAGCGCGTGTCCCGTTCCAAAGCACGGTCCATCCTCGTGCTTTTTTCCAGCGGGCAATAAGACGACAAAGGAATTAAAAGCGGGCCACATTACGTAACCGCCGGGCTGCTGTTTGCTTCGTTATGAAACTAAGCGGCGTGCTTTAAGAGGCTCTCACCCTTAAATAGCCTCCCGGGTACTGTGAGACGGACAGAGACAAGGGGGATGAAAATGGGAGAGAGGGAGGATCTGGAGAACCGTGGGGCACTTTAACAGTTAGGACGCTCCTGTTTGCTGTCTTTCCACTCTCCCCCTTTTTATTTCCCTTCCTTTTCCTATTTCTACTCTCTCTCTCTCTCTCTCTCTCTCTCAACTTGCTCTAGCTACCCACATCCTCTCAGCATCTCTCTCTCTCTCTCTCTCTCTCTCTGTTGTCCACCTCTTCTCCGCGAATTTCAAATGTACACCTCTGTTCAAAAGTGTGACGTAACAGTGCGACACTTGCGGGAGGTTGCGTAAATTTGAAAAATTGTTGGGTGAGTTGGTGAAACACTTTCGAAGTTGTGCAGATTGGAGCCTTTGGTTTTTTAAAATTAGTCATGTAACATATTAGGGAATAGTTGTTGAACAAATTGTTTAACGTGGAAAAAGACAGTTGGGATTCCTCTAGACTTAATGAAGATTAAATTAATTTTTTTTTGTGAATTTTAGTAATAATGGTCCAATAGTCCATCTTCATCCGCAAATAATTAAGATAATAAATTCAACAAACATTTCTCCAAACACAAAATAAAATAGACAATAATATAGTTATTAAAAAATAAAGAATCTATTACTGTTTCAAATCAAACGACCATTCAATTAACTCGACATAATTTCCAATCAAATTTGCATAATTCATTTTAAACTACTTCTCTTTAATTGTCCACGTAATTTATGAACACAAGTAATATAGTTATTTGAAAAATAAGGAATTTATTATTGGTTCAAATCAGACGAGCATTCAATTAAATCAACATAATTTCCAATAAAATTTGCATAATTCATTTTAAACTACTTCTCTTTAATTGTCCACGTAATTTATGAACACAAGTAATATAGTTACTTGTAAAATAAGGAATCCATTATTTGTTAAAATCAAACGACCATTAAATTAACTCAACATAATTTTCAATCAAATTTGCATAATTCATTTTAAACTATTTCTCTTTAATTGTCCACGTAATTTATGAACACAAGTAATATAGTTATTTGAAAAATAAGGAATCTATTACTGGTTCAAATCAAACAAGTATTCAATTAACTCAACATAATTTCCAATAAAATTTGCATAATTCATTTTAAACTACTGCTCTTTAATCGTCCACGTAATTTATGAACACGAGTGTATCTGAGCAGCCTGAAATGAAAGAGTTTCCTTTCTCTCGGTCCCTTTTTCAAGCGATTACAGCACCGGTGCCTTTGTTATTATACCAGTTTGCGAATCCTCTCCACCTGCCCCTTCTTCTTTTTGTCCTCCTTCGTGTCCGTGAAATTCTATGGGATCCCGGGATTAACTCGATCTCGAATGTGATTTCGGTGAAGTGTTTAATTGCCTCCCTCCTCCCTCTCTCAACCCTCCTCCACCCCCACCCTCGTTTTCCACCCGCGAGAATTCTTTTCTTTGGACAAGCAAACTGGACGCTCGCGCCGCTGCTCCACGCGCAAGAGCTCGAATTAACTCGAGCACCCGCAGGCATTAACGTAAATAATGCTGTTCACCGGATGTATGCAAATTAAGCGCGGGGGGCAGATTTTATTCCGTAATTGCTTCGTCAAGATTCATGCGTACGCCGCGAAACAGCTCGAGGATCCGCCCGTGGCGTATTGAGACACGGTTAATTCGCTTGAGGGCAATTCTAATTAGTTCTGGGGAAAGTGTTTTTTGCTGGGGACATTATTTCTGGGTCTGAAGAGTTTTTATATTTTTTCGTTTTATCACCAGAGTTGTTGAAGCGTGTGAAATGGTTGGTAGGTGACTTTTTTTTAGACGTTTTGTCAGTTCGCTGAAGCGCGTTTTCAAAAATTTATAAAATACAGGTTTTTTTAAGAAAGGAAAATATAAATAAGTTAGATATTCTTTTGCACAATTTAATTAATTAATTTAATTCTTTTATTCCGTGTGAGTATATTGCGTATTGAGACACTGTTAATTCGCTTGAGGGCAATTCTAATTAGTTCTGAGGAAAGTGTTTTTTGCTGGGGACATTATTTCTGGGTCTGAAGAGTTTTTATATTTTTTCGTTTTATCACCAGAGTTGTTGAAGCGTGTGAAATGGTTGGTAGGTGACTTTTCGTAGGCGTTTTCAACAATTTATGGAATACAATTCTTTCGTAAAAAAAAAGTTCGTTTACACAATTTAGTTTATTTATTTAATTCTTTTACTCCGTGTAAATATATTGCAATCATCTATAGTTCTATTATTGCAATTAGTAGGTTTAAGCTCGAGAATTCGCTTGAGGGCAATACTAATTAGTTCTGGGGAAAGTGCCTTTTCCTGGAGACAAAATTTCTGGTTCTGAAGAATTTTTATATTTTTCTTTTTATCACCAGAGTTGTTGAAGCGTGTGAAATGGTTGATAGGTGACTTTTTATAGGCGTTTTCAACAATTTATGGAATACAATCTTTTTGTAAAAAAAATGTATATAAGTTACCCTTACATTAGGTATTCTTTTGCACAATTTAGTTTATTTAATTAATTTTTTTATTGCGTGTAGATATATTGCAATCGTCTATAGTTCTATTATTTAATTCTTCTATTTTGTATAGATACATTGTAATTGTTTATAGTTATATTATTTAATTCATTTACTTTATATAAATATATTGCAATCATCTATAGTTCTATTATTTAATTCTTTCATTTTGTATAGATATGTTGTAATAATCTATAGTTCTATTTTGCAATTAATAGGTTTAAAATATAAAAATTGTTCATGCAATTGTGCTATCCCATTATTCAACTTTTTAATGCAAAGTTCAACGTCGACATAATCAAATATAGAACATTCTTAGATATTAGTATACAGGATCAGGATATTAAGCTGTGAAATAAGGATAAATTAAGATATCGTTCGACATTGTAAAAATAATTATAGTAATGTGGGACAGGGTAGAAAGGACCTTTTGATTTTTTTACTGAATAGGCGTTCCCCATTGTGAGGACCCAACGATCCTTTCAGAATCGCGAACGAATGACACAGAGATCCGTAAGGGTTATTATAACCGGTCACTGTGAATGCGTAAACCACAGCCTCGCGGTTTCGCACAATAGACTTCACAGAGAATTTGTGATAGAATAGGATTATCGGGAATCGATAAATTCGGCCCGTCGTACGGCTGATATCCGTGGAATATAGTTATTTGCAAGTTTGCACCTAGATGCGTCCAAGTCTTTGATAAATCCCGACTTCTATAATGGCGGAATTAATCGGGCAGCTCGGTTATCCGTTCGAAGTTTCGCGAACGTGTCATCCGTTTATTGTTCCAAATCCTACCATACACATCGTATTTTATAGTGCTTTGTGAAATTCATTTTATAACAGCTTAATCGCAATTACTACATTTAACTCGCTTTTAACAATTTTTCTCTGAATATTGACAGAAAATACTGTGTATTCTGTGGTCCAAATCTTAGATTATAATTTTTCTGAATACCTTGTAATTAATTTTTGTTAACCGTTGAAGTACTTGAACCTTGTATGATTATTAGAATAGGTATCAATATAATTCAGTAATAGAAAAATATATTAAACTGTAAAAAGATTTAACTCGCTTTTGTTTTTCTCAAATTCTTATATCGAATACTGCACATCTCATAATCTAAATTTAGGTTAAAATTCGTTTTAGATAACAATTCTTTTTGATTAATTTTTGTTAACCGTTGAAGTACTTGAGCCCTGTATGATTATTAGAATAGATATCAATATAATTTACTAATAGAAAAATATATTAAACTGTAACAAATTTTAACTCGCTTTTATCCTTTCCAAATTCATACATCGAATATTGCAGATTCCATGATCCAAATTTAGATTAAAATTTCTCTATATTCTGTTTGATTAATTTTTGTTAACTTTTTAAAGTGTTCGTGCCCTCTATAATTATTAGAATAAATGTTAACATAATTCAGTAACAGAGAAATATATTAAACTGTAACAAATTTTAACTCGCTTTTATCCTTTCCAAATTCATACATCGAATATTGCAGATTCCATGATCCAAATTTAGATTAAAATTTCTCTATATTCTGTTTGATTAATTTTTGTTAACTTTTTAAAGTGTTCGTGCCCTCTATAATTATTAGAATAAATGTTAACATAATTCAGTAACAGAGAAATATATTAAACTGTAACAAATTTTAACTCGCTTTTATCCTTTCCAAATTCATACATCGAATATTGCAGATTCCATGATCCAAATTTAGATTAAAATTTCTCTATATTCTCTTTGATTAATTAATTTTTGTCAATTTTTAAAGCACTCGTACCCTCTATAATTATTCCAATAAATTTTAATATAATTCAGTAACAGAGCAGTATATTAAACTGTAACAAAATTTCATTATTAATTTTACCAAAATTATTTACTAATTTAATATATTAAATTGTAACTCGATTGTATTCTCTCCAAATTCTTACATCAAATATTGCACATTCCATGATCCAAGTTTAAATTAAAATTTCTCTATATTCCTTTTGATTAATTTTTGTTAACTTTTTAAAGTATTGGTGCCCCCTACAATTATCATAATTAATGTTAATATAATTCAGTGATAGTGGAATATATTAAACTGTAACAAAATTTCATTATTAATTTTAACAAAATTATTTATTAATTTGATATATTAAACTGTAACTCGATTGTATTCTCTCCAAATTCTTACATCAAATATTGCACATTCCATGATCCAAGTTTAAATTAAAATTTCTCTATATTCCTTTTGATTAATTTTTGTTAACTTTTTAAAGTATTCGTGCCCCCTACAATTATCATAATTAATGTTAATATAATTCAGTAACAGTGGAACATATTAAACGGTAACAAAATTTGCTTATTTTCTCGAGAATTTGCCCTTAAAATTCCACGAACATTAGACGTCCATCTCGCCAAGCAAATTAAAGCTTCTGCACCGCCCTAAATGATCGACCCAAGCCGAGAGGGCAAGGAAAAAAGAATCACGATTCTCCTCGAGCACGCTTTCATTTACACCGTGCCATAGATCAGCAGACAACCCCTCCTCTCTGTCCCTTAAAACGTGACGCGAAACGGAGCGTAAAGTCGATCCTAAACACAGCAAGAAAACGTAACTTGTACCAGATCAGCCCACCCCATACCTATCCTCCCCCCATGTGTAAGTAACAACGTTTGTACAGCCAGTGCACGCGATCCGTTCGGTACACTATCGGCAAAAAGTTTCTCTCCACCCTTTCTGTCTTCAAAAATACACAGTGACGTTATAATTTGGAAATTTGCTCGTTGTCTATTTCTATCCCACGATAATTTTCTTTATTGCGATCTTAGTCATTGTTTCAACAATAAATATCAACGGTTCCATTTCATTTGGTACGTTGTTCATAAATCTGGGGGGAAGTTTAGCTTGTTTCTGAGGCGGGTATTCGAGATAACAACGTGACTGAGAAGTTTTGGGTGAACATGACCGAATGTATCGAGTGAGAAAGGAAGCTGCTGCTAATATTTGAAGAATATAGCAGGGAAATTATACAAAGATAAAATTTTGTTTCAGCAATTCAGGAAAAAGGGAAATTATACAAAGATAAAATTTTGTTTCAGTTATTTAGGAAAAAGGGAAATTATACAAAGATAAAATTTTGTTTCAGCAATTCAGGAAAAAGGGAAATTATACAAAGATAAAATTTTGTTTCAGTAATTTAGGAAAAAGGGAAATTATACAAAGATAAAATTTTGTTTCAGTTATTTAGGAAAAAGGGAAATTATAGAAAGATAAAATTTTGTTTCAGCAATTCAGGAAAAAGGGAAATTATACAAAGATAAAATTTTGTTTCAGCAATTCAGGAAAAAGGGAAATTATAGAAAGATAAAATTTTGTTTCAGTAATTTAGGAAAAAGGGAAATATACAAAATTTCTGTACACCGAAGTTTCTTCATTTTTAAAGTTTTGACCATCACATTCAATCATCTGTTCTTTTCTATGGCTCTATTAAACACTCCCTTTTTTTGTAAACCTTCTTTTTATTTCTCGATTTTTTACACAATTATAATAAAATAGATACTCCACAAATATTCCAAGTTTTATTTAAGAATTCTTTTAACATGTCACTTGAAGTGTACTTCATCATGATAGAAATTAAATAAAATTGAATGCTCTATAATACAATCAAATCCAACTCGTGTTGCTCACCTCTAGACAAATAAATTTTATGCAAATGCGATTCAATTTTTATGCAATGTTTCAGTAATTAAAATCAAAGATATAATTTCGTTAATCGACGAGTATTAGAGCGACGGTAAACTTTTCGTGGATAGTGTACGTGTTTGCTATTCTTCCACGTCGCCCGTCCCCGAAGCATGATGCTGCCAACCATACCCACCCCCTGTCCCCCCCCCCATCCCCGAGCATGGGGTCCCTTTTAGACCTATCGGCCGTCTCTACAGACGAGCGATTTCCCGTTAAATCGGCCGCCAAGCAAGCTGAATGGGAACGAGTTTTCGAGGCTGTAATAGGGTCGCCTTCTTTCGTCTGGCTACCTTGTCATCCGGATTAACGGAGGGTAATGGACAGATCAGAGAAGTCCTCAGAGAGGGCCTGCCTGTCTTTGCTCCACTTTTCTCTCCGTCCGGTTGTGTTAACAGAGGGATGAGAGACGTGTACACTCTTGTTCATAAGTATCAGAATCTGAATTAGTAATCGCACAAAATATAATGTAGCAATTAAGTGGATATGATTATGGGAAAACGTGAAGAGTAGTTAAGTCGAGTGATAGTCGTGTGAACGTAGAATATTTGGATTGGAGTGTTTCTGAGGCGCGAATGATGAATACTTGAGTACTTTTTGGGAATTTTGGGTGAACGTGATCGAATGCATCGAGTGAGAAAAGCTTACAATTAGAAAAATAGGAAACCCTACTATCTCTCTAAATAAAATAAAATCCTATAATAACAAAAAAAAAATCGCCCCAAATAGTATCTAAACTATAAAATTAAATTACTATTACTAAAGTATAAATAAGTTAATATTAAAGTATATATTGAGAACTTTACTTTGTTATACCTACATCTGAACCCTACCATCTCTCTAAATAAAACAAAATCCTATAATAATAAAAAAATGGCCTTCAGCACTATTTAAAATATTTTAGATATGTTTAAGCACTTTACTTTGTTATGCCTGTCACCTGAACCCTACCATCTCTGTAAATAAAATAGGACCCTATAATAATAAAAAAATCGCTTCGAACACTATTTAAACTATTTTAAATATATTTAAAAACTTTAATTCGTTACGACTACCACCTGAACTCTACCATCTCTCTAAATAGAATACAATGCTATAAGAAAAAAAAATCGCCTCGAGCACAGCCAGTTCTTCTCGCAGACGGCGATGCAGGATCATCGACCTTCGAGAGGAGGAGGAGACGATAAGAAACGAGTGGTCGGTGTGCAGGGTCGTCTGGCCGCTCACCTGTGACTGCATTAAATCCTGCGGGACGATCCAGGTGACCGGGAGCGACGACAGAGCGGAAGGGTGCGCTTCACGCCTCGTCGAGCTGAAACGCCGTTACATAATGTGCCGGGTTGCTTTGCCTTCTCGACTCTCTCCGCCACCCTTTATGCATCACGCTCACTGCCTTTCGCGAGTATTAGGCTACTCGCGGAAAATGAAGCCAGTCCGAAAAGTCGTACAACTCAACTTTCCATTCGAGCCATTGGCTGGATATTCTCGTTGTAAAATGAAGAATTTGAAAAAAATTTTAATTTATGGTTTTGTACTATTGAAAAATTGTAAGGCGTACGTAGGTCAACAATATTATTTAATTGTGAAAGTGTGGGGCGTATGCGTAGAATTTTGTTTTACTTTGTTTACTGTTCACTTTGGATCTTCAATTTTGGAAGAAATGTAGATGAAAACAGTGTTTACAGTTTTCACTGTGAATTAATCATTCGTGATGCATATTTAATTCGACGAAAATAGAACTTAACTCTACTTTGCTCACTAATCGCTTTGGATGTTCAGTTTTGGAGGAAATCCAGATGAAAACAATATTCATACTTTTTACCATAAACAAATTATCCAGAATGCATGTCTAATTCGTCAAAATTAGAACTTGGGTCCACTTTGTTCACTAATCACTTTGGATGCTCAGTTTTGGAGGAAATCCAGATGAAAACAATATTTGTACTTTTTACCATAAACAAATTATTTGGAATGCATATCTAATTCGTCAAAAGTAGAACTTGGATCTACTTTGTTCACTGATCACTTTGGATGTTCAGTTTTGTAGGAAATGCAGATGAAAACAATATTTGTACTTTTTACCATAAACAAATTATCCAGAATGCATGTTTAATTCGTCAAAATTAGAATTTGGGTCTACTTTGTTTACTGATCACTTTAAATGTTTAGTTTTGGAGGAAATGCAGATGAAAACAATATTTGTACTTTTTACCATAAACAAATTATCCAGAATGCATGTTTAATTCGTCAAAAGTAGAACTTGATTCTGCTTCTTTCATTGAACACTTTGAACAAAATGCAGATGAAAACATTATTTCTACTTTTCACTGTGGTTGCACGTAGCGTGGACTAGTTCTCTACACGCCCTTCCTTTTTCTTCTTTTCCGAGTCGAAGAAAACGAAAAAATTATGACAATTCGTCCGATGGAGGCCGGAATTAAACGTTCGTAGAGATGTGGCTCGAGTTTAGTCTGTTTAAGTTATGAATACGTTCTGTGGCGAATTTCATCAGAAAGTTTTCGCAGGAAAGCGCAATCTTCCTACGAGGAAGCCGCCGAGCGCACTATCTTGTTTTCCTCGTGAGTTTTAACAAGTTAGTATTGTATTAGCGACTATAATTTTAGACAGATACAAAATTAAATTTTATTGCGAACTATGAAGTTCTTAACGAAGATGAGTACCCTTAATATTACCTGATGATAATCGATATTTTAATTCGAAGTTAACTTAACTTCAGATAATTTAGGTAATAATAACTCATTGTTATGATAATCGATATTTTAATTTGAGGTTAACTTAACTTCAGATAATTTAGATAATAATAACTCATACTTATGATAATCGATATTTTAATTTGAGGTTAACTTAACTTCAGATAATTTAGATAATAATAACTCATACTTATGATAATCGATATTTTAATTCTTAGTTAACTTAACTTCAAATAATTTAGATAATAATAACTCACAGTTATGCTAATCGATATTTTAATTCAAAATTAACTTAACTTCAGATAATTTAGGTAACAATAATTCATACTTATGATAATCGATATTTTAATTTGAGGTTAACTTAACTTCAGATAATTTAGGTAATAATAACTCATACTTATGATAGTCAATATTTTTATTTGAGGTTAACTTAACTTCAGATAACTTAGGTAATAATAACTCATAGTTAAGACAATTCGAAAGAACTTTTTCTTATGCAGTTCCAACCAAATAAATTTCATTTTTCACCGTCAAATTCAATTTAACTCGGTGCATCGTGTCGAATTTCACCGAGAACACGTTAAATTGCAGTTGGAATTGTTTCACGTGGACGCGTGCGATTCCAATTGTTTAAATTAACGCTAGAATTTATATTCGGTGCTGGAGTTTGCATTTTTCGCGACAAATCGAACGATTTTTCCTACGCATTTCCCAATCGTTTTTTTTTCACTAATTCAGCTGTGTTATTCAGTTCTTTGATCGTTTTCGCCAGCACGAGCACAATTATTTACCCAATTATTCGCAATTATTGTTATATCCTTATGAAAAAATATCAATCATTCCCCTGAAATTTCCCATATCTCTTCGTTTCAATCGAGAACGACGCTTTACCCCGTCTCCGGCCAATTTTTCGCTGTTATCTCGAATTTATCGTCGGTTAATTGATATTCCCCATCCAATTACGGTCCGTCTAAATTAGCTGGCTGCCGATTCGCACCTAATTCCGAGTGCCGGCTCGGCGATAATGTCGTTTAGAGGCGAGTCGCATTCCAGACAATGCGTTCGCAATATTTCCCCCGTTTCGATTAATTATCTCCCTCGAACGAGGAGGGATGGAGGATCGCGTTGTTGGGTATTGTTTCGAAATCGGCCAGAAAGAGCCCCCCCCCCCCTGTTCCTCTTTTCCGGTTCCCGTGAAAACTTGCCCGGCTGCAAATTAAATCGCGAATCGCCCATTTCGCCGGAAATTAAAATGCAACGTCGATGACATCGATATCCGTTGTTGTTGTTGCTTGGAATTTGTATCACTGATTGTAAATGTAATTATGGTGAATTTTCGATTGGTCACCGAGCTCCACTGTTTATCGTTGGAAAGGAGAAGAAATGAAATTGGTAGTCAGTGTGGAAAGACGTGGACTAAATCAGATCGATGGTAATGAAAGTGTGTTGTTGAATTATATAGAAAAGTTTTACTTTTATTATTTAGCAAAGAGGGATGGTAGGGCTTAGGTGTGAGTGAAATAAAGTGAAGTGCTTAGAATGTAATAATATATTTAAAAATTGTTTAATAGTAACAATTTGAACGACTTTTTAAGTTAGCAACTTTGCCATGCTTGCTCCTCTCACAATCATGCTCGTCTTACAATCATACTCGTTTCATAATCATGCTCCCCTCATAATTATGTCCCTCTCATAATCATGCTGGTCTCACAATCATGTTAGTTTCATAAGCATGCGACTCGCATAATCATGCTCGTCTCACAGCCATGCCGCTCTCACAATCATGCTGGTCTCACAATCATGCTCTTTCTGTCTCACGCTCGCATGTTGTCCGTCATAAATTCTTTCAAACATTAATTTCCTTTCTTTCGAATTGCAAACCTTTCTCACTCAATGCTATTGGTCACATTCACCCAAAATTCCCAAGAAATCGCTCAGTTTTCTCAAGTGTTCTCAATCTTTCGCGCCATAGAAACACTCGAGTTCAAACATTTTGCGTTCACACGGCTATGATCTGCAAATATTGTGTGTACATTCATTTTTATTGTTATTATGGTGGAACACTATTCATCGATTAGCACAGAATGCAAATTTTGTTTATCATCCTATTCCGTATAAATCAATTAGTTTAATTTCGTTAACTCTTTGGTCTTAAATTTTTGTTTAAATTAAATTCGTCGAACAAACCCCGGTATCGACGATGTTTAATTTCGTTAATTCTTTGGTCTTAAATTTGTGTTTAAATTAAATTCGTCGAACCCTTGTTTCTTTTTAGTTCCAAACCCCACGGTAACAACGATTGATCTTCTCAACAAAGTTGCTTTGTATCGTTCCACGTTTCTTTCCCTCCCCTTTGCTAATAATATCCGCTCTTCTTCTGAACACGGCCAGATACGTGTGAGCAGAGGTCGTGTGTGTGTGTGTGTAAATTCAGAAATTTCAATACGAGAAAGACACCTTTTGTACGACACGTTGAAAGCCTACAGAGGCACATTCGTACAAAAACGCGATGTCCAAGGTGGCGTCAAACGCGAAAGATTAAATCAGTCAGGCCGAAGGAAATATGTTGCAGGAAAAGTATAAAAGAGGCGAACAGGGCGTAGCTTGGAATAGAATGCTGGCGAAAAGGTGACAAAGGGGTGTGGCACACGTGGCAATCACCTCGTTAGCTCGCCATTCGCTCGGAAAGATGCTTTTTCAAGTAGTTAGGGCTCGCGATTCCTCGGGAACGGAAAGGAAAAGAAAATTGTGGCCGGTTGGCTCTTTGTGCCGGCGAAATCACGGCTCTCGAACTTCTCGCATCTCGAGGACGCCATTGTGCCCGCCTATAGGTTGGATCGTGCGCGATTTTTCATCCCCCTTTTGGTCGTCTTTAACCCTTTCGCGATTTTCTTTAAAGTTTCTCCGCCACCATGATTTATCTAACCGCGTTGGAAGGTATCGTTAAACCTTCCGTCGCGTGAATTATTACCGAAGTTACCAAAATGGCCCTTCAGGGGAATTTCGCGAGTTTGTTCCGAATCGTTACTTTTGGAAATTTTTTACAATTTATTATAATTTATAATTTTATTTCCAGTTATTAATTTCGAGTCTGAACTTTTTTTTAGATATTTTTTAACAATATGTAAAGGGACCTAGGGTAAAAGTAGTATCGAAGTTACTAAAATGGCCCTTCAGGGGAATTTCGCAAGTTTATTCCGAACGTTACTTTTGGAAATTTTTACAATTCATTAAAATTTATTATTTTATTTCCAGATATTAACTTCGATTCTGAACTTTTTTTTTACATATTTCTTAACAATATATAAAGGAGATTAGGGCAAAAGTAGTACCGAAATTACCAAAATGGCCCCTCAGGGGAATTTTACAAATCTGTTCGAACATTACTCTTGGAAATTTTTTATAATTTATATTAACGCATTTTTAGTGGAAAATGCTTGTAATGAAATTTCCCAGGTATTAATTTCGAGTCTGAATTCTTTCTAGATATTTCTTAATAATATATAAAAGAGACTAGGGTAAAAGTAGTATCGAAGTTACCAAAATGGCCCTTCAGGGGAATTTTACAAATGTCTTCCAAACGTTTCTTTTGGACACCTTTTACAATTTATATTAACGCATTTTTAGTGGAAAATCTGTTCGATCCACCAGTAATCCTAATCCTTCCAAGCTATAAACAGTCTATTATAATCTATCAATTGTAATTAAATTTTTGTCGCGTCGAACGCGATACTCGTCGTCAGGAATTTTAATTAAAAAACATTTCGTAGAAAATCCGATGGGGCAAAGAGAAAAAAAAAACAAGAAAAATTTGACCGGACGTAATTCTGGACTCTTCATAAATCTGCCGGATTTCGCTTGCGCCCACCGTCGAAAGATTTGACCAATATGGCGAATTGAAACCGCAGGCTCGTGGTTTTCAATTAGTTCGCGCGGATACACCTTCCGTTTAATCTGATCGGTTTCTTTATTCATTGCAACACCCCCTCCCCTAGCTTTTTGGGAAAAAATACGGTCGATAAAATGTATACGTATTCGCCATAATAGCCCGATGGAACCGATATTTAATCCTTTCACGAGCGATCCATAAGTAGCACAGCTTAACAAATAAATTACATCAGTGTTTTCGAAGCCTTTTACGTTTCTCTCGTTGTATTAAAAAAAATAAATAAATAATTTCAATCGTTCGTGTGCAGTGAGCTTTATTAATTATACTGTATTATAGAATCGTAGTTTTGGGGTATCTTAAAGAACGTGGCTTTAAAGACAGCAACCGGAAGAGGGTAGTGAAAAGTGAAGGTGAGGGTGGGCTAAATGAAGTTGGATCTATCGTAAAAAATTTGAAGAAATGAAGAATCCACAAAATTTGTCGACAATTTTTTGGTGAATGTGAAATGTGGAAAAGTGTGGGTGAGTGTTGGGGGTAGAGAAAACTAGGAGGGTAGTTTTAGAGAAAAAAGGATCAGAATTACACCAAGAGATGAACTGTGAGTCGAGTTGAAAGTTGTATGGAGAATTGTATAGAGTTATATTAATAACAATAATAATATTAACGAATATAATATGAAAATATTAATAATACTAATAATATTAATAATAACAATAATAAAAATATTAATGATATTTATAATATTAATAATAATAATAAATAACAGTAATAATAAATAATAATAATAATATTATTATTATTAATAATAATAATAATACTACTACTACTACTACTACTAATAATAATAATAATAATAGTTTCATTAATATATACGGGAATAATTCTTTGTTACAATAAAAATACAATAAAAGAAGATAATGGAGTAAAATAATAAAATAGAGTTGTTGCATAGAGGATTGTATATTTTTGTAGGTTTATAACCAAGAGTTGTTGCATTTATTGCGGTTTATAATTCAGAATTAATTAATTTGCTATAATCCTAAATAATGAAAGTCTACAATATTATCGCAAATCAGTTTAAAATATGAAATTTACACTTCTGAAGCCAATAATTCGCACGAACCACTATCGTATTAAACCGTGAAAGGGTTAAAGAAGAAAGATGGTTACCCGCCGCGGCATTTTGTCGTTTTCCAGAGAGAACACAATTATTCCTCCAATATTATTTGCGACATCGATCCCCTGTTTCGTTGGCGATTGTTTATATTTTTCATCAGCCGCGAGTGTTCGTACACCTTTCGCGAGCGACCCGTGCGCCGGCTTTTTAATAACTCCCGCGTGAAACAATTAAGCGCACGTGAAACCTGAAACGTTGTATCCCGGCAACGAGTAATTTCAGAGCCCCGGGAACACGATTTTACGTGGCGCAGATTAAATTGTCCCGCATTGTGACCGGGAAACGCGTGGGATCGGGACCGCGAGAAGAATGTAATAACGATAAAAGGAAGACTCCTCGTGTTCCGGCGTTTAACCCTTTCAGTTGCTAAAGACGTATATATACGTTTTCACGTCTATCAATATATATAAGGAAGCCGTAAATTTACGTCCTCTGCATTATTTTACTATAACATCTTTTACCGTTTTATCAATTTGATTTAACATGGGATACAACATGTTAACCCTTTGACTGCTAAACGCGTAAATATACGCCTTCACAAGTCCATCAATATATACGAAAGACGTATATATACGTCCTCTGTATATCTTTACTATAACACCTTTATTACTGTTTTACTGATTAACCCTTTGAGTTGCTAAAGACGTATATATACGTTTTCACCAGTCTATTAACATATATAAGAAAGCCGTATATATACGTTCCCACGTATCCATCAATATATACGAAAGCCGTAAATTTACGTCCTCTGTATTTCTTTACTATAACACCTTTATTACTGTTTTACTGATTAACCCTTTGAGTGCTAAAGACGTATATATACGTCCCCACGTATCCATCAATATATCAAAAAGCCGTAAATTTACGTCCTCTGCATTATTTTACTATAACATCTTTTACCGTTTTATCAATTTGATTTAACATGGGATACAACATGTTAACCCTTTGACTGCTAAACGCGTAAATATACGCCTTCACAAGTCCATCAATATATACGAAAGACGTATATATACGTCCTCTGTATATCTTTACTATAACACCTTTATTACTGTTTTACTGATTAACCCTTTGAGTGCTAAAGGCGTAAATATACGCCTTCACAAGTCCATCAATATATACGAAAGACGTATATATACGTCCTCTATATTTCTTTACTATAACACCTTTATTACTGTTTTACCGATTAATTCAACATAGAATTTATTATCCTATGTAACATAGCAACTAAATATGCCATTATTACTTTGTCATTATTATTTTTAATCCCTAAGAATGGTATCAAACTTCCGGGTACTGTTTTGGTCACTAGTCAGTGGACAACCAGTTGTAACGACTGACATACGAAAAACGTCCATATTGATGGATTCGTCCGAGTCAAAGGGTTAATAAGTCAATTCTTGCGGTTTATGGAAATATCCGACCGAATTACACCTTTATGCAAATTTGTCCAGGTTCAACTGACCTCTCCCCCCCTGAAATTTTCTTCTACTTCTAAATTATCGGTGGGGCTCGTTACGCTGTCGCTGGAAATTACTATGTTTTACATACAAATGACCGCGACACGTCCATTGATAATGAAAATCTCGGTTACTCGCGGTGTAATCGTTTCCGTTCCGCTCTAAACGAACGATTCATTCTGTAACACCATTTTTCATCCGTTATTATTCTCAGTAGACGTGATTTGGTTGAACAACGGTGGTAAATTGTTAAGTTTGCCGTCGGTGTAAGTGGAATTATTGCCTTTTGCACGTTACAACGATTATAAAGGGTTATGCATGTGATTATAATTATCTTAGATTTATGGTATCTTTATGGGGGTATGTTTTATGGAAGAAAAATGTCTTTTGATTCGAAAGATAATTTTGCTAATTTTGTAATCGTTTGTAATACGTTAACCTTACTTAATTGTTGCTTAATATTTATATTGTAATTATACTAATGATAAGTAAAAAGAATTAAAGTTTGCAAGTAATTGGGTTGTCAACTAAGTGATTGTGGATTTTAAATAAGAATGAAAATTCAACATTTTTACTTGAAAATATAACTATTAAATAATACAATAAAATATGTCTGAAATGTGCGGTTTGTCCTTCCATTTTTAAATTGGGATAAAAACGAAAGTGAATCAATATTCGATACAATTTTCTTATTAAAAACAAGAAAACAATATAGGGTAAGGTTGCTCAAGTCGTACGCGTTAAAGAAAAATCCGTATCAAACTTAGGATTTATCAAATAAAAAAACAAATAAACGTGTTATTCAAAACTTGTGTTAATATTGTTGTTATTTATTATAACGAAATCGGTAGAACATCTGATCGATCCAAATGTATATTTGCTTATGGTTGTATGCGTTGTTGTCGCTCTAGTTCATTCAAAATTCAATTGGTACGATTTAGGCAACCTTATCCTCGATCAGGTGTTTTGAACACGTTGACAAAACGAAACAATGTACTGAAATCATCAATCAACAAAATCCACAATCATTTAGTTGGCAATCCAATAGTTTTCAGTAAAAATTGGAATTACAGTAAAATCGTTTTCATGAATAAAATGTAGTGAGAATTAGCAAGCAATTTTATTATATAAAATGGTATAAACGGAGAAGTTTAATAATATAATTTCCGTAATGATTTCCAAATTTCATTTAGAAACGGTTAAATCAACGTCGTTTGAGATACAGCCACTTCTGTTTCCTTTTCTGAAGTCGGTACTTCGTTTCCGTAGTAATCTCGAATCGATGTTCACTCGGCCGTGTAAATTCCCTTTATAACTGCAATTTAACACCAAATTCTTGGTGAGCTGGCGATCAAACTAATCGGCGGGAAAACCGTCGATTCATCCCTTTGAACATCAAGTGTTTGCCACGCGTTGCATTCAGGAAATTGTGTTTCTTTCCGAAGAATGCTAAGTCATCAAAACGTTTGCTCAAAATGTACATACTCTTTGTATCAGAGACTGTTCAAAATTATTAAAATATTATATTATGCGATATATAATGTAAATTATTATTTTATTATATACGTAGGGTGTTATGTAGCCAGAATGATTGACTATTACTACTGGATCTGAAGATTAACATTATTCAAGTTATTATTATATTATATGATAAATTATTATTGTATTATATATGTAGGGTATTATGTAGCCAGAATGATTGACTATTACTACTTAATCTGAAGATTAACATTATTCAAATTATTATTATGTTACACGATAAATTATTATTATGAATTATTACTGTATTATATATGTAGGGTATTATGTAGTCAGAATGATTGACTATTACTACTGGATCTGAAGATTAACACTATTCAAATTATTATTATGTTATACGATAAATTATTATTATTATTAATTATTATTTTATTATATATGTAGGGTATTATGTAGTCAGAATGATTGACTATTACTACTGGATCTGAAGATTAACACTAAAACTACCTTTGATTACGGTGTACTTATTTGCAACAAAAAGTTGAACTGAAAATTGGGTAAAAGAAAATACCTAATACGAGGGAAACAAATCTTAGTGATCACAGTAAAATCCATAGTAAATTTCCAAAAGTGCAAGTACTATAAGTTCATGAAGAGGTCATTTTGACCTCTTTGGTAGTTCTAGTGTTAATAGATTCCTTCACTCAGAATTCGATATTTCTCCAAACTTTCGAGTGAAGGATATAATTTTAAGTTTAAAAGAAAGAAGAAATTTATTTTCTAACCCCTGAAATGTATAAGTTTATAAAAAATACCTTTAAAGGTGAAGTATCTTCAAAAATTTAGTAATTTTTGCGTATGGAATTTTTCAATGACTTACAAATTGTTTAAAATGAACAACTTAGAGAGGATATGCTGTACAATTATCTATTGGAATTGATTTCTGTTTTAATTTAGGTACCATTTGACGTAGACACGCCCAAAACGGGAAGAATTAACGTAATTATCGATTTTGCCGGGCGGTCTCGTGAAATTCACTTGCTTGTTGATTCGTCGAGTGTCTCCTTGAGATGGAATAAGGGGGCATTCAGGGGGATATTCAGGTGTTAAGAGAGGTCAAAGTGCCTGGCTGATGAGTCGCGAAAAGAAGGTTTCCAGGATGAAAAGTCAGGGTTGGCACTTTGTCAATTGATCGGCTCTTGCTCCACAAAATAAAAGTTTCCCGGTCTGCGGTCTATCAGACACCAAAATTGCTTTCCACAAGAATCCTACCTCCGCGTTACTTAATTTTTAAAGATTAGCCGAATTGGAAATAAAATTTATCCGGATAAAACCTTATTACCTGTAATTGAAACGTTCGTTTAAACAGGGGGACGCTTTTAAGAAGCTTCAATTGCGAGATTAAATTCCAAATTAAATATTAAGTGCCATAACTAATTAATTTAGAGATGAAAAATTACAAACCGATAAGAAACTGAGAAATTTTGCAAGAAAGGTATTAATTTTAATTTCAACGGAAGTTACAAAGCGTTAAATGCAACAGGCACAACACAAATATTTCTAATGTGAATAAAATACTGGTTCTCATTTATTTATAGAATTAAGAAACACTCCACAATCATTCACAATTCTAGATGGATCACTAATAGTAAACGTATAACTGAAGAAAGAAAAATAACAGTCAACTTTCCTAATACGAAAATTGCGTGTGCGCTTAAACTAAAATTATTTTTCGAAATTGATTCTGGTCTCCGCAAGAGTTGCATTTTAAATATGCTCGACATTTAACCTGTTGAAATTTCGGCTAAACTGATCAGAAATCTTACAAGAAAGGTATTCTAATTTCAATGGAAGTTACAAAGGGTTAAATGCAACAGGCACAACACAAATATTTCTAATGTGAATAAAATACTGGTTCTCATTTATTTATAAAATTAAGAAACACTCCACAATTATTCACAATTCTAGATGGATCACGAATAGTAAAGGTTTAACTGAAGAAAGAAAAATAATAGTCAACTTTCCTAATACGAAAATTGCGTGTACGCTTAAACTAAAATTATTCTTTGAAATTGATTTTGGTCTCCGCAGGAGTTGCATTTTAAATTGTGCTTGACGTTTAACCTGTTGAAATTTCGGCTAAACAGAATGGTGCAGTCCGTCAGTTTCGGGAATTACGGAACGATATTTTCAGGGGCAATTAATTTTTTCGACTTCTCTGTCGAGGGTCGTAATAAAGTTTTTCGCAGAACGACATCGCGCACATTATGCACGCAAATTATGCGTCCCGTGCACGGCGGAGATGCTGCAGTGCGCAGTATAATGAATAATAAAATTTATCACCGGCATTCTCTTGATGAATTTCGTTTATGGCTTGCCACGGTATTGCCTCTGTTTGCTTTACGCGGTGGACTTGACCCGCTCGCACGAATTTCGGTGCTTCCAAAGAACCGCTCAAAGGCGAACCTCTTTCTAATTAAAAAAAATTCCGTTGAAATGTGAAAATGAAAAATTGTTAAATAAACCAGCGAAAGCGTTGAAAAAAGTCACCTGCAATCGCGACCAAAAAGTTAGAAATAAATTAGGATGTTTGTGAATAGTTTAATATAATTAATCTTTTACTTTCGAGAGACGACTGTGAGTCATCAAATGATAGTTTTGTTAATTTTCAAACTTTAGTCAGTTTGTTTATTAGTTAAACTCGCTTGGTTAAATAATCACATATATGTAAATTTTATAATATGGGAAATACAGGAAATATTTCGAATTTCAGAATTTTTCAAGTTAGTATCATCAAAACGGTTAAACATTCTTTCAGGTGTACAGGGTGGGAAGAAAGTTCTGCCTCTTTGTTAAAAACGTCGTTTTCTATCCGCAAACATTCAGTGCACAAACCTACCAGTTTACTAATACTATTCAGGTATCAACATCACGAAATACGCAGAACATTGCAAGTAAATATTCTCAGGTGTCCCAAAGCAATTTAACACGGACATAAAATACGACACAACTTTCTTTACACCCTGTAATTAGTCGCTAAATCAGCTTCCTTCGGGGACAAAAAACCTACGATTCTCCCAAACTCGAAATTATTAAGCATTCGCTGAGCAATGAATAAAAACGCACAATTCGAGGATACATTCGAAAACCGGCCCACCCTATATAACATCGGACGAACAGCGCTAGTAAATCAACGATTTAATGTTATCCGTGCTGGGAAACGCGGCATCGAGATTGGAACGTAGTTTTTTCAGGCAATTTTATGCATCCGCGACATTTCGCCCCTCCCCAATTGATTCCCCCCCCTCCTAACCCCACCCCCCTAGCCAACGTTCGCTATACAAGCCGGGGGCCTCTAATTTCCGGGCTGCTCAGAGATATCGACGTTGGAAATTCTCCAGATCGCCTGATTTCCTGAAGGAAAATTTATTCCGAGTAATTTATCCGGTTACCAAAGCTGCACGGCGATACATAAAACGAACTCAAGATGGCTCGTGGGAGGTAGGGGGGGGGGGAACGGTGGGCGGGCAAAAGGGAGTAACGTAGAAACGGGACGATTTATCTCGAGCTTCCGGTTTGAAAGCCTATAAAAAACTTTTAACACTTTCCTAACGTTCCAACGGCAAACTTCACGTACGATTCTGTTTCTTGTTAAGAACGCGCTGCGGAGTTTCGCGGGTGTACAGTCGCGGATATAAAAAGTGACCACTGCTTAATGGGAACGCGGGAAATTACCCGTTTCGCAACCGGATAGGTCGTTAGAACTGTTATCGACCGCAACAACGTTTCTTAATTTCTATGGCGACGAAATATCTTTACTCGAAAATTCCTGTTACATCATGAACTGTAAATGCAAGTAAAAAATTGGAAGATAACTTTATTTTCATTCAATCTAAATACACACCGTCGTTAAATCACCACCTTTGCGTCTGGACGTCGGAAAAACGATGGCCAATCGGTGCAGAAATTAATTTAATGTTATTCAACGTTCGTTCAATACTTGTTGGAAAGTGATCAAAGTTTTAATTTTGCATCGCCCTTTCTTGTGAATCACATTTAATTGCCACTTTGAATTCCCGTTCGCTCCTGCTGTAGACTTTTCTGTGGTTTTCCGCCAATTTTTTCTTTTGTCTCCGTAAAACAACTTGTTTCTTAATTTCTATGGTGACGTATTGTCCCTGGTCTTGCGATGGTACACCTTTCTTGACGAACACCGTGACTCTTACACCCTGGGTGATGGGATTTATGAAATACTAGTATGCTTTTTCGTTTTTTCTTCGTTTTGCTTCCCCTTGCTTTTAACCATGGACGAAGGCCAAACGCTTTTTAAGGGTTTGGAAAATAGGAAGTGGACAATTGTAAGGTGGAGGGAAAATGGAGGGAAAAGAAATTTACTGGTAGAAGTGCGGAGGAAGAACGTAGTAATTGCTAAGTTGTTATCATTGAACTGTTTTAAACATATACATTTATTAATATTCTAATTACTTCACTTTTACTTTATTCATACCCGAGCCTTTCACTCTACTAAATAAAGTAAAGGTAGAATTTCCTATAGTTATAGCGCCTTTTAAGGGTTTGGAAAATAGGAAGTGGGAGAAGGAAGGGCACAATTGTAAAAAGTGGAGGGAAAACTTTGAGAAAGGGAATTTATTGGCAAAAGAGTGATGATCAACTGGATGGGTTAGACTCTGACACAGGGAATATACGATGGTCAGGCCCAGACCCCCTAGTAATAAACCAGACCCAGTTTTCATAATACATACAAATAATGATCGATCCCTAAAAAACATCGCGAAAATCAGAAAAAATGGGCGACAACCGCAGAGAAGTCTACATTAAATCGAACTGAACTCTGCCCGCACTTTAGGGCAATTAAAACGTGTATCCAAAGACGCCGCTGCTTTTTTACGATCGCTCGTATATTCATAGGGGGGTTAGACTGGCTCCATTACCAGAGATATGGCGTCCCACGAAAGGGTTAAGGGTTTGGAAAATAGGAAGTGGGAGAAGGAAGGGCACAATTGTAAAAAGTGGAGGGAAAACTTCTAGAAAGGGAATTTATTGGCAGAAGAGTGATGATCACCTGGGTGGGTTAGACTCTGGCCCAGGGAATACGCGATGGTCAGGCCCAGACCCTGTGATAATAAACCAAATCCAGTTTTCATAATACAAATAATGATCGATCCCTAACAGACTTCACGAAAAAAATGGGCGACAACCGCAGAAAAGTCTACAGTAAATCGAACTGAACTCTGCCCGCACACCAGTGGCAATTAAAACGCGTGTCCAAACACGCCGCTGCTTTTTTACGATCGCTCGTATATTCGTAGGGGGTTAGGCCGGCTCCATTACCAGAGATATGGCGTCCCACCCCCGCGCGCGTAAGGCGGCAAACGAGAGTCGAATGGAAATTCGATAATAATTATTGCGGCGCGAGGCCCCGCAGCGTCGAAAAGCTGTGGGAACGGGTCGCGGGCTGCGGCTGCCATAAATTTCCGGACAGGGCAACGTTATACCCCTTTCCTGTGCTCAGATTGGCCGAGGCGCGGCCGGAAGCTAGACGAATGCTCGCATTTATCAAGGGACCGGCCGCTCCCCCCCCCCCTTGGTTGGCTGATAATTCGATTAAAAAATCGTCGAGAAGACGGATTCGTCCTACCCCCCTTTTCGCCGAATATTTATCCCTTCCCAAGGATAATCCCTTCTTTCCGTGGCAGCAAATTGCAGGTGGGAACTGCGATCACTTGGAGACAGCGTTTCTCGCGGATTTTCCGGATTCACGCGAACGTTTGTTCTTGGGTGTCTACGAAATGCGTGTGTTGTGAACGTTGAGGTGCATTGAGGATGTTGGGGAGAGGAATAGGGTGGGTGGATCTCTTTTCTTTTGGTAGGATTTAGGGCATCGATGATGTGGAGGCGTATTGAACACTATAAGACGAAATGATAGCAGTTTTATTTATTTATTTATTTATTTATGGGTATGAATCCCCTTGTATACAAGTAAAAATATGGAGACATAAGTATAAAACAAAAATGTATTATATATAATATCTAAAACTATAAATTATAAACTATATAAAAGATGAATGAATAACGATTATGTTTCTGTGAATAAATATTTACTAGGAATTCCTTCTAATTCTGAAACCTTTAAACGTTATCTTCTTTAAAAAAAATTATGATGCTGTGTTTAAGTATATTAAACTTCCTATTGAAAACTTGGCGTTGCGAAAAGCTTCCATGAGGAATCATAGAAAATATTTAGTAATTGCTGCAGAATATCCTATTCTATGCAGAATATCCCGCCAATTCCATTGCATTAACTAATTGTATACTAATCTCGTTCCCAGTTCGGATATAATTGTTGCATTATAATTGGGCGCTATTCCCACAGCTCCAATAGTTTCAAGATTAAACAACCGAATTCCATATTCAAATTTCAAGATATCCGCTCAGCTCTACCCTTCAACGTTTCGAGCTTTGTCACGAGACTAGCAAAACGCAGTAGTCGAAATTCTTACAACCCTGTCCGGATTCTTCAGCCCCTTTCTTCAGTTTCTTAACGTTTTCCAACTTTCTGAAATGCCGGATTAGCTTCTTGGAAGAAGTCCTTGTGAAAGTACATTAAGAGAAAGCTGGTTTATGGTTAATTTCTGCTTCATAGTACCTCTGTATTCAATATCTAACAATTGGAACTGGAGTTTTATGTTGCTTAAATAAAATACACTCCTATTTGTAAAATAATACTTTGATGCTTTATTATTACTATTACGTAACACTAGGAAAAGCAACTGTAACTGAACCTTGCGAGCTTTGTCATGAGACTAGCAGAACGCAGTGGTCGAAATTCTTACAACCCTGTCCGGATCCTTCAGCCCCTTTCTTCAGTTTCTTAACGTTTTCCAACTTTCTGAAATGCCAGATTAGCTTCTTGGAAGAAGTCCTTGTGAAAGTACGTTAAGAGAAAGTTGGTTTATGATTAATTTTTGCCTCGTAGTATTTCTCTATTCAAAACAAGAAAATGCCTACGTAACCGAACGAGACCACCTCGTTTCGTCTATCGATCGATCCCTTTTCGCTCGAGTATAGCGATACCGCTGCCAATAATGCGCGCCTGGATATGCGTGCATTCGAGCAGGCATTATGGAATGTTATTATAACCGAGTGGAATTCTGTTGCGCGTATTACGGTGGATCACTGTACCGACTAAACGCCACTTCCAAACGATGCTAACATGTAAATGTTCGGTTCATGAACTGCATGTAAACGCGATCTCGTCCCCGTTGTGTTCTTCACGCTGGATGCGACGATGGTCGATTGTAAATTCTGGGAGAACGTTGCAAAAGGTTCGAACAACGGCCGATCTCTTACAGATCTTCTAATTGAAAATTTTCATTAATTTATTTATTCAACAACTCGGTTTTTGGTTCAACACTCGTCCTTTTTCTCTTTCAAAGACACCCTTAAAGGTCTTTCCAAACTTTTCCAATCCTGCGCTCGCAAAACATTGCTGACCTATCGATGAATCGTCTAGTCGATCCACACTTTCACTTTTCTGGTCCTTAAAACTACGATAGTACATTATAAATAATGGATTATATTATAATATGATAATGCCACAAAAATGCTAAGAATTACAATTACAAATTATTAAACAGACTGAATGGTGAATGTTTACTAGGCAGCTGGATCATGAGTGAAAAGATCAATCACAACAGTATAATAATTTGATATAGATAGTCAGTAAATCTCGAGACCGGACATTTAGATTGAAATATTAGTGGAGATAATAATTTTGATGTATTCTAAAGAATCGGTTTACTCATTCTTTAATGTGTAAGTTTCTGAGTCAAAGTGGATCGCCTAATCATTCTCTGTGCTATACTACGGACGTGAGTTTCAGATGAGTGAAAGATTCGAGAGAAAATGGAGGTTCGTCGTTGAAAAATTATGCTTCTCTTGTACTGATCAATTTGCTACAGATTCGAAGTTAATCTTATTGTTTCGAATACCTAAAGAAAATAAGCAAGTTATTCACTATTGGCAATACTGTACACTGTACACTTCCGCCAGGAAATTTGATGAGCTTCGGTATTTTATCCACCGGCAGAGTCCGCCGTGCTGCACCAATTAAAATTTCGTGGACACAACGACGGAGCACTAATTTCATATCAATTTCCAAAATTTCGACTGAACACGATGTACAGCATCCATAACTTTCCTTTACGCGAGTGGGCGCCGCTCGCGCAGCTGCGGAATACTTTCTCATTTATCGGACAAGCGATTAAACGGCGCTTTATCACGAGAGAGCATTATGTCATACAAGCGTTTTTATGCCTCGAACCTTTGATGTGGTTTCCATAAATTATCCAGAACGCTGAAACGGCAGTTTAAAGCTATTAAGCGTATTTCAGGATTCTCGATTCAGGCTGGTGAATTTAGAAGGGGCCAAATTCGAGGCCAACGTGCTAACAAATCATATTACTTTCGGGGATACGTTATCCAGAAGGTCTCTGATCGATGGTCATAAAGGATGTTAGTCAGGAAACTTATTTCACCCTCTTAGAAGTCTCCAAAAATTGTTCTTTTTCCTTGCGGACTTGAATCGTGATGGTAAACTAAAGTAAAGGCTTCAAAGAATATTCCACAATTTTTTCAAAAGTTTTTGAAGCTTAAGACAGTAAAGAAAATTAATCTCGACAAGATGAACCCCTAGCGTGCTCAAGAAGGGTGCGAATCACGCATGGCTACGTAGGGTTAATTCAAACTAATTAATTCAGGGAATATCTTCAAAAGTATCAATTACATTTTAATTACATCAAACTTGTACTCTGAAATGGCTATTAAATGGTTCTTTTATTTATTCGGCTAAAGGTAGGTCGATCCTCCGAAAGGGTTGGAAAACACAGATCTAGATTTCTGCGAGGAGAAAATTCGCGGCAGATAAATCCGCCATTAAATCGAACAATGCCAGGGCGAAGCACATTATGCCTGCACTCAGGCGCTTAAATACGCCTTTGAAGGAACGCGCGTCCCGCTTGCACCCTCTCGAGGTGGTTGCTCGCTCGTCGGCGCGGGTATCACGTAAGGAGTGTTACATCGAAAGAGCGGGCCGCTGAAAGAGGAGGGGGAAATATGGAACGGAGGCCCTCCTGCAGGGGAGTGTGGGTGTAATTATTTAAATATACGTCGCCGTCGGCAAGCTTCGAGCGGGAATATTTCACAGCTCCCGCCATATTACACCAGTAACTTACGTCCGGCCATCCGGGCCAGATGTTTCTAGGAGGTCGAGACAGACGAGTATTTACGAGGAGGGCCGACCTCGTCCGACGCTCGTGCCCCTCCGCTCCGATTCGTGTCACGTGGTCGCGCTCGGCGCGGGAGTGGGAGCGTAGCGCGCCGTGGTGGGGGAACCGTGCCGCGAAGTGGGGCAAGCAGCGGCGGGGAAACGCAGTAGTGGTGGTGGAAGCAACGGTGACTGTTGTGCGCGCGATATCGATGTCAAGGTCTTCCATCTCGGTTGTACTCTCTTCTCGCGTAGGTCGCGCGAAATCAATAGGATAAAATCGTTGCCGACAGGGCATCATCTCTTCCTCCCTTCCCACAGCTTCTGCTTCTGTTTCAAGCGACGTAGCCAGCGGCGATTAAAGCACGACACGCTTCGGAATTCGTTTGCCTGTTCCAGCTAATTCGACGCTGTTGACTTTGAGGAATAACCTTCGGACGACGCGCGTGTTGCACGAGTCATCGGCAGGCTCTTCGAGTACATAAACAAGTTAGTGGCTTAGTATTAGTTCACTGTTATATTATTTCTCGTTTGTAATGCTCGGTTCCGTGATATTGTACGGGTTCCCGGGAAAAGTTTCGATACCGTCCTTTTTCTTTTCCTGCTTCCGCGAACGCAGAAACTTAGGAACTTCGCAACTTCTTACTCGCGTCGGTTTATATTCACGCATCGTAGAGGCAGTTAATCATCGCGACTTTAATTCCGGTGTTATCACATGCAACCCTCCACCCCCGCGACCCGCTCTTGGGACCGAGTTGTCGCGTGTAATAAATTACACCCCCTGCTTTGTTTCTCCGCCCGATTGTTTCCCTTCTTCCCCATACTTCCCGCCAGCTAAAACTTAGCCGGGGCTGTTCTTGCAGCTCTGTCTTCATTCCGCCCCTCTTTAGGGGATGAAACTACCGGTTTCTGCGATTGTTTACACCTCCGTCGTTGTTACTGATGTCGAGTTTTTTTTTTATCGCTGGCTTTACGATTGATGGACGGAAGTAAATAAATGTTTTATTAGCGCCAGAGTTTATTATTGCAACGGCTGCAATGATAGAGACCATCGAGTTTCGCTCGCTCCGTCGACAAATAATGTTTTCCAACGCCGATCATTATTTATTAATATTATTATTTATTATTTTTCACTTTTCGAGGAAACGTTCAATCGGAAAATTCGTCCGCAGATATGTACATTGCTTTTAGCTGATTTTATCGATTTGATCGAACGGTTTAGTTGCATTATTTATTAAATGCAACTGCAATTTTAATATGTAATTACTTTTCTCATTGATATTTCTCCTGTTGATTATTACCATGTAATTTATTTCCAGCAATTATATATGGATCAAAATGTGTAATAAAGAAATAATATTTAACCAATTTCAGGAATCATTGAACCTAAAAATATTTCATCGAACTTTTTCATTAAAAACATGGTAAATCTGAAAGATTTACATGTAATTATTTAGTAATTCGAGATTGAGGGCACCATTACAGTGTTAACTTTTTAAATAAACGATATTGGCAGTAGTTCTGCATTAGGTGTCCAATATGTCGTTAGTTTCATTAACCCTTTGCTCTCGAGAGGTGACTGTTAGTCACCAAATGGTAGCTTCGTAAATTTTCAGATTTTCGTTAGTTTGTTTATTAGTCAGATTCAAAGGTTAAATAATCATATATGTAAATTTTTGTATTGTCACTTAACTAAACGTTTAATATAGGCGAATCTTAGTAAATATTTCAAATTTGAAAATTTTTAAAGTCAGTATCATTACACAAATAACAGTCACCAAACGATAACTTCGCAACCTTTCAGACTTTAATTAGTTTGTTTATTAATCAGACCGGAAGTTAAACAGTTACACATGTAAATTTTAATATATAACTTAACTAAACTAAGTGAAGTTTAATACAACCGAATCTTAATAAATATTTCGAATTTGTAAATTTTTAAAGTCAGTATCATTAGACGACTAACAATCACCTCTCTAATATAAAGGGTTAAATAGTGATATATGTAAATTTTTGAATTGTCACTTAATAAAATGTTTAATATAGGTGAATCTTAATAAATATTTCGAATTTGTAAATTTTTAACGTCAGTATCATTACACGATTAACAATCACCTTTCGAGTGTAAAGGGTTACATAGTGATATATGTAAATTTTAGTATTGTCACTTAATAAAATGTTTAATATAGGTGAATCTTAATAAATATTTCAAATTTGTAAATTTTTAAAGTCAGTATCATTAGACGACTAACAATCACCTTTCGAGTGCAAAGGGTCAATAATTAATTATATTTCCACGATTTGACATTGGTGATGAACTCTGTGCCAACAGAAAACGCTTGGCAGGGTTCAAATGGAATTGTTCTTGCGTGGCAGCTCCGCAAACACACTTCCATAACACGTGTGCCCCTTTATATTGTCCTCTCGTAAAACTCGATATCTACTTTGACGAGTTCGAATCTACCTACACCGTTTTGCCGATTGACGTCAGTGAATGCACTAGACGTCCATCGATTTATTTTCAATGTCTCCCTGTTAGCGATTGGTCTCGAGGGTTCACGGTTTCGCTTTTACCACTCGAAACGTCCTTTTCGCTTTTCGGAACGATTAACTTTTCCTTGGGCTCGCTCAAATTTAACACTACAACTACCAAGCAGGTCAAAATGACCCAATTTGTAATTTTTCGTAGAAACGTAGAAAACTTACTGTAGCGTCTACAAATTTGGAAGTTTACTATAATTTTTGTTGTGACTGCTAAAATTTGTTTTCCTTATATTAGGTATTTTTTTGGTTCAATTTTCAATCTCATTTCTTTGTCTCCGATAAGTATACTCTAATCGTCGGTAGTTCTAGTGTTAAATGTTTTCTCTATTATAAAATATCTTCAATTTATTATTTTTACTATTCCTATATTTTTCTGAAACCCCAACCGTGTTATTTAAGGATTATTAGTATCACTTTTAAAATGCTGAATGCTCTATAATACAATCTAATCTAACTCGTGTTGCTTACCTGTGGACTAAGAATTTTTATGCAGTTTTTAGAATTTTATGCAATGTTTCAATAATTATAATCGAAGATATAGAACAGAGGTAAAATTTTGTATGCAACTGTTGTATACAATTTTACATCCTTAACACTTAACCAATCAAATCAGGAGATCTCCCATTAATTCTAGTTACTTTTGTTATTAGTTAGTCCTGTACTAGTATTGTTCACTGTTTATTAAATACATTTTTTGCTTTTCCAACGTACAATTTTTAATCAATTCATCAAATGCATTTTCTGCTTTTCCAAAGTACAATTTTTAATAAATTTAATACCAGCTCAACACTAACTCTTAACAAACCTTCATTATTAGTTAGTCTTGTACTAGTGTTGTTCACTGTTCATCAAATGCATTTTCTGTTTTCCCAAACTACAATTTGTAATAAATTCAACACTAGTTCAGTGACAGTACTTTGTTGAAAAAAAAAGTGAGAGACCTCCCCATTCGATTGGCTAGGTGTTAAGGTTCCCTAAGGCTGTATAAAAATTTGCAGTCAAACCAACAACCACTACAATCATCATCACGCTTCTGTATTTATCGATGAGCATCGTTCGTACGTGTTCGACAAAGCATTTAAACAGTTACCATTCGAATGTCCTCTATTTGTTTCGATCCAGCGAAGCGTTGCTCGTTCATCGTTCGCTTCAGGTTTTGCCCCGCCTCCGGAAAGCCCGTTCGTTTGCCAATGCACGGAAAATGGACCGGCACAATTTTTTAATTGCTCGGTTATCAAAACCGTGTTTCTGCTCGGGACACGGCTACTGCAGACGAACGAAAAAAGTCGAGGCTGGATCGAGCGTGTGCCGGGGTGCGCTTTTAAATAAATAACGTTCTTCTCCCTCATCGATCAGTCTCGTAAAGCGATTTCGCTGGCAACAGGTGCACGGGGCGGGGGGAAAAAATATACAGAAGGGGGAGAGGGTTATATCAACCCAACGAGAATTTCAGATTAATGGGATAACCCTGGGGGAGAGGTTGCGGAAGGGTGACTGGCATGAAATAAGGGGGGAGGAACGATAGGGGAACGTTGATGCAAATTACGAGTAAAATTTTTTAATTCGATCTTTTTCTTGCGTATACCTTCTGTTATAACATTATTTTTGGTTCTCGATTGTTTGCAGAAAATTAATCAAATTTTTAGGTGCAAAATTAAAAGTCTTTTAATTTGAGGTTTTTTACGAGAGAATATTCTATATATAATATTATTTTTAATTTTCGATTGTTTCCAGAGAATTCAAAAAAATTAAAAGACTTTTAAATTGAACTTTCTTACAAGAGTATTCTCTATATAATATTATTTTTAATTTTCGATTGTTTGCAGAGAATTAACCAAATTCTTAGTTGCAAAATTAAAAGGTTTTTAAATTTGGTTTTCTTACAAGAATATTCTCCATATAATATTATTTTTAATTTTTGATTGTTTGCAGAGAATTAACCAAATTCTTAGTTGCAAAATTAAAAGACTTTTAATTTAAGTTTTCTTACAAGAATATTCTCTATATAATATTATTTTTGATTCTCGATTGTTTACAGAGAATTAACCACATTTTTAGTAGCAAAATTAAAAGGCTTTTAAATTTAGTTTTCTTACAAGAGTATTCTCTATATAATATTATTTTCAATTTTCGATAGTTTGCAGAGAATTAACCAAATTTTTAGTAGCAAAATTAAAAGGTTTTTAATTTGAGTTTTCTTACGAGAATATTCTTTATATAATATTATTTTTAATTTTTGATTGTTTGCAGAGAATTAACCAAATTTTTAGATTCAAAATTAAAAGACTTTTAAATTGTGCTGTCTTACGGGAGTATTCTCTGTCCAATATTTGTTTACATTTCTGTTCCTCAGCCTTATACAGTCACCTCGGTCACGCGCACTTCTCACTCTCTGTTGCCTACGTTATAGTATCCTTTGTTTCGACAACAGAGCCTATCTATTTTTATTCCAAGTTTAAGTTTACATAATTTTGTCGTTTCCTCTTTGGTCTATATCTTCTTATTGCATTTTGTCCCTTTTCAAAACTCACATTTTCCTTATCATTTCCAGCCATCTCTCCACTTTCTCATTCTCTTCAGCTATCTTTCCTCCCACCAATTACAAAATTCTATTAATATAATTGTCATCTAAGAATAATTTAAAATTTTACATATTTTAGAATTTTTATTTTTTTTCCTTTGAAAGGGAAACTTTTTAGAGAATATTGAAATATTTTATTAATTTTTGTTAATTTTTAGATATTTCATTGGTTTTAGAAAGCTTCTGATATCTAATTAGTACACATCAATTTATTTAGGGTAATAAGCTTTAACGAATGCTAATATTTATTCACAAATATTTTCACTGCATCTTTTTTAATTTCCCTCGAATATTTATAAAAATTATAAATTATCGTACTCGTACGTTATAATATTTCTTTACGATACCGTGTATATTTCATTATTATCGGAATCGATTTTTTAATTTTGATTAAAAATATGTGCATTGAAATTTAAGAGCCAGTACAAATATTTTTTGCAACCACTGTATTTATATTACCCAGCAAACATAATACAACGCGTTCAACATTCAACAGAACATAAATTTTTTACGTTGTATTTACATAAAAACGTAAATTCCATTACTCTTGCAAGTAACTTTGCACACAAATTAATTTTCTCGTATTCATTTATACTTGCTTGATCCTTAAAACAATTTATCGCGTTATTTTGAATAAAACTGCGAAGAATTTGATATTATAGTAGAAATTTACGGCATGAATTTATGTGCATACTAATTTTTACGCGTCCCACACCTTTCTTCCCCCCTCTCTTCGATGTACCTGCCTGAAATCTAATAACTTGTAAAGATTGTTTAAAAATTAGCGATTTCAGTTGAAAAGAAAAACGTGGACACATTATTATTTTTTTTTTTTCGCAAAGAAATATTTTCATCGCGTTGATGGAAACGCGAATATCGAGTCTGTCGACGTTAAAGTGAAAATGTTCATTTATTTGGTGCGATTTACACGATCGCGGGGGCAACGTTACCAGACGGCAATTAAATGTTACAGGATGTTTCACGGACGTTGAAATATAAACGCAAATAAATATAAATCACTATTTTGATTTGATCGTCAACATTTTCCCGGACATTTGATCACCGCGATCACCACGTTCTCTTTTTTTTTTTTCTTGGTTATGAAAGATAAAATTTTCATTCGCGCAATCGGTATCATTGGAGATTATGGGTTAAAACGAAGGAAATAAAGATAATTCTTCTTTTTAAGAATTTTTACTAAACTTTATTTGCCCCACTTTTTACACCGCGAAAGCGTATCCAGTGAAAGGAAATGGCAATGCGGATATTGATCGATAAAAATGTATAGAACCTGTTTTAAAGAACGCGAACCATACAAAAAGTACACAATTTAGAACATGAAAATGCATTCGGTGAAGCATTTTACTTAATTACTGGAAAGACCGTGTAACTGATCGTGAATAAATTTTCTATAATAATTGAATAAAATTTCTCGTTATTTTATTCTATTCTATTATACATTTTTTGATTATTAAATTTTTATGTCATACATTTGTTGATTATTAAATTTTTATATTATACACTTCTGTTTATTAAATTTTTATATTATATATTTTTTGATTATTAAATTTTTATATTATATATTTTTTAATTATTAAATTTTCATACTATCAATTTTCTGGTTATTAAATTTTTATATTATACACTTTTGGTTATTAAATTTTTATATTATACACTTTTGGTTATTAAATTTTTATATTATACATTTTTTGGTTATTAAATTTTTATATTATAAATTGTTTGATTATTAAATTTTCATACTATCAATTTTTTGATTATTAGATTTTTATATTATAAACTGTTTGGTTATTAAATTTCTATAGAATACATTTTTTGATTATTAAATTTTTATATTATACATTTTTTGGTTATTAAATTTTTATATTATAAATTGTTTGATTATTAAATTTTCATACTATCAATTTTTTGATTATTAGATTTTTATATTATAAACTGTTTGGTTATTAAATTTCTATAGAATACATTTTTTGATTATTAAATTTTTATATTATACATTTTTTGGTTATTAAATTTTTATATTATAAATTGTTTGATTATTAAATTTTCATATTATAAATTTTTTGATGCTATTAAAAAAATACTGCGTGGAACTAAAGAACGAGTTGGATTTCCTTTCCCTGTAATTAGAATATATCGTTTCTAATCAGTGCAGTTTTATTTCCGTAATAAGCTTATTGTTAACGGATTAGATCGCTGTATCGAGATAATTTTCGATTATCATCCCTTACACGGTCCGCGTAGAAATTTCGTGAAGCTGGCATATGTACATCACCCGAGCCGTTGAGAACTTCATTAACGTTATCTGGCTAAACGGTGTTCGAATAATCGGGTGTTCGATTAAGAGCCGTGCACGCAGTTTGGATAATGTTCGGTTAAGCGACGTTCCAGTAATCGGATGTTCGGGTGATCGCGCGTCTGGTTAAGCATCGTTCGAGCAATCGGCGTTCTAACGTCCTTGCAACTTATTGGTGTGTCGTTAAGTACAGTCTTAGATTCATCCAACCTTTTTGAAAGCATGAATCAAAAGGAGATACAGTTAATATTCTAATTACAAGAAGCTTAATTACCTTCGTTTCTATTTTTAATGGTTTCAAGTAAATTCACGGTTAAATGAAAATTCGATCTGTCGATTTTTGAGTATTATAGTTTCTTTCAATTTTGTTCATAAATTGGCCCTCATTGGACGAAATTTTTATGAAATTGTTAGTGTGATAAAATAATGATAGAAGTGGGATTTAAACAGAGATTTGTCTCTACTTTAAATATTTACTTGGAATATTTTGTAATCCATTATTTTTGCATACTGCAGTGTGGGTAGTTTTAATTTTCATAATTAATCAGTTGGAATTATTATATTATCGGTATTTCCTAAGAGAAAGTGACGAACACAGAATGTTTTGCAATTGGATAAGTATAAAATACTGTTTATAAATTATAATTCGCTAGCACTTAATAACCGGAACTGTCAGTCTTGCTTAACACGTAAAGCGCCAAGCATATTTAACCGTTTGCACACGAAAGGTAACTTTTCAAACTCATAGAATTAAATAGACGTGTAAGTAAATTTTATTTATTAATTTACCAATTTAAATCTTTTTACTAATTTATAATTCATTTTATTTATTTTATTTATCAATTTAAACCAAATTATGGTTTATTAGTATGTTATTAGTATATTATTTAGCTAAACCAAATGAAATTCAATATATCTGAAACTCATTAATTATCTTACATTTGAAAATCTTTGAAGTTAGTATTACTGGACGACTACTAGTCACCTCTCGAGCGCAAAGGGTTGAAATATAATCCTCCCAACTATCGAAATTAATTTTTAACAAACTTAGTTTAAACATTTATTCCTCTTGCTAAACACAGGTGCCTATAATTATCGAAATTGTTGTTAGTTAAAAGTAGGTCAAATTTTCGCGTCTATATCCATATGTAAGAGACATGGCGGTCAAAGTGTTAATACCCTGTGAAAATCAACACGAAAAGTGAATCTGAAACGCGATCGTCCAATCTAAACCCGTTTCTGGACAACGTCCTTCTTTGTTTCTTTCCCCTCTTCGATTTCTCACCTCGAAACGCTCTAATTGCATCCAGCTGCGACGTTCTCCAGTTAGTTTCCAGGCTGTGGTAACCCAATTAAAACTTGATCGAGGCGACGAGGAAGTAACGATAAAAGGGAGGGGGTTAGGTTGCCAGGCTACAAAAATGGCACGAGACTTTTTTGAAAAATTCGATTGGCCACCACAACGGCGAACCAACCCCTTCCGTGTTTCTCAAGCGACCACCCCTTGCCGTTTGCTCATTTCCGCCCGCCTCACCAATCACTCCCACTTCTCAGCTTTACTCTGTTCCGTTTATCAGGTACCCGCCGGTTGGTTTCAACCTTTTTTTTTCTCATTCTTTTCACCCTTTGCAATGCATTTCTTTGCGATTGGGTAAAATACAATGGAGTTGTAAGATCTGAGTAGATAGTCGTGACATTATCTTAAGTTTATTATTCTTACGAAAGTGCAATAGCAAAGAATTTAGTTTCCAGAGAAATTTTACGATTTTTTAATATAGGGTTCTACAGAACTAAATATAGGGTTCTATAGAACTAAATAAAGGGTTCTACAGAACTAAATATAGGGTTCTACAGAACTAAATATAGGGTTCTACAGAACTAAATATAGGGTTCTACAGAACTAAATATAGGGTTCTACAGAACTAAATATAAGGTTCTATAGAACTAAATATAGGATTCTATAGAACTAAATAAAGGGTTCTACAGAACTAAATATAGGGTTCTATAGAATTAAATAAAGGGTTCTATAGAATTAAATATAGGGTTCTATGGAACTAAATAAAGGGTTCTATAGAACTAAATATAGGGTTCTACAGAACTAAATATAGGGTTCTACAGAACTAAATATAGGGTTCTACAGAACTAAATATAGGGTTCTATAGAATTAAATATAGGGTTCTATGGGTACGACCCATTGGTGTACATATGTAGAGTATACTAGTTAAAAAGGGAGGACATTGTATATGAAATAAAAACGAATGATGACAGTATTTACACCATAAACTCTTCATCGATTCATAAATGCAGTAGCATAAATAAAGTTCAAGACTAAAGGGTCAACGAAAGTAAACTAATTGGTTCATAAGGAATAGTACGATAAACGAAATTCGTATTTTATCCTAACCAATAAATAATATAATTAATTTACCTTCTTTTCTTCTACCATAATAACAGTAGAAATGACATTTGCAAACCATAAAATTATATTTTACATATGTCCTCTCGTCTTAAACTTATAGTCAACATTTGCAAACCATAAAATCATATTTTACATTGTCCTCTCGTCTCAAACTTATAGAAAATATTTGCAAACCATAAAATCATATTTTACATTGTCCTCCCGTCTCAAACTTATAGAAAACATTTGCAAACCATAAAATCATATTTTACATATGTCCTCTCGTCTTAAACTTATAGTCAACATTTGCAAACCATAAAATCATATTTTACATTGTCCTCCCATCTTAACCCTTTTAGTGCCGAACAACGATTAGCGAGAGAGCTCTATCTCAAAATAAATTTATGAAACGTGATAAATGTTTCAATTTTTTCTTTCATTCCGTAATATGCTTCTTGTTGAATATATGTAAATATCATTCTTACTTCCGTTTTTACGAGTTTTTTCCCAAACCTTAGCAAATTCGTTCGATTTGCTCGACATTAAAAAGGGTTAAAATTTTATCCGCCACTGTAAACGTGATAACAGAAATCGTGTTCCACCAAACAACTCTTCGTTAATCACCGTACACGTATGCACAGACACAGAGCGAGCCCATTCTAGAGGGTAATTTCCGAAACTGTTATACGTCCTAGTTGAACGTGCTCGATACGCTATTTAATAAACCGTAATATTTGCCGGAAGTCCGGTTGAGAACGTTTAACGTAGTACAAACACCAGATATCCCCGTATCAAACTAATTTCAGCCCGTATTAAGTAAATTCAAAGGAGGGGGTGCCTGCGTTCATAATGGAAACGCCAAGTTTCCAATCGTTCTACCCACGACTTCGAAACTGTATCGTACCATCAGTCGATCCGTGGATTTCCATATGTGCACGGCTTACGAGGTACAGTGGCTCCAAAAAGTATTCGTATACTATGTGACAAATAAATTGGTTTAACCCTGAAATTTTGAGTCTGATAGAAGTATTTGATAAAACTTTGTGGGTAGAAAAAGAAAATTATTTTAAAATTATGATTAGATTAATTACATGTTTTTCATTATAGACGATACACTCAAATCCTTGAAATCACAAAACCTGACGAAACTCGAAAAGTTTCGAATTTTAAGTGGATAAACTAATTTTCTCTTCGTATCTGACGAAAATTGTGGAAATTCGAAACTCTGTCATTCTTATGATTCAAAACTGTCGAAACCTAAGTGAACGATCTACGTCAATGGTTAAAAAGAAAACGTTATTCGATTAACTGAATTATATGATAGTGAAAATAGATATCACAGGGGAACATAGAATAAGAATTTTCAAAGAAATATGTTAATCTAGATCACTTTCACAATCGCTAACACGATTCAGAATTTCAAAAGCTACACACAACACACAGTGGCTCCAAAAAGTATTCGTACACTATGTGACAAATAAATTGATTTAACCCTGAAATTTTGAGTCTGATAGACGTATTTGATAAAACTTTGTGGGTATGTAGATCGTAATAGTATACGTATGAATTAATCTCTTGTTTTCATCTAAATGCCATTTTAAAGGGGTGAAACACAGCGTTGAAGTTTCTGAGTTTTCTCAATTTTCTCATTTTTAAAAGATAACTTTATAATGGAATATTTACTTTTACTTATAACTTTGTAATCAAATATTTACTAAGTTTCGCCCGTGTTAAAAGTTATTTAGTTTAGTTAAGTGATATACTAAAATTTACATACGTGGTAGTTTAACCTCTGAGCCTGACTAATAAACAAACCAACTGAAGTCTGAAAATTTGCGAAATTATCATTTAGTGACCATCAGTCACCTCTCAAACGCAAAGGGTTAATCCTCAGCTCTTTTTACGTCTCCACAACTCGGTTTTCTATTCAACAGTGGTCCTTTTTTCTTTTTTAAGGAAACCCTTATAGGTCTCTTAGTAAAGGGCTAATAAATAAATAAATAAAATCTGTAGAATTATCTCTGACACAATCACAATGTTGAAAACTCCATACAGTTATTTATTTTTCTATTCGACTCTACAACTCAGTTTTCTAATCAACGCTCCTTTTTCTCTTTCGAGGAAATTCTTATAGGTCTTTTAATAAAGGGTTACTAAATAAGTAAATAAAATCTGTAGAATTATCTTCGATACAATCACAATGTTGAAAACTCCATACTGTTATTTATTTTTCTATTCGACTCTACAACTCAGTTTTCTATTCAACACTCCTTTTTCTCTTTCGAGGAAATTCTTATAGGCCTTTTAATAAAGTAACGACTAAATAAATAAATAAAATCTGTAGAATTATCTCTGATACAATCACAATGTTGAAAACTCGATACAGTTATTTATTTTTCTATTCGACTCTACAACTCAGTTTTCTATTCAACACTCCTTTTTCTCTTTCGAGGAAATTCTTATAGGCCTTTTAATAAAGTACCGACTAAATAAATAAATAAAATCTGTAGAATTACCTCTGATACAATCACAATGTTGAAAACTCGATACAGGTGTCCGTTTTTCCATTCGATCGAAAGCTTCGTTGTACCTTCTCTCTCGATTCCACTCGAAACATTTATTTTTCCACGGACTACGGAACCGGTTCGCGTTTACACGTACACTTTGTATCGGTACTTTTTTCGAAAATTCTGAACAATTTCAAAGCAATCCCGTGTCGCACGTGACGCAAAACTAATTCCAGTCTGCCGCGACAACGCGGCAACGTTACAAGAGGGCGGGTAAACCGGAAGAAGTTTGAACATGGAAACTTCGATTAGCTTCCACTCGGATGAAGAAGAAAGTTCAACTAATATCCGGGGTCTATCGTGTCTGAAAAATAATTTCGTCGCCGTTGTTCGCCCGTGGAACGCCTCAAATTTGTTCGATTTGTAATTTTTCTCATGCTCTAACTAATAAACCTGCATCAATGCATTAGGTATGCAAATTAATTCGATGCCTTCGCGTTTAACGCTTTGTAACGCTTTCATTCAAATTAAAATACCTTTCCTGACCTATGATGATTCGATAGTAGCCAACATTATACTCTGAAGAACAGTTCATAGCAACCTTATAAATTTATTGTGGTAAACCTTTCAATATTTACTATTTTTTGCAGAAGGTATAAATAAAGATTTGTTTTCTACGTATTCGGTATTTTCTTTTTCCTTGTAATTTTCAATTTAATCCCTTCCATGAAAATAAGTACACTTTAAGTGTCGGCAGTTCTAGTGTTAAACTGACATAACTTCTCTAAAGTTTATCCAAATTGGATAAAAAACAAATACGATTTTAAAGTTAAAGTTTTCTAGTTTTTGATTTTTATAGAAATGTTTGTTTAATTTGTTTGTTATCCTCCCTTCTTTTATTTTCTTTTTATCTTAATTGTGAATAATATTTTTATGTACATATACTATTGAAAAATATATGCTTTAAAATCATTTTATACTGAAACAAACGTATACAAATAATCTTCACGCGTCCAGAGTATAATAGTCAACAGATTTTGTAGTATTCGATGTAAAAATAAATAAATTGGTAAAATTTTATTACTTGTATAAAATGATTGTAAGGTACCTGTAAAATTCCCTAATATACCTGAAATTGTCTCAAATTGCTGGTTCGTCCAAATGAAAAATGCCTCGAGTGCAAAGGGTTAATTTTCAATTATTCCTTTCGATTTTATTTATTTCATCGTCTTCTGTTGAAACATGACGTTTAATTTTTAATCGTTCATTTAATCGTTCAGTTATTGCTCCGTCGCGCTGTTCAGTTATTATTTAGTCGTTTAGCTGTGCAGTCCTGGCTGCGATCGTTTCACCGTGGTTACATGCCATGGCTGAATCATGGTCAAAGGTTAGCTTCGTCCTATATTAGGTTAATCACCATTTAGGGCATAATCTGGACTTGTAACGTGAAATCTCCGCGCAGACAACAGTATCGCTATATTAAACTTGCTGTATTAAACGCCGGTGTATTAATGCGAGAACGCAGAGAACGGAGTTTCAATATAACGTTACGTAAAGTAACGAGAATAACAATAGTTATTATAATACTTGTGTTATTAATGAAATATTAAGGCAAAATAAACCGATGACAAACTCCAGTGTTATAACAAAAATTATATTTTAAATGCGACCTGTGTTTCTTCTTTAAAATCATCAATGGTCAAATTTACTTGCATCACACAATTTTAAGTGAGAATGCAAGGTAAATTTTAAAACTCGATCACTGTGAAGTAACTTGTGAATCGTTTTCATAATTTTTAAGACAAAATAAGCTAATGGTAAATTCCAGTATTATAACAAAAATTATATTTTAAATGCGACCTGTGTTTCTTCTTTAAAATCATCAATGGTCAAATTTACTTGCATCACACAATTTTAAGTGAGAATGCAAGGTAAATTTTAAAACTCGATCACTGTGAAGTAACTTGTGAATCGTTTTCATAATTTTTAAGACAAAATAAGCTAATGGTAAATTCCAGTATTATAACAAAAATTATATTTTAAATGCGACCTGTGTTTCCTCTTCAAAATCATTAATGGTCAAATTTACTTCCATCACACATTTATTTTCAACAATTATAATAATAATGGATCGGATCATTATTTTCTTTCAGATTTCTCGTACCCTACATTTTATTCTACATTTCTGTTTTAAATTTCAGGAAAGTGTGTGATCATTATTTTTTAACAAGTTATTATATATTGTATAACTTTTTAAAAAATTTAAAAAAAGCGTGTTATCATTAGTTTATAACAAGCTATAGATTGTATAACATTTTTAAAAATTTAAGAAAAACGTGTCATCATTAGTTTATAGCAAGCTATAGATCATATATCATTTTTTAAAATTTAAGAGAAATGTGTTATCATTAGTTTATAGCAAGCTATAGATTGTATAACATTTTTAAAAATTTAAGAAAATCCTGTTATCATTAGTTTATAACAAGCTAAAAATTGTACAATTTTTACAAACATCTATGTTGGATACAAATGTAGGATTAATTAAGCAATTGATTAAGTGTCTAAGGGTAGGGCATTTTAGTGAATGGTCGTGTGAGGGTAGCTTCCTAAGGGATGGTTCACCGAGTAAGAGTGATTGGGTGGTTGATAAAGACCGGTGATTTTGTAGTTGTACCCTTCGGTTGTAATTGGCTGTAATCAATTTCGTTTAGGGTCAAGCTAGGCCGAGTTTAGAGCTTTTAGCTGTGTTTCCAGGTTTTATTTGGTTCTAATTAGCTGCGCTTAATTCTGTATCGGTTAACATTAAGTTAAATTGGGTTCAAGGCTTTTAGTTGGGTCACCAAGATACACTTGCGTCTAACGAGCTCTATTTGTCGTTGCACTGTTTTATTCTCAGTTTTAGTAGATTATAATATTTCACAATCGTGATTTTTTTTTATTTTTGTAGCATTTTTAAATAATTTTAAGATTAAAGGGATGAATACGAAACACATCAATTTTTCATTGCAGGTAAATGTTGAAAATATCAGGGAAATACTAAAATTTATTTATAAAACGAATATGGAGTTTTTTTTTTAAATTAGATGCATTCTATTTGAAAGTATATCCCAGAATATTTTATACTTCTAAAATATGACGCAAAATAATTGTGGGAAAATTGTACATTAAATTTGTAAGGAGCTGTATCTTTGATAAGCGTCAATTTACGAGAGAAAGGGTTGTTTCAGTGTTTTATTTTGTAACTGTCGACTGTGAGGAGCTTTAACCCTAGATAACCAAACTTAAATTAGTGTTACTCTGTAACTAATCATTCAAATTGTAGATTACGAATTAGAAACATGTATATTCTTATATTTCCTTTATTTATCTCAAATAAATTAGCATAACTTAAGGGAAGTATTATAATAATTTAATTAGGAGATAGAAAAGTAGTAGAAAATGAACCCCACCGCAAAAATGATCGAAACACCAATAAAACAGAAATCCAAGGTACCCTTTTCAACCCTAAATAATTAAACTTAAATTAGTGTTGTTCTGTAACTAATCATTCGACTCATAAACTACGAATTAAAAACATGTATATTCTTATATTCCCTTATTTATTTCAAACAAATTAGCGTAACTGAAGGGAAGTATTATAATATTTTAATTCCAAAATAGAAAAATGGTAAAAAATTAGCGTTTGCAATCTTAACAGATCTCGAATCGTAAAACTGACAGAGATCGATAGTCTATTAGACGAATCTTCAGTTATCTAGAGTTCAAACTGTAAAAAGTTACAACCCAGAGTCTATCATATTTCCGATAATTACTTTGATTAATTACTATTTAACAATAACTTTATTCATCGTACTCCTTCACCTTCTTCGCTATACAAACATAAAAAAAATCTGCAAAACATCCAAAAACAATATTACACAGGGACCAGCTTTCGCAGAGCGAAATTTATTACCGCCAAAATTTGTTTTCGTCAACTCGACCGCCTGTAACAATTTGCAACATAAATCGACGCGATAAATGTTATCTCCCTGTCCCGTTGATTACTCTTTGCGATAAACTTATTTCAGAACGTTCCGTGGGAAACGATTTGGCGATAATATTTAGATAAATTTCACGCGAAACGACGAAGTTTAAATACGAGATCGCGGGGTGGGTCGGTTATTCGGTTGCTGAGAAGAAGATAGAAATCCCGGCTCGCGTCGAGGGAGATATATATTTATTCGTCGCTACGTTTTATAACACGTGGCACGTTGGAGCTGGAAAATGTATGCAGATTTACTGCTCAGATGTTCTCCATTAGGTCGTACGATTTGTATACTCGTGAAACGGGGAGGGTTTGTTGGGGGGGGGGGGGTGAGCGTTTACAGGAGGACCGGTTGAAATTCGTGATCTTAACATCTCGAAACTGTACCGGGTCTCGTGTTATCGTTTGTCATTGCTCGCGTAAAACGCAGCTGTTAAACCGCGATAGTTATGGTCGTATCTTGGACAGAGAACCACCATAAATTCTTAGCCGAAGGATAAATTTTATTTTCACCCGCGCGACATAAAAAATCGTGTCGCCTCGATTGATGATGTCTAAAATGGAACGGGTGTGTAGGCTTGATTAGGACGTTGGGAAACAGTGATTTTATTAACATTTGGTTTATGGCATGCGTCAATCGTTGACGGGTTTTGGATTTCATGGGCAAAATTTGCAAAAGCAATTACCATTATTCCTATGAATTTTTGCTAATTTTTATTGGTGGAGCGATACAGATATATTCAAATCTATTTCCCTCTTAGTTCTACAATTTCAAATTTTGTTTTGTTTTTCTTATTCCTTAGTATATTTCTATTGGAAATGGATACCAGAAATGTCGGTACATCTAGTGTTAACATGGGAATCAATTTGAATAATGTTTTCATGGGTGAAATAGTAAATCGTGTCGCCTCGATTGATAATGTCTAAAGTGGAACGGGTGTGTAGGCTTGATTAGGACAGTGTGCAGTAGTGATTTTATTAATACTAGGTTTATGGGACTCATCAGTTTGACGGGTTTTGGATTTCATGAGAAAAGTTTGCAAAAAATGTTACAATGCAATTTTTGCAATTTTTTGTTGCGATTTTTGTTAACTTTTATTGATGGAGCGATACAAATATACACAAATCTATTTCCCTGTTAGTTTTACAATTTCAAATTTTGTTCAATGTATATCTTACTCCTTAATATATGTGTATTGGGAATAGATACATCAGGAATGTCGGTAAATCTAGTATTAACATGGGAATCAATTTGAATTCTGTTTTCATGAATGAGATAGTAAATCGTGTCGTCTCGCTTGAAGTTAAATCCAAACATTTCTTTGCTGAAAATTACCATAATAATCTTATTATTTATTATTTATGATTTACTTATTATTTGTTAATTATTATTACTATAATAATTAGAAATAATTATAGTTTTTATTATTTTTCCAAAAAAAAGAAAAAAATAACTCTTCATTACAAGAAAAGTCTTTAGCGCTCAACCGGTTAAAAATTACGCGATATCGAAAGTGGAAAACGTCGCTTAACGGCGATAGTTTGATCGTTTGAAATTGACCGTCATGGTGGTTAAGTAGAATGCGTTAGTTCGCAGTTTCTCTCGCTGTTAACGACCGTATCGCGTTTCCGCCAGGCGAGAGCTCGAGCACAATAAGAAAGCCGACGTGAAAATGCCAGAGGACGGATCGGATAAACGGGGAGCCGCGTCCGTGTCTCGGGCGTCAGCGAAACATGAAATCGCGAAATGTTGGCAAGAAAAATCGTGAATCGCGTCCCCGTGCACTGTGGGGCGGTTAATGACAAAGAGGCAGCGCGATAAAAATGTTCCGGTTCCGCGGAGACGCGGAATATTAAAGCCGCCTTAAACAGCCACCAGATAAGCCACGGCACAACGGTGAATATTTTCCGTCATCCTGCCGCAACTAGCCCGTCCGTACGATGAAAAACAGAGGAAGACAGGGAAAAGCTCGCTCATGTCGCGGGCTTATGTCGACCGGCAAGAGAAAAACAAAAAAAGATAGATACATAGATAAATAGATGGAAATAGAGATAGGGACAAAGAGAGAGGGAAGAGAGAAAGAGGAGAAAAGGGGTGAAGGGTGTAAGAAAGAGGAGAGAGAGGAGAGAGGGCTGAGGAAGGAGAGATGTAGAGAAGAAAGGGAGGAGAACGATAGATGGGATAGTCAGAGGGGAGAGAGGTGTAGGAGGGAGGAGAGAGAGAAGAGTGAGGAGGAAGGGCTGATAGAGAGGAGGGTGTGAGGAGGAATGGCTAATAGAGAGGAGAGAAGGGTATAGGAGAGAGAGAGGTGAGTGAGGAGAAAGGGAAGATAGAGAGGAAAGAATGCAGGGAGTGAGAGAAAGGAGAGATGTAGAGGAGAAAGGGAGGAGAATGATAGATGGGATAGTCAGAGGGGAGAGAGGTGTAGGAGGGAAGAGGCAGAAAAAAGTGAGGAGGAAGGGCTGATAGAGAGGAGAGAGTGGGGAGGAATGGCTAATAGAGAGGAGAGAAGGATGTAGGAAGGAGGGAGGAGAGGGAGGGGAGAGTGAGGAGGAAGGGCTGATAGAGAGGAGAGAGGGGTGTAAGAGGGAGTGAGGAGAGAGTGAAGAGGAATGGCTAATAGAGAGGAGAGAAGGATATAGGAGAGAGAGGAGAGAGAGGGGTGAGTGGGGAGAAAGGGAAGATAGAGAGGAAAGAGTGTAGGGAGTGAGAGAAGGGAGGGATGTAGGCGGGAGAGGAGTAGAATGGGAGATAGAAAGGAGAGTGAGAATAGGGAGAGAGAGGAAAAAGAGGAGGAGAGATGGAAGAGGTGGAAGAGAAAGGGGTGAGTGAAAGGAGTAAAAGAGAGGAGATTGGGAAGAGAGAAGAGAGTGAGGGGTGAGAGTGGAGAAAGAGAGGGCAGAGAAAGAGAGAGACAGAAAAGGGGGGTCAACTTGAATTCAACGCGCGGAAACAGAGAAAATCCAATATCCGTCGCGAAACGAAACGACGCTTGAACATTCCGGCGACGCTTCCCCGTCGTCGGGGCGCGCGCACGCCATTCGAACGGCCATGAATCCGAAATTCTCAGATCTAACCGGGATTTATTGAAGTTTTTGACAACGCTGATTTCAAGCGTTTCTCATTCTGGCGTCTCATCGAACCGCTGCGTCAGACCGTCAGCTTCGTGTGGGTGGGTCGGATGCGCGCGTGCGGACGGTGTACGTGGACGGGATGTGCGATGGTTTGCAACAAGAAATTTTATTTTCTTGTTACTGCCCCACGAATGTTCAGGGGCATTGGGATTTAGTTTACTGTTAGCAGAGAGCAGCGGTTCTTAACTTTCTTGCTGCGGCAGCAAGCACTTTTGATTGGGGGAGAAATTTAATGAATTTTCTATGGTCTGAAGTCAGCAAAACAGAATTACTAAAAATTATTCCATCATTCAAGTATTGTAGGTTTTTGTTATAATAACATGTAGTGATGAAAAAAAGCAGTGGTTAAAAAGATATGGTATTTTTGTAAATTTTAATTATTGTAGGTTTGTAAAAAATCACAACTCCTCGTTATATTCCTTTTAAATTTTGAGGGATTACTGGTTAAAAACTAGTGGCGAAGGTAAAATGGTACTTTAGTGTTTTTGCGACAGGATTATTGATCTAATGGAAGTTTCATGTGATAAAATATTTAAGATACAGAATGATGCAGGAGAGAAGATGATTTATTTGAGAATTTAAGGCTTCTGTGTTTATCAATTTTTGGTACCATTTCTAAATTCCATAGTTTGAGTGACAAAAATTTAAAACTAGCAAAAAGAATTATTAATACATTAATAATTATTAATTTGCATCTTAATGTCCACCACTTTGTAACTTTTACCATTATTATTTTTTGGGTTTATAATTATCGTAGCTCTTCCATTATTTCATACTTAACTTCTCTTGTTACATCATTAAATTCGTATTAAATCAAGCGTGCCATACTTTGTTGCTTGTGTAATTAAATTCAGACGGTAGTCATATTATTAATCGATATTTAAATAACGCGAACGTAACGAATCGTTTAGATATCGGTGTTTAAGTAGCTGTATCATAATTTTAATCTCGTTTCGCGTTACAGCACAATTTAACGTGTAATATTAATACTGCAGTGCTGAAAGCATACACATTGCCCTCGCGTAATTTCGTAACGCAAATGATGAATAATCTCGATCCACGACAATGTCTTTTCAACGTTTAATCACTGATTAACATCGAGTTTTGTTGCAGCACGGTACGAATTAAATTTAACGCGGATTATCGATACCTACATCGCAACATGAAACTGAGAAATAAATAATTGTATAAAATTAAGGAAGCGACGTAAAATGTTGATGAAGTAAAATAATTCATGACTCTGTTTTTAATTTCTTAAACGTTAAAATGCACCAGTAATCGATCGGGAATTTTTTAATTATACGTTGCTTAATATAATTAAGAACCTCGTGTGAATCTCGTTGTGGTAGCTTCTTGAATTAGGTTGCAAAACAGACTAATTGTTACAATTAAACTGGAAATGTTTATGAAAGTTTATATTTTTAAAAACACGGTTAAATAAAGATTTGTTTCGTTCTCCGAACATTATAACGTGTAGGTGTTTTAATTATTCTTCCGCGTTTTTGCATATTTTTGGTACAGCTCCTGTACTTTTTTGGACGCCTAAATTTTCCGCGATACAAAATTTCCATAAATACACAAAGACCTGCGGAAACGTAAATTTCAATTCAAACGCTGCGCGTACGTTGCCTTTCCACGAATTTATTAATTCTTAACGCGAAAATAAATAAATCGCGGTGGATGGGAGCTGAAAGCCTACTTTTAAAAATTCTTTTCAAATCAGAACAACCCTTCTGTTTCATAAAGATACTTCAATAATTCTCAAACGAAATAATATATCTGATTTCTCAAGTCAATTTTCCTCGGATCGTTTGGAAAATCAGAGCATCAGTATAGCTTTTGTATTCTTCTGGACACCTAAATTTTTCACGATACAAAATTTCTATAAATACACAAAGACTTGTAGAAACATAAATTTTAATTC
>JAOPTO010001902.1:0-36286 GCA_033822845.1 Tetrapedia diversipes | reverse complement strand
TCAATAAAATATTTATTTACTATAAGAAAATCGTCTTTCATTTTCATAAAAAAAAAAAAAAAAACGAAATTACTTTCCGAACAACCTAATAGTTTTAAACTCGATACGCGTTAAACGCTCGACGTACCGTGTTTTACCCACGAATGCATGAATATTCAAGCTCGATTCTTTTTTTCGAAAACCGAGCTTCCATCGAAAAAATGTTTATTCTATATTCTTTTTCAGTATTTTTTTGTGAACGATCTATTTGACGCCCAATAACTTTCAGAACAACCCGTGTATGCCAATGCTTTTCGTAGCCACCGTGTAACCGTGCACTTTTCCCTCCTCCGTCGCGTGTGTGCGTGTTCGTTCGCATCCTCGTATACGCGTACATGTGCATACGCACGTAGGGGGAAAAGAAAGAAACAAGCGAAGAAAAAGATCGAGTGCCACCTCAGCCTCCATGCATGATCGCAACTCGAGCCTTCGCACACAAGAATGTCTCTCCTATGTTCTTCGGTTTCTTCTTCCAGTTTATTATTCCTCTATCTTTACATCCGGTTACACAGATTCGGGGATGGTTCGCGTGGATAATCAGCATTTTTTAGCTCGCGACGATCAGCTACCAGCTAATTAGGAATAAATGCGTGTGTAAACTCTGTTCGTGGTCATCGAGAGCGAGAGACTGTGTTCGGAGACAGGTGTGCACGTCTGTGTATTTGTGCGTGTATACGTGTATACGTGTACAGTGTACATGTGCATGGCGAGTCTCGCAATTTGGCCAGCTCGAATAACTTGTACAACGTTTGTTACGGAAGAAAAAACAAATGTTTCAAACAAAAGTTGCATCGTATGTTAACACGTTTAGCGACCGGTAACCGATTAATCGGGTTTTCGTCAGCAACGCTTACCAACCGGTAGCCGATTAATCGGCTTTAAGCTATTTCTTATTTGTAGTAACCACTATAATACATAAAATGAATATAATTTAGCGTTAATATAATGAAAATAAAAGATTTTATTAACCGTTTGCGTACCACGAGCCGCTTTCGCGCTCTTCCGATTTCCTGTCGAGAAAACCCAGTGTATTTGACCGATACAGACAATTGACAGCGCGCTTACAATTTGCCAAAATGCGCTCAAACTTTTAGACGCATGTACGTCGCATCGCCATCACCTAGTATAAGAATATATATATAATAGTATTTCATAAAATAATAAGTTACAAATTAAAAATATGAAAAATTTAAAGGTCAAACAATATTTCGGCACATAATCAAAGGAGCGCGATCGCGCTCTTCGGCTTTTTTCAACACATGATCGAAAGAGCGCGATCGCGCTCCTTGGCGTTTTTCGATCGTGTTTTTTGAAAACCCTTTGGTACGCAAACGGTTAAATTTAATTATCCTATAATAACAGAAAGTAGGCAATTTTGTTTGAGCATACGAAACGCACAGACACTCTCGCGCGATAGGCTAAGCTCGCCGGTCGGACGTGCGTATGCTGTTGAAATGCTAGCGATCGGTAAAGTGTTAACACATTCAGCGACCGGCAGATTTTTCGAGTTTCTAACACTGAATACCAACGAAAATAATGAAATTCTGATGCTGCTTGCCGCGAACTTGTATCGTTAGGTCAAAGATAAGAATGATAAAATATGTTTTAAAATATCAATAGTGTAAATATGTGTTTTTTGCATTCGGTTATTAATAACAGGGTGTGAATTCACGTCAGCGGCAACCAGGAATAAAATTTGAAAAGACCTGAATTCACGTCGGCGACAATCAGGAATAGAATTTGACGTGACGTGAATTCACGTCGGCGGTCAAGAAAATGTGTTAAAATATTGCGGTACCGTGTAACGCTTTTTAACACTAGAACTACCGGCGATTAAAGTGTACTTATTTGCATGGAAAAAAGTCAAATTGACGGTTACATGAAAAAGTACTGAATGCTTAGAAAACAAATCTTTATTCATATCTTTTGTAGAAAATCATAGTAAATTTTAGAAGCTTTACAACTGTGAATTTATAAGGCTGCTATGAGTAATCACCAACTGGTCATTTTGACTGCTGTGGTAGTTCTAGTGTTAAAGTCACGCAACTTTCCATTCGAACGTCTTTTTCTTCTATAATAAACGGTTCGCAAGCTATTCGAGGTGACCAAGTTGTAAGACTCACTCTGTACACGTGAAATTCGACGGAGATACAGTCGAAACGTCGAGTTGAGAGCTCGGATCGAGACGGAATCGAGTGCGGGGAACGAAGCGGAAGAAAGGAGAAGAACGGCGACGACGCAACTCGCCCCAACTGACACTCTCGTGTTCCATTCTATTTTTTTCCTTCGTCTTTCTTTTTTTTTTTTTTGCTTCAGTCTAATCAAACGCGTGCTACGCACGTTCAAAGGGTTGTTTCCGGCGGGTCGGCTCTCTCTCTTGCACACGGGAAGGCAGACGGGGAAAGAAGCGGTGTTCTAACGTTCGTTCTCTCTCGCGCGGCTTTCAAAGGAGATGAGTTTCGGTTACATTTCACTCTGTGTATCACGCGACACATACGGCGCACGCTCGAGGATGTAAGTTTGCATGCACTGTGCAAAAAGTTCGTTGGAAGGAGTGCTGCTGGTCTGATCGGTTGTAGTTCATGAAGCCCGCTTCATACCTCGAGCACACTTTCAACTTTGGGGTAATGTTTCCATCGGTTCTTGAAAACTAACGCTGAGTTTCATGCTCTCATAGATCCGAGATAAATAAGGTTAACGCGGTCTAGTTACGTTGTACCGAATGTCGGTATTTCACTCATGCTCATAATTTTTCACACAAGAAGCGTAAATTCATCTTTGTTTCGTCCTGCGCCTCCGATTGATTGTCGTTAGCACTTTGACAAGCAACGAAACCAGTTTCTAGCAACCACCGAATCGGTGTTAACGCTTAACCCTTTGACTGCCACGCGGAAATCACATGTTTCGCTCAGGACGCCATGGGAGTAACACCGCTAGATGCAATATTTCATAGAAATGAATCTTTTATTTTCGATGTTCTAATAACAATTTTTAATCGTTCAACGGGGCACTTTTTACTTCAAAGTATCCTCTAATTAGCGGTAATATTCAAAATCCATTAACTGTCAATTTTTATTCAACTTTTACAATTGTAAGTAGTTGAAGCTTTTATAGAAGCGAATATTTCATAGAAATTGATCTTTCATTTTTGATGTTCAAATAATTTAATGGAACACTTTTTAATCATTTAATGGGACACTTTTTACTTCAAAGTATCTTCTAATTAGCGGTAACGTTCAATATGCACTAACTGTCAATTTTTACGATTGTAAGTAGTTGAAGCTTTTATAGAAGCGAATGTTTCATAGAAATTAATCTTTTATTTTTAATGTTCTAATAACAACTTTCAATCGTTCAATGGGGCACTTTTTACTTTAAAGTATCCTCTAATTAGCGGTAATATTCAAAATCCATTAACTGTCAATTTTTATTCAACTTTTACGATTATAAGCAGTTGAAGCTTTTATAGAAACGAATATTTCATAGAAATTGATCTTTTATTTTTGATGTTCAAATAATTTAATGGGGCACTTTTTACTTCAAAGTATCCTCTAATTAACGGTAATGTTAAAAATGCTCTAACTGTCAATTTTTATTCAACTCTTACAATTGTAAGTAGTTGAAGCGCTCCGGTCACCAATGACCACCGTGGCGTCACGGGAGAAACCATGGCCAGTCATATATGACCAACGTAGCAGTCATAGTGTTAACCGACCTAATAAAGAGACCTACCATCTTTTCCTAAACAAAGCGCTGCCTTTGATTCTATTTGCTTTTGTTATTAGTTGATCTTCAGTTCATTAAATTCATTTTCTGCCTTTCCAAAATACAATCTTTAATTATGTTTTTTAAAAATTGAATACAGAAATACTACGAAGCAAAAGTTAACCATAAACCAGCTTTCTCTTAGCGTACTTTTTCAAGGGCTTCTTCTAAAAACCCAAGCCACATCTGGCATTTTAGAAAGCTCGAAAACGTTAAGAAACAGAACAAAGGGACTGAAGGATCCGGAAGAGGTGGTGGAATTTCGATCACTTTGTTTCGCTAATTTCACGACAAAGTTCGCAAGGTTCGGTCACAGTTACCCTTCCTCGTGCTATATAATAAAGTATCATAATATTTCAAATAAGAGTGTATTTTATTTAAGCAATATAAAACACCATTTCCAATAAAATTCACCTCCAGTTCAAGACTGACTAATAACAAAAGTAAACAGAATCGATGGCAGTGCTTTGTCGAGGACAAGATGGGATATCTCCCCGTTCGGTCGGTTAAGCGTTAATACTCCAACTTTCATGTTTTATATTCGCAATGAACGAATCGTTCGTGATGCACGTCCAAAGTGAAAAAACGTAAATTTGCCATATACGAAACGATTCGCGTGTATTGTAACATCTTAAGTAAGGGTGTATTTTATTTAACCCCTTAATGCACAGTTTTTTTGAAAAAAAAACCGACCAAAAGAAATCAATTTTTTTTTAATTTAAAAACACAATTTAGAACGTTGCCTTGGCAAGAAAATTAAAAATAATCGAAATTTTTATTGTATTGTAAATTTTATTGTCGCTCGAATTATCTCGAGCGCGCACGTTAAGGGGTTAAGCAACATAAAACACTATTTCCAATAAAATTCAACTCCAGTTCAAGACTGATTAATAACAAAAGTAACCAGAATCGATGGCAGTGCTTTATCGAGGAAAAGATGAAAGATCTCCCCGTTCGGTCGGCTGTTAAGCGTTAATACTCCAACTTTCATGTTTTATATTCGCAATGAACGAATCGTTCGTGATGCACGTCCAAAGTGAAAAAACGTAAATTTGCCATATACGAAACGATTCCCGTGTATTCCTCTCTAGTCCAAGAATACGTGTCCTGCTTTTGTGATTGCGTTAAAAAAAAAAAAGGAGCGTGCGCTTACAAAGGCCACAACGAATGAAACCAGCATTCTTTCCACTAACCACTTTCTAACCTCAGCCCAGCAGATTCTTCATACCGAAACGATCCTCGAGCGATACGCGGCTAAGAAGCGCGCTGGTTCGCCGTGAGTAAGTGCTAGTGTTTCCTTCGTTCGCGTACTACTTATCGTTAATAAATAACGGCGCGACGCTCGCTTGTCTTTTTTCTCTACTGTCTAACTAAGTGTACCTGGGTTACACACAGAACCCGGTGCACAGACGCACACATATTTCTTAGCATATAATTCTAGATCGATTGTCGTGCGCTCCTTCGAACAGCAGAAAATTCATCGGGTAAGCGGCGAACGAGGCAGCCTCGTTTGATTAAGGGAAGCGGGCTCGATCGAACGGTGATCACGCTGAAAGCATCTGCGTATAGGCGTATCCTCGGCGATAGAAACGAAAGGAACATTGATTACGGGGGGAGAAAAAGAGGTACACGAGGCGGCACGCTGAATTTTAAAGCTGGTGCGTGCTACTGCGCGAACGCTGTTTCAAAGGAGTTCTGTCATAGGTAACTCGGTCGATTGCCATTTTCTGCTACGCTTTCAACATTGTTTCTAGAAAGAAATTATCTTTTCTTTGTTTGTTTTCTTGTATCTTCGACAATTTCGAACACTCGTCTTTATTCTCTTTACTCGTGCTGTATTTATTTATTATTCGGACAAGGTTGGCGACAATTTCTTTGAATAAATTGATATTGCTAATTGTTCGACGAATATCTATCTCGTGAATAGAAATTAATGTAAATATGGCGTTGAGAAGAATAAGGTTAAAGACGAATTCTATAGTATAGAAATATAAATAATTGTCCATAAGAATTCTTCATCAACTCGAGAATTCGATAAATCGGAGATTTAGATTCGTTAAAATTTATTAAGAATTTTTATTTCTCCAAACAAAAAATAAAGTCTTTCTAAATCATTTTTCAACGAAGAAGTTGAAGAACTTTCTATTCTGGCTTTAATAAATTCACTTTCAGAAGATATACAAAAATTCGTCTCAAGTTGCGATAAATGTTTAAATAGAAGCTGCGATTATATTAAAAAGTAATTAAGTAAATGTACTACAATTACGAAAGAAGGAAACGTTGAAAAAATTTTTCATACTGTTTCAAGACAGCTCTTGAATCGCGTTATACGAGAATTATCTGTACAATCGTTAAAACGTTCAGTCTTTATTTTCATTTGAAACAATTTACGATGACGAATAATTCCATACGTGACGTTTTTTACATTGTAACACGGAATTGACGTCATCCCTGTTACCGGACGGTGAGTAGGTGTATCTCCGACGAATAGTTTATTACTAAATCCTTTGGCTAAATGGAAATAACGTGGTTACGTGTATGAAACGCTGGCTGACTAAATATAAAATTTTATCCCATTCAACCGGGGCTGATTTCAATTGACGTCAGAGGGCGAACGCGCCCCCTCAATGACCGACGTCAATTCCACAAGTATTCGAATGAAACGAAACCGTCGTTAATTGACGTTTCTCATACGGGACGAATGTGTTCACTTATTTGTTCACTGAAATCACCAACCTTGCTCGAATAGAAGCGTTTCGAATTTCCTATCAAAGTACGAGGGTCGGCTAAAAAGTAAAGCACACTGTTGTATATCTCGGGAACGAAAGTGGATACGGTAAAACGTCGGTTATTCGAACGATCGATGATCCGAATATAGAATACATGAATTTGAACGTTTGCATTTAAAAACATTTTTTTTTTTTTATCTTTATTCCGAGTTAAAAGCACCCATGTTTGAGAGTTGTTTAATTTCTATTTGCTTCGCGGCAATCGAAAATTTAGTTCTTTCAGACTGATTATTCAAATGTCGGTTAATCGAATGATCGATGATCCAAATATGGAACACATGTATTTGAACCTTTGCGTTTAAAAACATTTTTTTTTTTATTCTTATTCTGAGTTAAAAGCACTCATGTTTGAGAGTTGCTTAATTTCTATTTGCTTCGCGGCAATTGAAAATTTAGTCCTTTCAGACTGATTATTTGAATGTCGGTTAATCGAATGATCGATGATCCAAATATGGAACACATGTATTTAAACGTTTGCATTTAAAAACTTTTTTTATCTTTATTCGGAGTTAAAAGCACTCATGTTTGAGAGTTGCTTAATTTCTATTTGCTTCGCGGCAATCGAAAATTTAGTCCTTTCAGACTGATTATTCGAATGTCGGTTAATCGAATGATCGATGATCCAAATATGGAACACATGTATTTAAACGTTTGCATTTAAACACATTTTTTTTATCTCTATTCCGAGTTAAAAGCACCCATGTTTGAGAAATGTTTAATTTCTATTTGCTTCGTCCTTTCAGATTGATCATTCGAAGAATCTTTTATCCGTATGGATCTGTTTTTAAATTAATTCTGATAATTCAGGTTCTATTATATTTTAAAAAATCAAAATGAAAATTAAGGTAAAATTTATGAACTTCAAAATGCTACCTTTACTTTTCTACAATCTCCATTTGAAACTTTTGTCCTAAAAGATTACGAGTGTTTTCGTTCCTGTCATTGAAATACTCTTTAATAACGAATTCAGCATACTTGTAGAATATTTTCTTTACCTATTTTCTTGCTCAGGATATACACTCGTGTTAGCGAAGCGTAGCGTATCGCAGAAGACATTCATAGAAAGAATCGGATGGCATTGTAGATGCTTATATGGCGATTGAAGAAGAAAACGGAGGAGATTTGTCGTTGAGAAAATAGCTGTCAAAGAAGTTTCTCGTAGGATTTTGCAAGCCTTTGCATTTTCATTTTATCCTCTTCCTTTATCCCGTAATACTCCATCATTTTCTTAGCCGACCATCGTATTTTGAAAATTAGTATGCTTGAACTATCGATAAAAAATTGTACAATTTAAATGTAAAGAAAATGATTTGAAGGAAGATTTCTTTCCGACTTGAAACTTCTTAACTTTTCGAGAGATACAAAGGTTGAAAACTCTCTTATTTAATACTTTTTAACAAGTCGTACTTTGTCGTCAGGAAGCTTATTCAGGGAATTAATTTTAATCGCTTTTGGGAGCCATGAACGAGAAATAATTAACGTAATACCGCCTGGATATGGCTAGTTTACGAATGTGTGAGTTATCGCTATTATTATTCTGTTGTAATATTTCATTAATTTCCATTTAATTGGACATCGTTATCCTGAATTACAAAAAATAATCGTACAAATCCATACTTCTCAATGCTCGTGTATTTAATCGAATTCAACATTTCATTGCTGCAACACTAAATGTTTATACACACGTAGTCACACAAAACTATTGGGTTGGAGGGAAAGTTCTGTCGTATTTTCCTTTTCCGTTAATTCACGTGGAACCCAAACACTTTGCTTTAACACAAACCCAACAGATTTAATGTGATCTCCAACAGTTGTACGATGAATGCCAAACTCTTCTGCAATTTCTCGACTTGTTAAATGTGGATTATTTTCCAACATGGATCGCAAAACATCATTATCGATCTTGGATTGTCGTCCAGATCGATCACTTTCTTGGAGGCTCAGATCCCCGGAACGAAATTTGCTAAACCATCTTTGACAAGTACGAACATTTACAATATCTTTTCCAAATACCGCGCATAAATTTTTAGATGCAACCGATGCGTTGCTTCCTTTTTGGGATTCATACAAAATGCAGTGTCGTAAATGCACTTTATCTACTGACATGTTTTTTAACTTAAATATCACAAGTAAATGATGAACGGTAAAAAAGGACTCGTTTTATATTATACAGCAGGTAAAAAAAAAACAAAAAAATTCCCAACGACTCACTAGCCAGATGTTTTTTTTTTGATCTACAAGAAAAATTACCTGCCTATTTAAAATACGACAGAACTTTCCCTCCAACCCAATAGTAATTTAATCCCAAAAAATTTAGTACATATACTTGATCCTCATTAATTCACAGATACATGCGATAATTGAAAATTATGGTGGTCAAATACTTTTTCTAACCACCGGCATGAACATTGACACGAGTTATCGATGATCTATCGCCTCCTTTGAAATCACCTTCGTCGCACGTAACGTCTACGAAATTTTACTTTTATCTGGAGCAATACATCAAGGTGAAACCCTATTCCCTACAGTAGAATTCTAAATTATCCGATATCTTGCAAACTCCTCCACGATACACGTAATCACGATAATTCTTACGAGAAACACCGAGACACGAAAGCGGTAATCTAATTACGAAGGATTCTCTATTAGCTTGGTCCAGTGTTATATTTACTTTTAATGTTAGATCAATCTGCAAAAGTGTGTTCGTTCTCCTCGAACTTTGATCAGATCTCCCAGGCTAAGTGATTGCTACGGAAGCGTCGACGAATTAAAAGTTCAACGTGAAATTCATCGGTTCCCCTCGTCCTCGACGATGTCCCCGCGAGTTTGCGTTCCCTTCGAAGCTGACTCGAAGTTTCGCAGAAACGAAATAGAATCCTCTATTCGTTCCCTAGCGTAGATACGTTGCAAACAATTTGTCAAACCTTCGATCCTCCTGAATCGATAACCCTTTGCGGTCCGCGTTTCATTCGCAGTTTCGTCCCAACCGGTCCACAAAGATTTCATTAATCGCTCATCGGCTTGGTACCGTTTACTTTGGAAAACATTCACGAGCTCACTAACGCAACGTACTTATGAATTGGTGAATGTATAAAATAAAAGTTTAAACGTTGTTTAAACATAAACATTATTTTAGTATAATATTTATCAGATTTTGCAGTATTCAATTATAAAAATAAATAAACCGATGAAATTTTATTATTTGTATACGTTTGTTTCAGTATAAAATGATTTTAAAGTAACTGTATAATGCTTCCCTAATGTAGTATAGTAATAATTTACAATTCACTTTATAAAGTTAATTTACAAAAAGCTGAAAATGAAAAATATAAAAATATTGTACGAAATTAAAATAAAGAAAAGACAAAAAAGGGGAATAAAATACAAATTGAACAGCCGTTTCAATAAAAATCCTTCCTACCATCAAAAATTAAAAATCTTTAACTTTAAAATCGTCTTTGTTTTATCCAATTTGGATAAATTTCAGCAAAGTTGTGTTAGTTTAAAGATTAAGTGAATATGAAAACAGTTTTGTCCAGTTTTTCGAGGCAAACACCCCACTGTGCGTTGTATCGTGACACGTTCGACATAAGACCAGCTGGAACGAAACAGCAAAGGAATAAAGCTGTTCCCGAGTTGCCCTCGAAACGATCGCGAAAATTCGCAGCAAGAATCCCAGGAAAACTCGTGGTCTTATTAAACAGCTTGGCGATCAACGAACCGCTACCTCGACCGCGTCTTTTTTTTTCCCCCTTCGTTATACTACAATCGATCTTCAATACTCCCGGCGTTCTCCGGCCGAATTATCAAACCAGATGCTTTCTGCTTCGGCTGCAACAAAAAGCCGGGCTCAGCGGCGAGTTGTTCGTTTAAGAACAACGCGATTCCACCGGTTACGTTTCGTTTCGTTCGTCAAAGCAACGAACCGAATGAAAAAGAGACGAAACTGAACGAAGAGGAACAAAGTACACGCAGGGCGTTTCGGTGCAAGTGGTACAACCGGGTATGGATGGTGAATTTCTTATGAGGGAACAAATCGAAAGTGTGGAATAACAAAGTGTGTTTCGTTTGCGATTTTGTTCTTCAACGTTTTTCGCGATGCGTTTCACTACCTTGCCACGCTTTTCCGATCCGTTAACCGATCGCATTCTGTGTTATAAGGTAATATATCCTTAACCCTTTCGCCATGGCAGTTCGATTCGTCGTAGTGCCATTCCTAAACGGGACTCTTTGCTGAAAGTGAACAGATTGCGTGTGGACAGTGTATTTTAGATGAAACGGGATCTCTCTTTAGAAGAATACACTTGTAACGTCTACGTAAAAGACATAAACTTATTTAATGGGTTTGAAAAGAGTCTCATCAACAATTAAAAATAGTGAAAGAATAATGGATAACAGTGGTACATAAACACATCGTGCATGCCGGACATATCAGGCGTTCGGCTTTGCGAGTTATCATATGGATGCCGGATATATCCGGGGTTCGGAGCGAAAGGGTTAAATGGCGACGATATAGAAATTTTTTGTAACACGTAGCTGTTAGAAATTGAATACAGAAATACTACGAAGCAAAAGTGAACCGTAAACCAGCTTTCCCTTATTGTACTTTCTCAATGGTTTCTTCTAAGAACCTAAGCCACATCTGGCATTTTAGGAAGCTCGAAAACGTTAAGAAACAGAACAAAGGAACTGAAGGACTCGGACGGAGTTGTAGAAATTTCGACTACTAGTCTCACGACAAAGCTCACAGTGATGACATCGACGTAGAATCGTCGCGTTGTGTGAAAGAGGTTTAACGATAAGACAAAACTGGTGCCTGCACGTGATTATAAACACAGAGACGAACCTCTTAATAGGCGAGAAATGTTCAAGCTTAACTTTCTCGTAAACAAAGTCGCAAACGAAAATTCGTTAGGTATTCTACACTTTCGATTCATTTCCGTACAAGGAATTCACTCCTATTCGCACCGAAACATCCTGTATAAACATATATATATATGTATTCACGCATAAATCTCGCAAGCAATCGAAAAATTCTCTTTGTTCCAAGAGAAAGAAGAATCCTCCTCGAAACTTTCTCTTAGCTTCAGCTTAACAGCGATCTTACTTATACGTACATATACACGATACATACACCTATTGTCAAGAGACCCTGTATAATTATTTACAGATCCGCCCAAAGAGAGAAAGAGACAGAAAGAGAGAGAAAGAGAGAGAGAGAGGAAAAGAGAGAGAGAGAAAGAGTGAGATACACACACACACATTTAATTATTCAAAGTAGCGTGCTTGATCAGAGAACATGTATCTGTTGTACAAAGAGAGCGATAGGAAAGTTGTTATCAAGCAAGCCGACAGGTGATCCGATAGTTTACGTAGTTCACACTGATACACGTGGATGATCCTTCGGCTAATATAATACCTAGAGTCCGTACAACGAAGCATAATATGTACTTTTCCCTGTTGCCCTGTGCTTCCTGATCGTTTCCAACGTGAGAAGTACATACATACATACGTGTGTACAGACGTTCTTCGCGACGCACGTTAATCGAACAGGACATCGATTCGAGGCGTACGAATTAGCGCTTAGTATAATTTGCTCGGAAGGGCTCGAGATTACGGGAAACGTCACGATTTAGTTCCATTTATGTCTACGCCTACGTTCATCCTAAGCCCGTTGCGAAAACCGAAACGTGTTCGATTACGTCGCCCAACGCGGCAATTTTTCCGGAAGCCAGAACGGAGGAAATGCTCGTTCGCGTGCAATCGCAACAGACAGCTTGTAATTACGATTTACCGATGTCGAAAAGATAATAATATTTATGAGGGTAATCTTGGTACCGTTTCGTTCTTCGAATTTTGCTACGTTCGTCTGGTGAAAAACGAAAGATTGGAAGTAATAGCTGTAACCAGAAAGAATGCTATTTTGTCGTTTGAAATAATAATTCCCTTTGAATAATAAAATATACAATTGATGTTTATAGAAGGGTACGAATTTTGGCACCGTTTCGTTGTTCGAATTCTGTTGCAATCGTGTAGTAAAAAGTAAAACTAGCATTTCTAAGGGAAAAAATTGTGATGCCCTTTCATTTTTCGTACTCTGCTGCGATCGTATAATAGCTAATGATTAGAACATTTTTGCCAAAGTGTGTTGTGTGTCAACTTTGCTTAGAAACGTACAAACTGGATGGTCAATGTTAACTGGACGATTTAAAATTTTGTAGGTTGAAAGCACGTATACAAACGAGATTATAATTTAACTTCGGTTGACTCTTGGTTAATTCGAATTAATTAACCAAGTACGCTTGCAAGTACGCATTCCTTTTCGTGATCAATATTTGTTGCTGTAATTCTTCATCGGGCAAAAAGCATAGTTCGTTGGTATATATCTACAAAAGGTGATGTTGGACAGGAAACATTTGTAAAAAGGTCAGTATAAATTGATATGACAATCGATCGAGTTGATATGTATTTCTGGAAGCTATCAACTTAATTCATTTGCATTCGCTATCAAAGGTTTGTTCCCAAAAATTCGACGCGAAAGAGAGGTCTGATAAAATTCACCCCAAAAATTAAACATTTAACAATCACTGATGGTAGCCTTGTGTGTTGTTTAATATCAACGTAAAAATGTATTTTACATTGCGTTGAACGGGGAACAGATGTATGGATTTCAAGAAACATTCTTGAAAACGTGATACAAAATTCTCTTAATTTTCATGATTTCATAAACCCACGAGAAAAATGATTTTTTGTTTTAATCGTAAAGTGCACCATTATTTCTTTCCGAGTACAAAACGTACAAAATTTGGTCTGCACCGTATTCATAGTGGATTTCGTGTTCTTTTAATGAACCACGAGTTGCGATCTCACGTCAACCGCGAAAAAAAGGAAAAAATTCGCGACCAACTTTGCTCGACCGGAAAAACAAACCAGTCCTGTGGTTCCCGTGTCCATCGTTCCGCGATTTCATTACAAAATTCGCAGACCAGCGTGCAACGACAAATATTTACGTTTGGACTTTAGCGTTCGTAATAGACAGACCGTGTGCGTGCGCGGTGCGTAAACATGGCGCATTAGCCAGTCGCATTGGGGAACAATCCGATAGCGTGAGTACCGTAACAGTTCGAAAGATGCGATTTTTTCACAAATTTTCAATCGTATCGGCAATATATCGAAAACAACGTTCGCACAATTCCGTATCTTCACCGAAAATCCAACTCTCTATTCAACAAATCTAATTGAAAAGCATAAGCTGACGTTAATACATTTTCCTGAATATAAGATTCCTACATTAAATGTGTAGAAATCGAAATCCACGATAAATATGGAAATTTGTGTCTCCATTATTATGTATAAAATTATTTTTGGACTGTATATTAATATGGATACTGTTGTGGTTATAGCCAATTCAACAAATCTAGTTGAAAAGCATAAGCTGACGTTAATACATTTTCCTGGATATAACATTCCTACATTAAATGTGTAGAGATCGAAATCCATGATAAATATGGAAATTTGTGTCTCCATTATTATGTATAAAATTATTTTTGGACTGTATATTAATGTGGATACTGTTGTGGTTATAGTCTATTCAACAAATCTAATTGAAAAGCATAAGCTGACGTTAATACATTTTCCTGAATATAAGATTCCTACATTAAATGTGTAGAAATCGAAATCCACGATAAATATGGAAATTTGTGTCTCCATTATTATGTATAAAATTATTTTTGGACTGTATATTAATATGGATACTGTTGTGGTTATAGCCAATTCAACAAATCTAGTTGAAAAGCATAAGCTGACGTTAATACATTTTCCTGGATATAACATTCCTACATTAAATGTGTAGAGATCGAAATCCATGATAAATATGGAAATTTGTGTCTCCATTATTATGTATAAAATTATTTTTGGACTGTATATTAATGTGGATACTGTTGTGGTTATAGTCTATTCAACAAATCTAATTGAAAAGCATAAGTTGACGTTAATACATTATTCTAAATATAGCATTTCTACACTAAATGTGTAGAAATCGAAATCCACGATAAATATGAAAATTTTTATCTCCATTATTATGTATAAAATTATTTTTGGGCTATATATTAATGTGAATGCTGTTCTGGTTATCGACAAAACAGAACATTAAAAATGATCGAATAGACGATTTTACCGAGCACACGCGCATTTAAAACGCGTCATTAATCCAAGTCGATAAAACAATTGGTTTGAAAAACGATCGACTTGCTATAATATACCTGCTTGTACTTTTGCAAACAATTGATATCTGAAAGTGTGGGCGAATGTTGAATGTTCGAAAATAGAGGGATGTATAAAAAATATGCACCAAAAACTGTGTGTTTAAAGTATTGATCGGAACAACATTGTAGTCCGATGGCTAAAGTCTGATGTCCCCTGAGAGGAGGCAGCCCAGTAGCCCGTTCGGCTCACGATGTCCCCTCGGTGGGGATATTCGACCGCAAAGGCTAAAATTTCAAAAAAATCTGCGAAATAGCGAATTGTGCGAAAGTATAACGTGCGAAAGTCGAGGGGCGCCTGTAAATCATACGTTTAAGAGCGAAATTTGCGATGAAAACGCAGATACCTCTGATCGTTGCTTTCGGTTATTATCGATTCGATAATTTTACCGTCTTTTGCCGGAAAGCTGCATCGTTTGAACTAGCTGTAATGCGGGCCGATGACAGCGAGCGTTTTCGACGAAGCAGAGTTCGAAAACCGGGGAAAAAAAAAGACAAAAGAGGTGTATTGAAATGCAATTGATCCGCGAGCGACAGTTCCACGGGTAAAGGATCCTCGCAACAGATTTGCCCCTGTAAAGGATGAAACGGCGAATAAGGGAGGGGGGAAAACACGGGAAAAAGAGAGAGAAACTCCGGGAAAATTTGAGTTCGATCCCTGTTCGATTTCCCTCGGCTTTCCTCCGCTCTGTCCGCGGACGAATCGATGGAAAGCATTTTGCGCCCTCGCAACTCGTTCATGTCAAAGAGCTCGCGCTGCTATTTACATGGAATGGCGGCGTTTCGCAATCTGGCCGATTGCTAGCGCTGCTGCTTCCGGTTCGTCCTGTGTACATGCTCCCGGTACACGCAGCACCGTGGACGCGTAACAAGTAAAGTGGTAATCATGAGGTACGTACAGTCGGTCGCAAGATTTTACGCAGGCCTATCAAATTTCTACTGTTTAAAGAGAAGGAGGGTTTCGAGCATTCGACAAATATCGATCCATTGGTTATTTAAAATTGGATAATCTCTGATAAACTAGCAATATTTCTTATTATATTTGTTCAGCAGAAAACATTATTCAATTGGAAACCACGAGATCACGAATTCTACCGTTCGATCATTGTTGACACATTGAAGTACATGAAAAATGTTGTCAGAGATATTGTAATTCTATTGGGACACCAAATTTTACTGATTTTAATATACATCCATGGTAAACGTGTATAGATTCCATTTCAAAACCGCATCTTCGATTAATTTAGATTATCTAGTGAACAAATAGAACTTTTCAGAATTTGTTCAATTTTAACTAATAAATGGATTAATATTCATAAAACGTTGGAAACTTTTGTTCTTGATGCTTAAAATTTAGTAGATGCGTGTAAGCTTTTGTGACAGACTGTATGTATATATACTGTATACATACATATATACAAAGCGAAAGAGACCGAGAGAGGCGGTGATCACTTCCGGTTTCTAAAGTGTAGATGGTACCTTGTTGAGCGCTTCGGTTCTCGCTACGCTAACGGAAACTCGGTTCTAATCGAGGTTTTATTCTCCCGTGTGGTTTTAAATGCGTATATGCGTGTACATTGCGTGGAAATGAGAGAAAGAGAAATAAAAGAAAGAGAGACGGTCACGTGTAGGTGTCAATCTATGAACTCGTTATACCGGCGTCTTTGGCAGTTTCCTGCGCGTCGGTGATGAGGGCGTTTTATCCGTTTCTCCTTCTGAAAAATAGTTCAGTTTCCCTGTGAGGTAACAGCGGTGAACTGAAGAAAACAAATTATTAAACGACGTCGTATTTTAAATCTAACGTTAAATTTATTTCACCTTTAATATTAGTTGATCTCTTATTGGAGATAATAGGGGTATTGGTAGAGTCAAAATGGTAAAGATTAACGTTTTGTTCGATGCAAGCACAATTATTTGCGACCTTTTCGATGTTAATAATCGAGATTGTTTATTTTACCGCATTTAACGTGACGAAGTATTAACTTTAAAACTTAGAGGACATATTAATACTTAATAAGTATTAACTGTTTGAACTCGAGAGGTGATTGTTAATCGTCTAATAATAGTGACTTCAACAATTTTCAAATTCGAAATATTTACTAAGATTCGCCTATATTAAACGTCATTTAGTTCAGTTAAATCGTATACTAAAATTTACATATATCACAATTTAACCTCTCAGTCTGATTAACAAACTAACTAAAGTCTGAAAATTTGCAAAATTACCATTTGGTGTTTAACGATCACCTCTCGAGCGCAAAGGGTTAATACGAAGCCATCCCATCAGATCGGGTCAGATGCTGAAAATCTCGGCTTTCTCGAAAGGGTTAAAGTTTCTAAAATCTCGACATTTCCAAAATCTAACAATTTAATTTACTCGCTTTAATCAGTATGGCTGTAGAATTTCGAATTCAAGAATCCCGAAACTTTCGGGAACTCATCCCCATTTTGAACAATTTCCCCTGTTGACTCGATTTACAGGTTCTCGCACACCTTTATTGTTAACTGTTTGCAATCAAAATACAAGTCGTATTTAATAGTCATATTTAACACTATTCCTACCACAACCGGTCGAATGACCGTTTTTAAAATTTCGATTAAAATTTCATAGATACAACGTAATTAAATCGCCTTTAAACTTTATAGACTTTTCCTCAAATATACGTATACACCAATACCTCGCTTTGCGTCGTTTCGTTTTACGTTTTTTCGATGTTGCGTCGCTGCTCAATTAGTACTAATTTTCATTGCGCGTCGTTAGGTTTTCGAGGTTGCGTTGTTTTGGATTCGAGTCTTGAATTTTTTTCTTGTTTTCTAACAGATGGCTCTACTTTTGTTTCTAATTGCACCATGCCAAAAAAACTCGGTAATTCCTCTTCTAACCGAAAATCAACGTAATTTTAATACAGTTTTATTTTCACTTTGTTTTGCTAATTTTAGAGTTCAGTTTCAATTTTCGATCTTTACATGGTTTGCTATAGAAAATCTTAATTCACTTTGCGTCGTGTTTTTTTGGATCGTAACCCCGACGCAAAGTGAGGTATTGGTGTAATTCATTTTTCAATATTCACTCATTTCTTCATTGTTTGTCGTGGGAATGTCGCGGTAGGAATAGGTGTACGTGAAGTGTCGGTAGGAATAGCGTTAAAAGTTTCACTGTCGTTTAACTCGATTAAACGAATCTTAATACAATAGAATTCTGATGCCGTTTAGTTTCGATACATTACACTTGGAATTTTTTGAAGATCGAGAGTCACCTTTCGAGTCAAAGGGTTAAAGACGGCACACGGCATCTAAAGATTGATATTTCTCGACTATAGTGCACGTATACGCGAACAAAGACGATTCTCTGTAACGGTTGCGATTCGTTTTGTACTCACCCATCAGCAGTCCCATATTTCCGGCCACTTTTCCTGAAGAAGGTGCCGCGGCTATGTCCTCCGGCAAGTCCCCGCTGCATTCGTGTCACGTAAAAGTACAATGAAACAATTCCAATGGCTTTTCGATTCAATCGACTACTTCCGTTTGGAAGCTTTTTTAGTTATTATTAGAATGAAACACGAACATCTCTGTATCAAAATGTACTTGCACGGACCATATTGTACCAATATGTTCAATGGCGGATCCAGAAAATATTATGGACGAATATATGCGCTTGTAAATTTTTGTTTTCTTCGCCTTATGACTTTTCAGTGGTCACACAGTTCAATATTAACCTTCTGAGTGCTACGGGCGCTTATATGCGTCTGAAGAAAGTTGCTCGTAGGGATTATGGACGAATATATGCGCTTGCAAATTTTTGTTTTCTTCGCCTTATGACTTTTCGGTGGTCACGCATTTCAATATTAACCTTTTGAGTACTATGGGTGCATATATGCGACTGAAGAAAGTTGCTCGTAGGGATTATGGACGAATATATGCGCTTGTACAATAAATTTTTGTTTTCTTCACCTTATGACTTTCCAGTGGTCACACAGTTCAATATTAACCTTCTGAGTGCTATGGGCGCATATATGCGTCCAATGCACCATGGACGAAAATATGCGTTTGTCAATTTTTTCGATCTTTCGATTACTGTAACGCGATTGTCAGTGTACGAGTAACAATTTTCCATCTTCAGTGACAGCTCGCCGTCCCTTCGAAGCACTTAGACCAAGAATATTCAGCATTCAAAGGGTTAATATGTTGCGTGTTGGCTAATGTAAATTTAATTATTTAAACTGTTGTATCAGACAGAAATAGCGAGATATAAATTGCTAGCAAATTTTAAGTCGTACGAAAGAAAGTTCAAAGATGTATGAGTTCTTACATATTTCCCATTTACATAGTAAATCTTCTGGATCCGCCCCTGAATATGTTAATTACGTGTGAAACGAAAGCATCCGGTGCATATGCATTTAAAAATGTTATGTTTCTACAAAACTCTAGATTCAACTGTTAACTTACGTGTCAGAAACGTGCTCGACTACCAGGTCGACCACATCGTCGCCCCGTTCGGTTATTTGAGCGACTTCCTCAAAGCTTCGGTCCACTAGCGACATTCCGGACCACTCTAACACCTGAGAACAGAGAAGTTGGTTTAGATGGTTTAGATGGTTTAGATGGGAACGAAATTAGAAATGGATAAAACAGCTCTATTTAAAATGAATATAGTCGGTCGTGAAAGCATTCGAGAAGGATAGAAATGGCACTCGCAATATAAAGAGTGCAATCTTTAATTAAGAATATAACTTTGTTGAAATTTATTGTTTATTCCTTTAAGGTAAAGTAACATGAAGGTTAAAGTGCAGTTGATATTCAAATATTTTCGTGAGTAACTCTATCCATCTTAAATACTTAGATAGACTCATTTGTTTATTCTTTTAAAATAAAGCAATATGAAGGTTAAGGTACAGCTGATATTCAAATATTTTCGTAAGCAACTCTATCCATCTTAAATACTTAGATAGATTCATTTGTTTATCCTTTTAAAATAAAGCAATATGAAGGTTAAGGTACAGCTGATATTCAAATATTTTCGTGAGCAACTCTATCCATCTTAAATACTTAGATAGATTCATTTGTTTATTCTTCTAAGATAAAGTAATATGAAGGTTAAGGTACAGCTGATATTCAAATATTTTCGTGAGCAACTCTATCCATCTTAAATACTTAGACAGATTCATTTGTTTATTCTTCTAAGGTAAAGTAACATGAAGGATAAAATTCAGTTGATATTCAAATATTTTCGTGAGCAACTCTATCCATTTTAAATACTTAGATAGACTCAGTCAGTTTGTATACCCTGTACATCCAACATTTTTGTACATAGAATTCTATCTTTTTTTTCTTTTCTACCGCTGTTTTACCACATTCAAATTATGTACATTTGTATTCTCATAAACGCGATTAAAAGAATGGAATCCTAACCAGAAATTTGTTCCACCCTCTAGGTATTAGAATGCGCGCTTCATGTTGAACGTGTCGAATATTTTCGCACATCGTGCGCGTTCCATAATATTTTTTCGGACGAAAAGCGAAAATCGAAATCGATTGTTGAAGAAGAAATTGAAAGCGCGCGTATTAAAATTACAGATAAAATACAGGAATAAAACGTCACGTGCGATCCCTTCAACGTTACATTTATTTCTGTTCTTCTTTTGCAACATCAATCGTCTCCTCGTTACCACCCTTGATTGAACTTTGCCGCCATTATTCAAATTTTCCCTCGTTGACAGCAGTCTAGAAAATGCTTAACCCTTTCGCTACCAGAGCCTCAGGAGACAAATCGTCACAACAGCCCTGACGTTTTATTATTTAACTATCACATCAATTGTCATTAATTTTTGTGGGATGTATTTATGACGTTCTAACTAAGTGAAATTAGCAATTTTACACACCGACCAACATACATGACGCATAAGTGGCTATAGATAGATAAAAAAATCGTGTTGTCACATATACGTGACGCTAGTAGCGAAAGGGTTAATGCATGGCATTCCACATTATGAGTCGGCTCGCCTCGCAGATGCTTTGAACGATTCTCTGCGAACACGAGCGTGTAATTTATGCTCGAAAATTCGGACTAATTGTGAATGAGCTCGCCAGACGAAAAGTGGCGGATAATTTGTTTCTCGGAGGAAGATGCAGATTTAATGGCGGAATTATATGAAAGTTCTTCCGTACGGCGAGCAAATCCCGAACAAGAATTGATCCCATCTGTTGAATACGAACTTTCGCAATCTTCGAACTGTTTTAATTGCTTTAATAAATTATCCGGTTTCAATGGAAATCAGCCGCAAACTTCGGCGAATTCGTTACAGAGTGCCTTCCGTTCGGTCTGCACAAATCCCTGCTATTCACGTTCCAACGTAGAAAAATTGCAATTATTTCGGGAAACCTTTGAACTTGCGACAGAGCGACTCGTTCTTCAATTTAATTAACGATAAGAGTTGAAAACCTTTTTATTCTATTGTCTACTTGACAATTACCTTATTGTTCACAGTGTAATGCATGTATTGTATGCAATGATTTATTTGATACCAAAAGAGATAACATAGTAATCAATTTCTTGAACAAACAAAGAATTTCGAAACATTTAAAAATTATATGTTATTATATTTTTATATCTCATCATCTTATTATTATTATTTTACGTAGTTTCAGAATTATATCATTTTTATAATATTATTATTGAAACCATCTGCTACTGTAATTTATTATATTACGCTGTATTACCGTTTTACCAATTTCACATTTATTGTACATGCGGGACTGAGCCAAGTATCATGGTTGATGATATTGAAACATTTGCATGAATTCCCTGAATGTGCAGGAAGGTACTATTATTGTTATTATTATCATCTTCATTGTTGTTATTATTAAAATAGAGAATTCCTAGAACGAAATAAAATTCTTTTATCTTTTGATGTGTAATAAACACACCGTGGATTTTTACGCATTTATAAGAAACTGAAGTCTGCGAAAAAAATGTAGAATTCACACGATATGCAAGAATCTGTTAAAAGTATTATTTTAGCCGAAGTGTTTCCATAATATGATATTTAGAGCGCGAAACAAATTTCTACACAAATCCCGTTACACCGCTGTTAACACTATTCCTACCACAACCGGTCAAATGACCGTTTCTAAAATTTCAATTAGAATTTCCTATATATAATGTAATTGAATCGCCTTTAAACTTTACAACTTTTCTTCAAATATATAATACATTTTTCAATGTTCGCTTCTTTTTTCATTGTTTATTTTCTGGGAAAAATGTATAGTCTGTCCTACCTATCACGATCGGTCATAAGACCGTTTTTAAAATTTCGATTACAATTTCATAGATACAACGTAATTGAATCGCCTTTAAACTTTAGACTTTTCCTCAAATATATAATACATTTTTCAATGTTCGCTTCTTTTTTCATTGTTTATTTTCTGGGAAAAATGTATAGTCTGTCCTACCTATCACGATCGGTCATAAGACCGTTTTTAAAATTTCGATTACAATTTCATAGATACAACGTAATTGAATCGCCTTTAAACTTTAGACTTTTTCTCAAATATATAATACATTTTTCAATGTTCGCTCCTTTTTTCATTGTTTATTTTCTGGGAAAAATGTATAGTCTGTCTTACCTATCACGATCGGTCATATGATCGGTCGCAGTAGGTATAGGTATACGTGAACTGTTGGTAGGAATAGCGTTAACCCTTTCGCTACGGCGGGCCTCGCCGCGGAGTGCCTTGCGTGGAACGGAGCGCCGCGTCGAAAGTGCGAACATTAACACTATTCCTACCACAACCGGTCAAATGACCGTTTTTAAAATTTCGATTACAATTTCATAGATACAACGTAATTGAATCGCCTTTAAACTTTAGACTTTTTCTCAAATATACGTATAATAAATTTTTCGATATTCACTTCTTTTTTCATTGTTTATTTTTTGAGAAAAATTTGTAGTCTGACTTACGTAGGAATGTCGCGGTAGGAATAAGTTTATATGAAGTGTCGGTAGGAATAGTGTTAATTGTCTTACGTTGTCTATTTTGCGATTTGTCTGCATCCGCAGACAATGATTAATTTAAAGAACGTACTAGAGATGCATGGCATAACAGTATGAATATATTAATCCTTGTGGTTTCAAGTGTGCCTTTCAAACACCACCAATAAAATTAATAATATAAATATTGTGATCAAAATTATATTACTTCTGAAATGAATAAAAATTATTTTAAATGACATTAATTTAATTATTCTTTACACGTCATTGCAGAGCATTTAGATGTAGGAATGTCGCGGTAGGAATAAGTTTATATGAAGTGTCGGTAGGAATGGTGTTAATAAATTTGCGAATTACCAGCGTTCTGAAAATTGTACAAACCGCAACACTACTCCGCGTGTAACGCTCGTTTTATTCCGATACGGTTTCAATCACAAACAATTTATCCATTCAGCTATTTTGAAGCATTGCCCCTATTGAATTATTCATAGAATGCCGGATTCTGTAACAGATGCAGCTCGTTCGTTTGTAACCTACATTGTATTCGGATGAAAAAAAAGTAGGTGCCGTACGGAGCTCATAAAAATGTCGACCGGTCTGACGTCAAAGCTTATTGTGATTAATTACCGAGTGGGTGGCCTTTCGTGAAAGGAGAAACATTATCGGGTGTTCCCGTATTTTTTTCCTACCGATCCCGGGTGAGGAGACAAATTTGTGAGACGAGTAAAGGGGTGAGCACACGATCGATGGTATTGACAGTAATATTGTCGACACAATTTCACAATGATGTTGCGAGTTTACGTAAAAACTGTTGATAAATATCATCATCAATATTATGTTGGCAATATTGTTCAGAATAATAATGATCGTACAGATTGACCGTGACTAACGTATAGCTAACGTAACTATTATATTGTTATTCGTGAACTGGTGAAACTCTTTAGAAATTATAAACGTGTACGTTTTCGCGGGTTTCAATCTGTTAAAAATTTCTGTTGAAACATATGATTGAATGCTCGAAAGGAGTTTCTTTATTTAAAATTGAAATCTAGAAATAAAGATGAGCAAACGGACGAAGAGGAAAAAAGGGAGTTACATTCGTTCGAACAAACTCTTCGGATACAACAAAATCGGTTGAAACGCTTTTTGATCAAAATAATAGATAACGGAATTTTAGATACTACTTCTTATAGATTAGTCTTAGAAACTTCTATATATATATATATTTATATTTATTTACGCCAATAAATTTATATTACTGGTTTTTAGATTATTTTCTTTCTTATTAAATTATTTCTCATTATATTATTATATTATTACATTTTATATTTTATATTATATTATTATATTTGATATTTGATATTTGATATTTGATATTATATTATTATATTTGATATTTGATATTTGATATTTGATATTATATTATTATATTTGATATTTGATATTTGATACTATATTATTATATTTGATATTTGATATTTGATATTTGATATTTGATATTTGATATTTGATATTTGATATTTGATATTTGATATTTGATATTTGATATTTGATATTTGATATTATATTATTATATTTGATATTTGATATTTGATATTATATTATTATATTTGATATTTGATATTTGATACTATATTATTATATTTGATATTTGATATTTGATATTATATTATTATATTTGATATTTGATATTATATTATTATATTATATTATTATTTTATCTTATATTTCTTAGATTATTTTATTTCTTATACTATACTGTACAAATTGTAGTCTAATAACGCGGCATACTTAATAATCCAACATTACCCGAAGCACGCCGGATTATCCGAGTACCATTTTATCATGAAAAATGAAAAAATACCGGATAGGATATTTTAACTTAAGGGATTTAACGGAGTCGGTGACCACGATCCTGGCACGGTTCTGTTGCGCGCAGCTGTCGATAATTTAATTAAAATCACAGCTGGAGAGAATGCTTGTCGATAGTCGCACGCATTAACCGCTTACAATAACGTTACCTGATCAACACTCGATACACGCTACCACGACATCGTCTTTATTTTCCTGGGAGTTTACACGACTCCAATAGAACACGGATTATCCGAATTTCGCTTGTTCAAGTGATGGATCATCCGAATATAGGCTACGTTACGTATACACCTACTTATTTAAACATCTGTTTCTAAAATTGTTTGATTTATGTTTGTGCTGCGTTTTTCTTATCAGACATTTATTCTTTCACGTGAAGAAGAATCACGGTAACGTTTTATATTATGTTATCGAATTTTAATAAAGTACAGTAGCGGACAAAAGTTTAAGACAAAAGAGTTAACGAAATTAAATTAACTAATTTATAAGAAATAGTTTGGTAAATAAAATTTGCATTCTGTGCTAATCGATAAATAGTGTTCTACCATAATAACAATAAAAATGAATGTACAAACAGTGCTTGCAGACTATAAAGCTATGTTCTATATTGCCCTGTCGTCTTACTCCCCGCTACTGTAACTATGCATTGGTTTCGATTATTTGAAATAATACATCTCAAAAATCCTGAAAACCTCGAGAATTTCGACTTCTTGGATAATCTCAAAATTCTCAAGAATTCCTACTTTCTCTAGAATCTTGAAATTCTCATGAATTCCGACATTCTCAATGTCCAAGATAATTCTGAGAGTTAATTTTTCCCAAGCATCGGATTTCCGACATTTTTTAGTTATTGCGCTTTTCTAATAATTTTATGACTTTAAATCCCGAAAACCTCGAGAATTTAGACTTCTTAGAGAATTCCAAAATTCTCAAGAATTCCTACTTTCTCCAAAATCTCAAAACTTTCAAAAATCCCGGAAACCATGAGAATTCCGATATATTGGATAATGCCAAACTTCTCAAGAATTCCTACTTTCTCCAGAATCTCGAAAGTCTCAGAAATCCCGAAACCTTGAAAATTCCGATGTCTTGGGTAATCCCAAAATTCTCAAGTCTTGGATATTTCGATGTCTTGGGTAATCACAAAATTCTCAAGAATTCCTACTTTCTCTAGAATCTCAAAAGTCTCAAAAATCCCGAAAACTTCGAGAATTCCGATGTCTTGAGTAATCCTAAAATTCTCAAGAATTCCTACTTTCTCCAGAATCTCAAAAGTCTCAAAAATCCCGAAAACCTCAAGAATTCCAATGTCTTGGGTGATCCCAAAATCCTCAAGGATTCATACTTTCTCTAGAATCTCGAAATTCTCATGAATTCCAACATTTCAAATGTCCAAGATAATTCTGAGAGTCAACTTTTCCCAAGCCTCGGATTTCCAACATTTTCGAGTTATTGCGCATCTCTAATAACTTTATGACTCTCTGAAATCCCGAAATTCTTGGAAATTGCGCTACTCCCGAAGTTTAATATACTTCCGAGAGGACTCGACCACTTTCTTACCAGTCCCGAGCATCGGGTTCCCGACATTTTCGGGTTCTTGCACATTTACGAAGAACATCTTACCTTGTCGCCGCGCTGTATACCGGCCTTAGCCGCTGGTCCATCTGGGACGGTCCACATTACGTATGCGAAAGTGCGCCCATCAGCCCCTGTTTTACCGCCGACCACCCTTAGCCCGAAACCAGCAGCTGTAAAAGAAGGTGGAAAATTTCACGTGGACATCCATAACAACTTCGTCACGATCCTGCCGTCGAATAAACTTTAATAAACGGGTTAATGTGTCGAGCTAAGGTGTTTCAAAAAATTTGCAATTATGGTAATTAGGCTGCCCAACCTTATGTGTTTATGGGAAACTTTAGTGCTCGAGAAAAGTATGATAAACGTCGTACGATTCAAAGTGTCTAAAGTGTCTTAATTGTAACAATTAAAGGGTGAAACAAATCTGTATCGAAAATCCATAATCCGATACCTAACGATAAAATACGTACAATATTGTGTTAATTCCTGTTTCACTTTAAAGGGAAAGCGAAATACTTTTAGGGAAGCTATTTAACCCTTTTAGTGCCGAACAAATTTAACTAATTTGCTAAGGTTTGGGAAAAAGCTCATAAAAATGGAAGTAAGAATGATATTTACAAAATTCAACAAGAAGCATATTACGGAATAAAAGAAAAAATTGAACCATTTATAACGTTTTATAAATTTATTTTGAGATAGAGCTCTTTCGCGATGCAAACAGTTAGGCGTCATGGCATACGCAACGATATATCGTCGTTCGGCACTAAAAGGGTTAAAAGTCGCGATCATAAAGAAAATACGATCTATCAACGTTGTGACGTAAAAATAGTAAACGTTACCCGCCTAAGACCAATACAAGGAGATTTCTGGGAACGGTTACGCGATTTTGCGTAAACAGTGACAAATATCAATCGCTAGCCCATGATGACGCTCGAAACTTTGCCCGCGGGTATCTGAGAGTGTCTTTGCCGGCCTGAGCCATATCGAATGGTATTAACAGTTTTAAAGTACGAAAACCAAATAGAGGAAAGATTGATACAGCAGCGGACAAAAGTTTAAAACGAGAGGACAATGTAGAACATAGTTTTACAGCAGCGGACAAAAGTTTAAAACGAGAGGACAATGTAGAACATAGTTTTATGGTCTGCAAATATTGTCTATACATTAATTTTTATTGTTATTATGGTAGAACACTATTTGTTGATTAGCACAGATGCAAATTTCCCTTATCATACTATATTTTATAAACAAGTTAGTTTAATTTCGTTGACTCTTTGGTGAATTAAACTTTTGTCCGCTATCGTTCAGCCAGCAGTATTAGTCAGCTAGCTTCATATTTATATTATATTATATTATATATTTATATTATATCATATTTTGCTATAAATACTAGTTTCGTAGCGTTAATTACGTTAAACTTTTGCTTCGAATTTGCTTGACTACGCCTGATAAAACGTAGATAGAAAACAAAAACAACGTAACCGTATCTACCGTGTGTATCTGATAAAAATCGATAATTTTAAGGTCTGTTTACCCACTCAGGACCACGATACCACGCTTTTCTCTACTCGCTTAACGTCACCCGCGTCATGGATTTTATGGTCACCGTATATTACATCTCCCCGCTAATTAACAAGTTAGCTAAGTGCGAGCGTTTCGCTCAACCGTTCGTTATCGATGTAAAAACTGTACCTGCCGCCGCTTCATGGCCACGGAATAATAAATAGAATCGTGGGAAGTTCGAAAAAGCCCGCGGAAAGGCTGACCTTTATGTTTATAAATTGGTATTCATCGCGGCAGCCGGCAGGCTCGTCGGGATAGTTTAAAATTTCACCGTATCCGAGGCCACGGTCTTTTGTGCGAAATTGTAAATTAAACCAGCACATCGCGAGTCTATAACGACACGGAGTCGGTTCTGGCCGGACCTATCGATCGATACCGCCGAATGCCAAGACGACTTTATTACATGACACACGCGAAACCGTGCTCGTTCGTGTCTCTTCAACGCGTCATCGTGACGCACGTTAGGGTGGAGCGAAAACATCAAAGTCGCGTAATTATTTTCTAATAGGGAGAAGACGTGAACATGACACTGGTCTGTCGGATAGGGCTGGAGGCACACGAGCGTCAAATCGGCGGACGATGGTTGGCTTTCGTTGTTGTATTAGGGGGACGGGAAAATAATGTCGTTTCTGTCATTCCATCGCTAGATATTTTGCTCAAAAACCAATTGATTTTTATCGATCCGGCATCGAAAATTTGCACGCTAAATGGCAAAAGGTCGTTGAAACCGATTTGCTTCGGCCGATCGCCGAAATAAGAAATTGGCCAGCAGAGGATACTTAAATTTCTATTACTGCTACTTTGAAACACAAATTTTTATATTTTCTGAAAAATAATGTTTTTCAGTTGTCACTGTCAAAGTAAAGATGCGATCAAAAATGATCCCCGTGGTTGCTTTTAAAATAGAACTCAGGCCTTTTTCTTTATTCCTGCTACTAGAAATTTATTGGTATTCTATAATGAATAGTATAAACACAAACACAAGTTTCACAAAATTAGTTTTAAATGATGTACAGTGGCTCCAAAAAAGATTCGTACACTGTATTATAAGAAAATTTATCTACTTCTGAAATTCTGATTTCAATGAAACTTTATGTGTGTACAGAGCATAGTGTGTCCTGCGTGGAGTAATTTTTTTGGCGGCAAAATATCTTTTAAGGGGGCTGATAACGAATCTCAAAGTTTCAGCGATTTTTCACGCTTTGAATACAAGCTTTTTTGTGTTCTTTTTCTAAGACAAGGCGATGGAATATTAAAAATTAAACATTTCCGATTTGAAAGGTTTTGCTTCAGCAAGTACCATTACAAAGGTATCTTTAAAAAATCAGAGAAAACTCAGAAACTATCAGAAACTGAGATTCTAATAAGACTAATCAGAAACTTCAATGCTGGTTTCACCCCTTTAAAATGGCATTTAAATGAAAAGAAGAGATTAATTCATACGTATACCATTACGATCTACTTACTTATAAAGTTTTATCAAACACTTCTATCAGACTCAGAATTTCAGTCTTAAACGAATTTATTTGTGACATAGTGTACAAATACTTTTTGGAGACACTGTAAAGTTAACAATTCCTTTCTAAAATGTATGGTGTTATTTTACTGTAATTATCGATTTGTACGTGATTCATTTCTGTACGATTCGACTGACAAAATAACTTTTACATAAATATTTGTAACTACCATCGATCAAGCGTAACAGTATGTCACAGCACTTGATAAATAATATTTAGTAAAGAAGAAAGAAAATTCTTGGATTCGTTCGACATCTATCCTAATCGTAAAATATCGCGAAACAGAGTCGAAACGGAAATAGCTTGCCTGATCTAAAATTCTGAAACGTTTCTGCATGCGCATAATAATTTTCATTAACATCTACGAATAGCAACGGAAAGCAAAGCAGCAGCTAATTAATTTCTACCCTCCGAGACCAATTACCATCCGGTTCCATTTGAATACGGACCCGGGGAACCGGCTGATCTCCAGGAATGCTGGATTTTATCCCTCTCAAGGAGATTAGTTGTAGACAAGAGAAGGCAAACGACAAACAATGAATATTCCTCCTGACGGGTGTCCGCGTAACGAAGTAAGCGGGCGATTAACGCCGAGCTAATTTAATACACCGACTAGCGCGACGACTAATGAATTCTGTTAACACGCGAGTGTAACGTATATAGCAACAGGTACCGCGGGATTTTGGCGCGATAGTAATCGCGAGATTAACGAATACGGCCCACTGGAACGAAACAGCCAAGCTAATCGAGGTCGTCGATCTTTCAGAGTCTCAAGAAGATCTCAACGCGAACTTCCTTGTCCTACGATCGAAGACTTTTTACTGAAACAGATCAACTTCATTTTTGGTCCATTTTTACGAGACTACTCGATAAGTGAAAAGATAGACGATACAATTCAACCCTTGGGCGAGACTGTTTATGTCTTTTTGGACCCGAATTTGTCTCACGACTGAGTTTGCTGTGATTGTTAACACTACACCAACACCTTGCTTTGCGTCGTTTCGTTTTGCGTTTTTTCGATGTTGCGTCGCTGCTCAATTACTACTAATTTTCATTGCGCGTCGTTAGGTTTTCGAGGTTGCGTTGTTTTGGATTCGAGTCTTGAATTTTTTTCCTGTTTTCTAACAGATGGCTCTACTTTTGTTTCTAATTGCGCCATGCCAAAACAACTCGGTAATTCCTCTTCTAACCGAAAATCAACGTAATTTTAATACAGTTTTATTTTCACTTTGTTTTGCTAACTTTAGAGTTCAGTTTCAATCTTCGATCTTTACATGGTTTGCTATAGAAAATCTTAATTCACTTTGCGTCGTGTTTTTTTAAAACGTAACCCCGACGCAAAGTGGGGTATTGGTGTATTCCTACCGACACTTCACGTATACCTATTCCTACCGCGACATTCTCACGTAAGACAGGCTACAAATTTTTCTCAGAAAGGAAACAATGAAAAGAGAAGTGAATATTGAAAAATGTATTACACATGTGTATTCGAGAAAAAGTCTAAAGTTTAAAGGCGATTCAGTTACCAGTTGTATACACGAAATTCTAATTGAAATTTTAAAAACGGTCATTTAACCGGTTGTGGTAGGAATAGTGTTAAATAGAAAAATGATGGTTAACTGTCTTTTTCACGGCAGTGCGTGAAACAGGTCAGATAACAATTCTTAGAATAAGTTTCTCGGGATATATTATGGCCACACTGGGTCTCGAAAGGTAGCCAAATACCAGGACAGCGTTTAACGGGCTCAGTGTAGCGTCGATATACCCGTCAAAAAGAACCTCGAGTTAAAACCACTAATTAAAAGCGAAATCACTTCAAAAGGCGTCGCTGTTAAACGTATCAGCACGTTTAGGACAAAACTTACACGACAATCTTAAACACGTGGACGTATTGTTTAAGCGCTTTTACGCTCCCAAACGTTTCAGTCGGCAAGACAAAGAATTCAATGCTTCTCGTACGAGGAAGCTAGTAGCGCGATAGAACTAACGCATAATAGTAGTGGAAGATTTTACGTTGAAAAGAAAAGCAGGTAAATCACGAGATTCGGTATTGGACCATGTCGCACACTCGTTTGTCTCTTCACTTATCGAACGACCCTCGTAGATTAACAGTCCAAGTGGCTGGAACACTCCCAGGTGCACTTGCCCTCGTGCAAACGAGGTTAAAACGATGTCACGATTCCAGCACCAGGCGATTCGAGGAACCAGAAAAAGGGTTGGCTGAGCGAAGAACCGACCCCCTGTGCCCTCCTAGAAGATCGAGGGAGGTTCGTTGGTCGCGCGGAACGAGCAGGGAGGTACGAGTAGAGTTTTGATGAGCCCTGACGCGGGAACGCCAATCAAGAGCCGTCATTCAGGCTTAATTAACAAGCCCGGAACAGCGGGCCTACGATAAGGCTCGGAGCCGCAGGCCTGTTCTGGTAATGACGTTGCAGCGCAATTATCTGATCGGCTGACCGTTTCTCCGCGGGCTTCCCGATAAACACTCCCGCCAGCACGGAGTCCATCTTGTTACGTTGCCCGTGGAACGAGTTACGGAACCTCTCCGTGAGCCCTTCGAAAATTTGCCTACCAGATTCGCGGCAAATCAAATTTCCAGCCGCCCTTTCTCCAACGCGATCGCGTTAACCCTTTCGTTGTCGACGGTGCACGACACGCGCCCTCAGAAATTACACGTCGACTCGCCAATTATGGGAGCGAGCGTGGATATTTAGATAGTGTATAATTATTGAAGAGTTTTATTACTATATCTATTGTACGTATAGGAAAGTTCTATAAAATGATTTTCGTAGAACGGAAGATGGAATTCAGGTGTGAAAGATAAAAGTGAAGCGATTAAAGTATTTAATAAAAGTATATTTAAAACAATTTAACAAAAACAACTTAAACGACTTTACAACTTAGCAACTTCAACACTCTTTCTACGTTCACAATCAAAACCTTTCTTCTACGTTAGTCAAAAGCTTTCTGCCCCGCGCTCGCATTTTCTCCGTCATATATTCTTCCAAACACTCGTTTCCTTTCATTCTAATTGTCAATCTTTCTCACTCGATGCATTCGGTCACGACCACCCAGAATTTCTCAGTCGCACTGTTTTCTCAAGTTCTCATTTTTCACGCCTTAGAAACATTCGAGTCCAAATATTCTGCGTTCGCACGACAATCGCCCAACTCAAGTTGCTCTTCCGACTTTTCCAAACTCGCATCCACTCGATCGCATTCCTACATATGTAATTGTTATAAAATATTGTTATGTTAGAGGATTCCAGCAAATGAGTAATATAACGCAACTTTTTAAACCTTTGTCCTCGAATCACCTGTATCTTCCTCTTTATGAATCTCAAAGAACTAAACTACTCGTATATCATCAACTGTGTAACTTGAAACTATTTCTATCAACCACTATGACTGTCTTGCTTGCCGAACTCAACATTGAAGCGTGTTCATGTACTTTCTCATTTTTAACCCTTTCGCTACGAGCGGTGACTATAGTCACCCCGTGAAATTTCGCGAACAGAATATTATTACATTATGTGATAATTTTTTAACCATTTCCTTTCTACAACCGATTATAGTTACGCTCTGAGTAAGTTTTCGCGATATTGAACGTACGACGGGCAATTGCAATTATTCCGTAAGTTTACACTTTTAGCATGGCGGCTTGTCCAGCGGGAGTTGCGCACCGAAGAATCCTCCCGTAGCGAAAGGGTTAACACTATTCCTACCAACACTTCACGTATACCTATTCCTACCAGGACATTTCCACGTGAGACAGACTACAAATTTTCCTCAAAAAATAAACAATAAAACAAGAAGTGAACATTGAAAAATGTATTATATGTACGTAAAGAGAATATACTCTCTTCAAGAATTTAGCGCGCTTGATATGCTCTGCGCGCGCATTTATGTCACCTGATAGCGGCCCTCGTCGAGTAATCGAGAATGTGGCAGAATGATAAGGCAGAAACAGATAGATAGAACAAAAGAAAGAAAACATGATAATAAAAGTTATTAAGAATAAATTATTATAATTCAGTTATAAGTTAGAGTTGTAAAAGAGAGACGAATAATTGACTTTAATTGTCGTTTCTCTTATTTTACAGGTAATTGGCGAATTTTGTATGTGTATATATTGTAAATAATAACATCAGTTGAAATATAACCTCTTATTTCACAGAGAAACAAATTTGGTTACTTATTCTGACAACTCCATAATATAAATTAATATTATATGTATAATTGAGGAAAAGTCTAAAGTTTAATGGCGATTCAATTACGTTGTATCTATGAAATTATAATCGAAATTTTAAAAACGGTCATTTGACCGATCGTGGTAGGAATAGTGTTAAGAACATGTAACGTTAATGTATAAATAAGTCTTGTACATGTTATTATATTATATCAGTGTATAGCGAATAAATCTTATCAACAATTTTTAAACGCTTAATAAAAAAAGAAAAAAAAATTACCTGTATCTCGCATTTCATCAAAATCTGTTGCGCAATCACGAAAAGTACAACGGTCAGTGTGGTGTTTTCACAAAAGTCGTAATGAGACAATTTGAAAAGACCGTTCTGTGCCAAACAACAGGGTGTCGGGAATGAAAAGGAATTCGCATGAAAGAAACTCGTAATTGAATGGATTCGTTGAAATGTGGAATGAATTCAGAAGAAATGGAAAAATTAAATTTCAAAGCGACGGAGCTTCAAAAGAACTTGACATTCGGTTCGATTCAAATATCATCGAAGCTTGTTTATTTTACGCGGTCGCTCGAAAGAGAATAAAATCGAGACGAGGGAAATAAAGTGAAAATGTAAAAGGGAAGTTAAAAATCACCTTGCTACGGAGTCCAACGGAATCGACTTTCTCTCAGGTGAGATTTTAGCAGGAACGGTAACTCGATCCAAGGCTAAGGTAAGATTAATTATCGTGGTAACGAAAGCCGACAGGGGGTGGGAACCTAATCTGAAGTAGCAGCACGCGATGCTTTCATTTTTTAAACAACCCTGGAGAAACACGTGCGAATTGGTGCTTACTATTGGTTATCATGAAAACATCTTTAACGTTCTTTCGTTTATAATTTGAAGGAAAAAAAATCCCACGTGTACGCTGTCGACAAAAGATTTGAAATCGCTACAAAAGATCATCTTAAATAACTTGTTTAGTGAACATAGGAGCTTCAAATAGAAGTTGTATCGTATTGTTAAAATGTTACAGTACTATATGTACCTCTTAGTATTGTGTTAATGTATAGATTTAAGGGTTAGTATTGTAAGATGGTACGTTTGGTGTGTGTCTGGGCGTGAATGTGTGTGCGCGCGTGTGTTTGCGAGGAGATCGGTAGAGTGGGACCAAGTATTTTGTCTTTTCGGGTCCCACTCGATCAAGAGTTGAAGAAGTCAGAAGCTAAGGAGTCAGCGTAGAGCAGGGCTTCTTAAACTATGGGTTGCGACCCCAAATGGGGTCGCGTAGCAAAATTCTGGGGTCGAGAGATTTTAATGTCAAATATTTATATATACCATTTTATAACATCACTAGAGTTGGCGGAATACAGTGGACTTGCAGCGTCTAGACACGCGCATTTGTTGAAGGTTTTGAGCTATTTTCATATGTATATGTATATGTATATTGTTACCTAATAAATAAATCATCAAAAAATATTAATTTATTTTTCTTTTATATTTGTATGGGATCGTCAAGAAACTCGCAATCATAAATGGGGTCGTGAATGACAAAAGTTTAAGAAGCCCTGGCGTAGAGCAAAGAATTGTGTAGTTTACGAAGCATAGGCGTAGTTTGCGAAGCATAAGCGTTGTTTGTTATTTTGTGTTCGTTTGTGTCGTTTTAGTTTTATCAAATACACGTATATTTATCATTTTATTCACTTTTCTTTCTTTTCGTTTTTTTTCATTTATAACCTTTCCTATAGTATCATGAAACTTCTGTTTGGAAAATTTTCGTTCTTCAACAAATAATTCGCAGGTTATTCGAGACGATCAAGTTATGAGACTCGTCCTGCATATTTCAAGGAATGCAAGGATTTTAGGAAAAGTAGATTTTTCATTTCCTTAGAAAAATACACTTGTTACTACATTTTAACGGCAGGACCATATGAATTGCGTAAAAATAATTATAAAGTAAACGTGGAACAAAATTTGGACCACAATTAAGAGAACAAAGATTTACAATGTAATACAGCGTTTCGAAAACATCAGCACTACAACGTAGTTGAACATATGTTGTTCAAATCATAAAAAGCGAGGGAAATATTTCAAATGTTCGAGCTAAGCGAAACAACCTGTATAATCTATAAAACATGTACACACAGAAAGAGTTTGCAATGCACGTGAAATTGTTTTATCAAATCATCGAGTTTAAATAAAGAAGTTCCGGTGCTTTTTCTCTTTTTTTCAAATTTTCATGTCGCCCTAAGTGCTCTTAAAAGGAAGGCGTTGATAGTTTAAATTTTAATAGATACTCCGAACAGTCGCGTAGCATCGTTCGTAACCGCGGTACGTAAATGTAAAATGTATAAGGCAAAGAGGAATGGCTGTGCGCAGAGGGAAATAAAGCGTATTTAAACGGCACACGTAGCTTAGAAAGCTTTCGTGCACAACCACGTACAAAGTACTGCATATCAAACCTAACACGTTCAACACTTACGAATTTACATCATTTCTTGCTGCTCTATACTTTTCTTTTACAATGTATCTTTGCGCGTACGAAAAGCTCATTTTTTATTGCGAATCACGATTACGTTTGTAATTACAAAATGTTACTCGTGATAAAACTGTTGTTATTTAACAGTGTTTGATAAGATAACAATTTTAAACCGAAAAGTTTTCACAAAGAACTTTTGTAAGTTTGTTGCGTATGGTATGGACATTTTTCATACTTTCCTCTAAAAAGTATATA
>JAOPTO010001901.1:0-30604 GCA_033822845.1 Tetrapedia diversipes | reverse complement strand
ATTATACTTTTAATATGAAAAGACTTACAAAATTATTAAAATAATGTAACAAATATATTATATTTTTAATATTAAATGACTTACAAAATTATTATAATACAAGATTATTAGAATAATGTAACAGGTATATTATATTTTTAATATGAAAAGACTTACAAAATTATTAAAATACGAGATTACTAAAATAATGTAACAAGTATATTATACTTTTAATATGAAAAGACTTACAAAATTGTTAAATTAAAAAATTATTAAAATACAAAATACACTTTACTGACATATGTATTCTATCCTGCACTTTGGATAATTAACCCCTAGGCTACTGTGCGTGCCTATAGGTGCTTATAAATTTTGCATTTGTGACACTGAGACCGCCTATTGGCACTTATTCCATTGCGATTGCCTGAGACTGAGGGCGCCTAAAGACGTCCGACGCAGTTTGGTTTCTAACAAGGAAGACTCCTGATATTTAGAGTAGCAATTCAGTTCAGAACACGAAGAAATAAATAATATTGTTTTAATGTAGTAAAATTCAATTTTTTGATTATTGAAATATGTTTTCACAAAAATACATTCCTAGGCAAAATTTCAACCAAAGTTCTTGGCGTACGTCGTAACTGAATTCCTACCCTATAGTACGACCGGTGCATCTCAAAGTCTACCATAATCAAAGGGTTAATTAATTAATTTATTTTCTTTCACCCTTTGGTCTTAAACTTTTGTCCGCTACTTAAAGTACCTTAAAGTGGCCGCAATTTTTTGATTACTGAAATATGTTCTCACAAAAATGCATCCCTACCCAAAATTTCAACCAAAGTTCTTGGAGTATGTACGTCGTAACTGAATTTCTACCCTATAGTACGACCGGTGCGCCTCAAAGTCTGCCTTAATTTATTTATTTTCTTTCACCCTTTGGTCTTAAACTTTTGTCCGCTACTTAAAGTACCTTAAAGTGACCGCAATTTTTTGATTACTGAAATATGTTCTCACAAAAGTGCATCCCTACCCAAAATTTCACTCAAAGTTCTTGGAGTATGTACGTCGTAACTGAATTTCTACCCTATAGTACAACTGGTGCGTCTTAAAGTCTGTCGTAGTCAAAGGGTTAATTCGTAAGAATTCAAATAATAAAACGAACATAAGGCACTTCACGGTGTTATACATAAGCGATCAGAGCTTTTGCATAAATCTAATATTAGCGATAATCGATATTCTTCTTTATTGCGTTTTTTTCCTGTCCTGAAAAGCAAAGTCGACGCGCGTTCACGGTACACCAGCTTCGACAGAGAAAAATGTGATCGACTGAGGATAAAATTGCTTAAAGCGCTATCTTTTGTTCCTACATTTCTAAATAGGCGCAAAGCGAACGGAGAATATAGATGGGAGGGAAAAAAAACAAATAGAAGCTTTTCAGCGTACGAGAAAAAGCTTTGTCTCGGACCTCTAAAGATCGACCGCGTTTCGTGGCTTTCAGCCTCAAAGGATTAATAATTAACCGACGAACAATTTATAGCGTAATCGCTGTCGCGCCGTTTTATTTCTTTCTCAGATCGAACTCTCGCTCCAGTTTTTCTGAACAGACCTTTCACTTTGTACTCGACGCTTTGGTCGTTCGTATCAAACGTTTCGGATCAAATTGAAACGAAATGAAAAAGAACGCATTAGCAAAATTTTTATCGTCCACTAGCGAGAAAAACTCTGAAACTTTCTGTGATACGGAACGGATTCATCGTTCGAATTTGCTAAGCAGTTTTCTGGTTCAAAAATTACAGTAATCCACGTTGCATTGAATTTAATAAATAAAGCAACGGAACAATTAATTGTTATTAGTGCCTTCATTACATATAAATAATTTCTGCAGCATCTCAATTTAATTGAAGTGATATTATGCGAACTTTTAAAATTAAATGAAACTATTCATTACGAGTTAACTGTAATGAAAGGGTTATAAGGGAAGCTTTGAAAAAGAAGAAAGTAAAGTTGACTGTTGTAACACCTCCTCCATCTTTTATTTCTTACTAATAACTTGAGTATTGTCTGGCAAAACAATTAGGTAACATTGTCCTACAAAAATGTTTATTCTAAATGTAATACTTTTTAAGTTATTGTAAAAAAATCAAAATCAAAATATTCCTACTGGCCCCGGTCTCCTCTATTATAGGGAGCTGGTAAGTTGGCGAGGCTAAGAACTGTGGGCCTAATCGCTCGTAACCTCTATAGGCCCAGCTTTCGCAATGCAATCATAAAAGTAGGGCATTTACAGTAAACATAAGTTTACCCTTAACATAAGTTATCGAACATAAGTTTAACCCTTTGACTGCGAAAGGCGTATATATACACTCTCACAAGTATACCAATATTTACGAAAGGCTTATACATATACGCCCTTACAAGTCTATCAATATATACGAAAGGCGTAAATATACGTCCTCAGCCTTTTTGTACTATAACATATTTAATGTTTTGAGTTAAGTAAATTAAAATAGTTTAAAGAGCTACTAAAAACAAATAAAAAAATGGATATTTTTAATTTATTTGCAATTATTATATAATATAATAATATAAATTCTAAGAATGGTATCTAATCTCTGAAAAATAGTCAGTGGACAACCAATCACAGCAACAAGACATGCATTTCTGTAGCTGTTTAGAAGTAAGCCATATTCCACTCGTAGTTACAACTGAGCATCACTGCGTAATCATTGACGTTATATACCATGTTGCTCAATTTGCCTACTCTCAGGAGTAAAATAGCCCATTCCTTTAGTTACTTATAACTAATAAACAAAGCCTCAAACGCAATATTGTTACTCTTGATTTTTGTCTTAGAATGTTGCATAGAGTTACCCCTTAATAGTCATTAACGTTATCTACCGTGTTGCTCAATTTGCCTACTCTCAGGCGTAAAATAGCCCGTTCCTTTAGTTGCTTATAACTAATAAACAAAGCGTCAAACGCAATATTGTTATTCTTGCTTTTCGTCTTAGAATGTTGCATAGAGTTACCCCTTAATAGTCATTAACGTTATCTACCGTGTTGCTCAATTTGCCTACTCTCAGGGGTAAAATAGCCCATTTTTTCAAATTGCTTATAACTAGTAAACAAAGCGTCAAACGCAATATTGTTACTCTTGATTTTCGTTTTAGAATGTTACATAGAGTTACCCCATAGTAGTCATTAACGTCATCTACCGTGTTGCTCAATTTGCCTACTCTCAGGGGTAAAATAGCTCATTTTTTCAAATTGTTTATAACTAATAAACAAAGCGTCAAACGCAATATTGTTATTCTTTATTTTCGTCTTAGAATGTTGCATAGAGTTACCCCTTCAATTTTCTCCCAGCTTTGTCCACACACCCTGTATATATAGCGTTTGTTCTAGCTTAGCCTAACGAATTACACGCAAGGTGTCACCATCGCTGACAGCTGCCATTATTGCTTAGGGTTTACAGTTACCTGTATTATCGTTAATTCTAACAACGAGATCTTTCCTAACAGCGTTATTATAGCATTGTAACGAGGGCAGAACCCCGTGCAAAATATAATACAATATTATATCGCGTCCTATCGTTCACGATGGCTGGGACGCGATCCACGGTGGCATTTATGCTAATTCCAAGGGCTTTTCAATGGCCACGAAGGGTGAGGGGTTACGGATCGTCCGTGCAGATCTTCGTGTCAGCGTCTCGTCACTGTCACGCCAGATTAAAATCCGGTTTTCGATTCGCGGGTCTCCTCTCAATGGGAACGGTAACCGAGTAAGCTCCAATAGGAATCTCTCTCTTTGTCGCCTGGCATCCTTTCATCCGGGCAGCGAAATTGCGCTCCAAGAGCGCCAGATTAAAAGTTCTTCATTGAACGTGTCAACACGCGTTAAGCTGGAATCGAGTTTTCCTATGCTCGCCGACTGTTTCCGTTGCCGACGTCACCTTGTTCGTTAGACGAACTTCATATGAAAGTTTGCTTAACCGTTTGAGTCCCTAGCAGCGTGATCTCGCTGTTGAGATTTCATGTCGAAAAAATCCAGCACATTTCGAACGTTGTGGACAACTGACGGTGCGTTACCGATTGTTGAAGCGCGTTCAGATTTACTGAAGCAAGTACATCAAACAGCTCCTTTTAATGTAAATAGTACATTTTACAATAGATAGAATAATACTACAGGGTGTCCTAGGTTTTAATGTTCAAACTTTGTCAGTGTATTCCACGGCACAAAGTAAGAAAAAAATGTTATGTAAACATACAGTGACTCCAAAAAGTATTCGTACACTGTATTGTAAGGAAATTCATCTACTTCTGAAATTCTGATTTCAATGAAACTTTATGTGTGTACAGAGCATGGTGTATCCTGCGTGGAACAATTTTTTTGGCGGCAAAATATCTTTTAAGGAGGATGACAACGAATTTCAAAGTTTCAGCGATTTTTCACTCTTTGAATACAAGCTTTTGTGTTCTTTTTTTATGGCAGGGCGATAGAGTATTAAAAATTAAACATTTTCTACTTGAAAGGTTTGGCTTCATCAAGTACCATTACAAAGTTATCTTTAAAAAATGAGAGAAAATTCAGAAACTTCAACGCTGATTTCACCCCTTTAAAATGACATTTAGATGAAACAAAGAGATTAATTCATTAGTATAATATTACGATCTACATACCCACAAAGTTTTATCAAATACTTCTATCAGACTCAGAATTAAAGGGTTAAACGAATTTATTTGTGGCATAGTGTACGAATACTTTTTGGAGCCACTGTAGGTCATATAGAGCTTTATTAAGAAGTTATAACAAAAATTCAGAATAGGAATAGTAATCAACTTGCTGTTACTGTGAGCATTGGCTTCGATAGATCAACAGTATTGTGTTTTTCAGTGTGTTTATGTAAGCTACGTTTACTATCTGAGGTCACCAAACATTGAAACGAATTTTCGCCAATAACAGCTTGCGAGGATCGTAATGAGGGCTGGCGTGTGAGTAGGTTCAAGCGGACACGTTTAAACGCTAAGAAATAGGTAATTATTTACTTTAGGGGCCTCAACTCCGATTTTAATGATTCTGAAATATGTTATAGAAGAGAGTATTCTGAACAACTTTTCAATTTTATCTTTTTTTACCTAAGACTGAAGGGTTAATCGTAAAGTGGCGCATCGAAAGAAACCGAGCCTGCTGTGATTATGAGCTTCGCAGCCTAGAGCGCTGGCGCTTTGAGGACAGCGCAGAAGAAGCGCGATCGCGGCACTCAAACGGTTAAGGGTTAATTCTATTAGAATAGAGATAACATTACCTTTCTTTTTTTTTTGAGTGGAGGAAATTTTTGAAAAGATACCCGATCACCCTTAGAAGCGGGGGAACAGGTTATGTAGGATTTCTATCTACTAAAACCTCCACGGTGGCCTACTACCGCGAAATGAGGGAGCACCAGGAACTCTTTAACACATTGTATGCCGGTGGCATCTGAGGCATTTAAAACTGTAGGTGAAGAAAATATTTAAAATTTTATACATTATTGTAAAACACTAAAATTGGTTTGCATATTCATTATATGCAATTTAACGATAACGAAAAATAGAAACAAACAAATCGCCAAACAAAAGAATGTTGTATTATCGCAAACCCGGCGCTAAAGCAACAGGCTTCCAAACCCGCGTTTTCGCGGGACTGGCATACAATGTGTTAAGAACACTTCCAGTACTCCCCCCCTCCCGCTATTGCCTCTATCAAGGTCCATCATAGGGATAACATTACCTACAATTACTATTTGACCTAGATTCCGCACTTTCTAAAGGCCACCCTCTTTATACTTGTACTTTTAAATTAATTACTTGAAAAGTCCCTTTTCACCTAATTACAAATTTTCGTAAAATTCCCTGTTCGAATGTTCCGTTATACACCGGTGTTCCAGTGCTTTCGAAACGAACTTTTCTCTTCCACGGGGGTGCAAAAATTTTGTTTCAGCAGTTTCCACCCACGAAACCAGATGCCAATAATAACCCACTCCATGCGGGTGCGCTGCACCATTTTATTTTCCCTCTCCTCTCCTTTATTCACGCCGCAATGTAACAGGCTGCAGTTAAACAACGGCAAATTGGTCGAACAACTGTTCATTTTTCTCGTCCCGACGCGTTTGAATCTCTTTTTCCTCTCCACGCGCGCGGGCAAACATTATGCATACGCGTTGCGTGCGTAATTACACGGCTCAAAATTGCATGACGTGATACGACGAGATTACGAAAACCGAGGAAATGGGAAAAAGCGCGGCGCGAGGCGGGCAGGGACGGAGGAAGGTGGAAAAAGGTGGAAAAAGAGAGAGGTTGTAACGGGTGGTCGCCACATCGCCGTAAATAGCCGGTCGGTGTCCCGCTGCTTTAAAAGTCGTTTTAGATTGCACGTTTCGAAACGATTGTTATCGGTCAACAGTCATCATTGGTCAGTTTACATAGCTGCCTGGTATCGATCGACATTCCCGGTAATTACGTATTGTCTGTAAAACGCAGCCGTGTCGGTGTTACAGTGCGCGACAAAATGATTGGCGCCGCCTATGATTTACAGCGTTTCTCGAGTTAACTTTACTAATAACTCGAGTATTATCTAGCACAACAATTAGTGTTTTGTACTGTAAATAATCTCTCTTTGTAGTGAAAATACAGTACAGTGAATTTTTATAGTGAAAATACGAGTTGTTCATTTCAAACAGGATATTGTAAAATGTGACATTATGAAACAGAGTATCATAGTCTTTAAATATTAACTATACATCTCTTTTGTATTATTAATTACCCTACACTAAAATTTACTCATGTGACTATTTAATCCCTTGGATTTGAACATTTGTGAAATTATCATTTGGTGACTCAGGGTCACCTTTCGAGTACAAAGGGTTAATCGAAGTTCTACTTTTTTAAAATCGGGAGTAACTAATTGAGCTATTTTAACAGTAAACATACCGGTACTTTGCATATACAGTGGCTCCAAAAAGTGTTTGTACGTTATGTCACAAATAAATTCGTTTAACCCTGAAATTCTGAGTCTGATAGAAGTGTTTGATAAAACTTTGTGAGTACGTAGATCGTAATAGTGTACGTATGAATTAATCCCTTCTTTTCATTTAAATGCCATTTTAAAGAGGTGAAACTAGCGTTGAAGTTTCTGAGTTTTCTCTCATTTTTTAAAGATAACTTTGTAATGGTACTTGATGAAACAAAACCTTTCAAATAGAAAATGTTTAATTTTTAATCCTCTATCGCCCTATTATAAAAAAAAAACACAGGAAAGCTTGTATTCAAAGCGTGAAAAATCGCTGAAACTTTGAAATTTGTTGTCAGCCCGCTTAAAAGATATTTTGCCGCCAAAAAAATTGCTCCACGCAGAATACACCATGCTCTGTACACGCATAAAGTTTCATTGAAATCAGAATTTCAGAAGTAGATGAATTTCGTTATAATACAGTGTACGAATACTTTTTGGAGCCACTGTACGTCAGTTTAGGTGCGAGAGTGGTGTATTGCTCCCGAAATACTTCCCAACTTTTGGCGAAAGGTTTTTCTCTTGATGAGGTTGATATTAAGAGTTAATTAGGTGTCAATTTAAACACGATAAAGTTGAGTAGAGTGTTTATAATAGTTGTATTCTCTTGATGAGTTGTGCTCTGATTTGTGTTTGTTCTGTGTGTTTTTTTACAATGTTTTACATGGCTCGATATTTATAGCAGAAGTGATGGCAATCCCGAACCAATCACAATTGCTTACAGGTATTGTAGGAAGGGAGGGCTGGTAACCACTTCTCTTCTACAGAGACAGGTATACTATCGTTACTGTACGTACCTCTACCCTAATTTAGGACGCAACAATTAGATAACATTGTCCTACAAAATTATTTATTCTATATGTAATACTTTTTAAGTTATTGTATTTCAAAATCAAAATATTCCTACTGACCCCAGTCTCCTTTATTATGGAAAGCTGGTAAGTTGGTGAGGCTAAGGACTGTGGGCCTAATCGCTCGTAACCTCTATAGGCCCAGCTTTCGCAACGCAATCATAAAAATATGACATATACAGTAGCGAACATAAGTTTAACCCTTTGACTGCGAAAAGCGTATATACAGTAGCGGACAAAAGTTTAAGACCAAAGGGTCAAAGAAAACAAATTAATTAATTAATAAGAAATAACAGTATAAATAAAATTTGTATTCTATACTAATCAGTAAATAGTGATTCTACCATAATAACAATAAAAATGAACCTACAGACATTATTTATAAGCTATAAAACTATAGTAGTGGACAGAAGTTAAAAATCAAAGAGTCAAAGGAAATAAATTAATTAATTAATAAGAAATAACAGTATAAATAAAATTTGTAGTCCATACCAATCAGTAAATAATGATTCTACCATAATAACAATAAAAATGAACCTACGGACATTATTTATAAGCTATAAAACTATAGTAGTGGACAGAAGTTAAAAATCAAAGAGTCAAAGAAAATAAATTAATTAATTAATAAGAAATAACAGTATAAATAAAATTTGTATTCCATACCAATCAGTAAATAGTGATTCTACCATAATAATAATAAAAATGAACCTACAGACATTATTTATAAGCTATAAACTATAGTAGTGGACAGAAGTTAAAAATCAAAGAATCAAAGAAAATAATTAATTAATTATTAAAAAATAACAGTATAAATAAAATTTGTAGTCCATACTAAGTATAAACTAAAATTTACATATTTAACTAGCCTCTGGATCTTATTAATAAACAAACTAATTAAAGTCTGAAAATTTGCGAAACTATCATTTGGCGACTGACAGTCGCCTCTCGAATGCAAAGGGTTAATTTACATTATCAAAGCTTGTCCCTCAGCGTAGCGAGCAAGAACTCAGACATTCCCTCAATCATTTTTATGCGACAATATTAAAAATTAAAAAGAAAAGTTGTACGCTGCAAATTGACCGAAAAAAACCTGCAAATTAACTGCCGCGTTAACGCAACGTTGGCCTTTAACCGGTTAACCGCAATCCGCGATATAAATGATAAGGGTACACAACCGTTTCGTTCTGCAACCGTAATATAAATTTTTTTTATTTCCAGTTCGTCGTGTATCGAATGAGTTATGAATGGGAGTGTACACGAACCTTTTTCATAATTTTTGTATGTTCTCCATTCACCTTTAAACTGGTTTCCACGCGTCACGAAACACGCAGTGTGTGTGTATATATGCAGTGTGTAGGCGCGCACAGTACGTGACAAAATGATAGCACAAGCTTAAGACAAAAAGGGTTAAAAAAAATTAATTTATTAATTAATTAATAAGAAATAACAGTATAAATAAAATAATATATTTAAACCTGTCCTTATACCACCTACCAAAATCGGCACGAACTTTCCGGACAACCCAATAGTAATAAAGTTTCGTTGTTGCAGGTGTGTATTTAAGAGAAGTGTTAAAATAGTTGGAAATATAAGAATTTACTCTTTTTGATTAGTTTGTTAGCGATTTGTAATAAAAATCATATAAGATGGTAATTGCAACTATTTAATATATAATTAGGTTTCATATCTCATATATGTAATTATTTGAAAGACGTAAGCTATCAGAATATATTACAAATTAAACAATAATTGAAAGTTTTAGAATTTATTGAAATTTCTGCATCCTTATACCTTTAACTTACACCATCCCAAGGAGTAATTCTTAGAACGATGCATTTTCTATTGTTAATTTCTGCTAAACTAACTAATGAAACATTCTGAAAGAATTACAGCCGTTATAAAAATATGCTAAATTGTAATTCAGGCAGTATTTAGTATATTTTAATTTATTTTAGTATATTATTTGTTCTCAATCATTCTAATATATTTAGACCTATCCTTATGCCATCTACCAAAAATCGGCACGAACTTTCCGGACAACCCAATATCTATCAAACTCCGCCACAATTACTAGTTTGAATGCACGCTGCGTGCATGGAAAATTGCACGAAAACGGCCCACCAGAGAATGCATTATACAAACTGTCTTTATTGTTGTTGTGCTTCCCTCCACCGTCAAAGCGTGTCCAACGTGTTATGAAACACGCTATACAAATACACTGTACAAACTCTCCCTTTCACGTGTACCCGCGACTGCTTCGTGAAACGTGTCACGAACACGTTCCAGGTTACCAATAAAATAACATTCGCCACAGGAGGAAGCGACCGAGTTAGATTTTTTTCCAGGATACAGCTAAAAGATTGAAAGTCCAGCGCGCTCGACGTTCAGTTTGATTCACGAGTGTCACTCTGCCTCGCTGTCGCCATATTTCTTGACGCGCGTTGATCGAGCGAGTTCCTGCCGCGTTTGTAGGTTAGGAGCGTGAGGGTTTTCAAATTTCTGATGTTTGCCGTGAAATATGCACATTGCAGTGCACAAGTTGGTAGTCTTCGATATTTGAGCCGTTTATTTTGAAAATGGTCTAAGTCCATTTCCCAAAAAAATCGTGTTAGCTATCTTAATAGTTACATTTTTACATGATCTTTTCATTATGAAGAAAATTGTTACTAATATATTTAAAATTATTAAGATTTTGTTATATGAAAATTTGCTGGTCAATGAAATGATCAAAAAGTTTATTTTGAAAATGGCCTATGTCCATTTTTAGAAAAAATCGAGTTAGCTATCTTAATAGTTACATTTTTAGATGATCTTTTCATTGTGAAGAAAATTGTTACTAATGTATTTAAAATTATTAAGATTTTATAACACGAAAATTTGCTGGTTAATAAAGTGATTAAATTGTTTATTTTGAAAGTTGCCTGAGTCCATTCTTGGAAAAAATCAAGTTAGGTACCTTAATAGTTACATTTTTACATGATCTTTTCATTGTGAAGAAAATTGTTACTAATATATTTAAAATTATTAAGATTTTGTTACGTGAAAATTTACTGGTCAATGAAATGATCAAAAAGTTTATTTTGGAAGTGGCCTAAGTCCATTCTTGGAAAGAAAACGCATATTATTCACTTAATAATTGTCTTTATTTTAATAATAACTGTAAATTTAACTCCTTTAAGTACACTTAAGCAGTACGACTCACTGGTACTGTACGTATATTTTGAATTGCATTGAAACACAAACCCTTAAATATCTCAATTTAAGTATAAACGGACTTAAGCCATTTTCAAAATAAACGGCTCATTTGCACTTACGTGTTTTAACGCCACTTTGGGATTCTATTGTATATAGACTATTTTAAGAACTGCCTAACTGTTTCGTCATATTATATGAAAAATATGAGTATGAGTATTCAGTTATTTACATATTTACAAATTTTACTATTATTATAAATAAAATAAAAAAATTGAGTAGTCGTAACGGTGCAATTTTAAGACGTTTTATGGAAACTATACAAAACTATTTCTCATAGAAATATTATAATATATAATATTACGTGCCACTCTTATGCAAAAATATTTCTATGAGAAATAGTTAAATGTACTGTTATAAAATACTATTTCTTATAAAATTGTAGAAGCCTTTATTATGTTATTACAGATTTGTATGTTCTAATTGAATGATTAAATGGTAGATACACTGTTGGATATCGATTGTTCGGGTCTAATGTTGCCCGATGCAACCAATATCTTCTAAGGTGATCTGGTTCAGTTAATGACTATATCGTATTATATAAACTTTAATTTTTAGTAAGAGTGATTTACTATGTTGGCGAGTAAGTTCCGTCTTGTTTAAAGGTTACAGGGTGAGTGTTCTGCGATGTCTCTTAAAATTAACGCCTGGACAAAATGTTAAGGGTGGTGGATAAGTGCAGGAGTGGGGTTAAAGATTCTGTGTTCGTAGGTGCGTGTTGATGTGGGTATTCTACAACTAATCCTAAATTAGACGGTACGCGTTAACCGTAATTGACCAAGGGTCCCAAATGCAATAAAACACTTTGCTTGTCCGACTCCGTTGGGATCCCTGGTTTACAATTTACTGATGGTTTAAAAATTCGTTACCTGCGGACTGAACATACACTGTGAAGATTACTTGCGATAGATCGAATATATCTGTGTAGTCGCGTCCAAGAAGGTCCTGTAGTTATATTCCCTGGACATGTGGAGAGGGGAAAATGTGGAGACATGGAAATGACTCTGCGAGTGTTTTTTGGATTGTAACGAGACTGCAATCAAACGCCCATGGTAATGAAGGTTGCCTGGCCATTTGGGCCGAAGGATGGGCCGACGTTCAGGCCCTGTTGTAAAGCGTTTGATGCAGCCCCATAGAATACCCGCAGGGATTCCATGTCACCACAAAATGATAGTAAGTTATTTATTATCGACTTATTATTATTATCAAATTAACGGGTTTCAGATTTCGTGAACAAAATTTGCAAAAACAATTACTATTATTCCCAGTAATTTTTATTGATCTTTATTGATGCAGTAATTAGAATATACCCTAATCTATTTCCCTCTCAGCTCTGCAGTTTTAAATTCTGTTTGATGTATACTTATTTCTTAATATATTTATATTAAAAATTTATATACAAGAAATCTATTTTCCTTTCAGCTCTGCAGTTTTAAATTCTAATTGATGTATACTTATTTCTTAATATATTTATATTAGGAATAGATATACAAGAAATTTATTTCTCTTTCAGCTCTACAATTTTCAATTCTGTATGATGTATACTTATTTCTTAATATATGTATATTAAAAATTAATATACATGAAATCTATTTCTCTCTCAGCTCTGCAATTTCAAATTCTGTATGATGTATACTTATTTCTTATTATATATATTTGAAATAGATATAAAAGAAATCTATTTCCCTCTCAGCTCTGCAGTTTTAAATTCTGTTTGATGTATACTTATTTCTTAATATATTTATATTAAAAATTTATATACAAGAAATCTATTTTCCTTTCAGCTCTGCAGTTTTAAATTCTAATTGATGTATACTTATTTCTTAATATATTTATATTAGGAATAGATATACAAGAAATTTATTTCTCTTTCAGCTCTACAATTTTCAATTCTGTATGATGTATACTTATTTCTTAATATATGTATATTAAAAATTAATATACAAGAAATGTATTTTCCTCTCAGCTCTGCAGTTTTAAATTCTGTCTGATGTATACTTATTTCTTAATATATGTATATTAAAAATTAATATACAAGAAATCTATTTCCCTCTCAGCTCTTTAATTTCAAATTCTTTTTGATATATACCTACACCTTAATATATATATATTAGATACAGATATACAAGAAATGTCCGTAAATCTAGTGCTAAATATTAATCTAAAATGAAGGGAACTGTGTAATAACTCTAGCATATACTCTAGTCATCGTGAAATATAGTTTCCAGTCTATGAATCATACGAGTGAGTCAACGTACCGTAAACTATTAAAAGAAAACGTTATCTAAAGCTCTATTTAACGTTGTTGAATTGTCCCAAGCTATCAGTAGAGACAAATGTCTGCTGGAAGAGTATGTATATCTGTTCCACGGCTATTGCCTCTCCTCGTCACTGTAATTACGATTTTATCTACAAATCTCGAGCTCCTTAATTGCCTCGTATTTGTGCTGCTACACCTACGTATGAAAGTACACACCGCTGGTCTAACAGCATGTAGTAATCCAAACGCGTGTAAACAACCGAGATTCTACCAGATATTCCGTTCAGAAAGTTCTCTCATTCCATAGAACAAAAAATCTAATACTATATTTAAAACAAACTTAACTGTATAACAAACTATAACCTAACTAAGTTGCTAATAACCCACAAGCAGTTGATGCGACATTAAACAACCAATTAAAAAAAAAAAATATATATATATATACATGTAAGGAAAGCATCCTTAGTTATATTGAATTTAGCGCGTAAATAGGTCGATAAGTTAGATCTCCAATTGTATCAAGATAATTTAATGAATAGACATGTGGCGTCAGTGCGACAATGTAAACAAAAGTGCAAAGATATAGAAACTACAAAAGAATTGCAACAAATTACATTTAAGAAAATTAATCAAGAAACAACGGTGTGAATAATAGCATTGAATAATAGCTGGTTTTTTGGCGGCAAAATATCTTTTAAGGAGGCTGACAACGAATTCCAAAGTTTCAGCGATTTTTCACGCTTTGAATACAAGCTTTCCTGTGTTTTTTTTATAATAGGACGATAGAGGATTAAAAATTAAACACTTTCTATTTGAAAGGTTTTGCTTCATCAAGTACCATTACAATGTTATCTTTAAAAAATGAGAGAAAACTCAGAAACTTCAACGCTGATTTCACCCCTTTAAAATGGCATTTAGATGAAAAGAAGAGATTAATTCACACGTACTATTACGATCTACATACCCAAAAGTTTTATCAAACACTTCTATCAGACTCAGAACTTCAATGTTAAACGAATTTATTTGTGACATAGTGTACGAATACTTTTTGGAGCCACTGTACATGCAAAGTACCGGTATGTTTACTGTTAAAATAGCTCAATTAGTTACTCCCAATTTTAAAAAAGTAGAACTTCGATTAACCCTTTGTACTCGAAAGGTGACCCTGAGTCACCAAATGATAATTTCACAAATGTTCAAATCCAAATAATTAAATAGTCACATGAGTAAATTTTAGTGTAGGGTAATTAATAATACAAAAGGGATGTATAGTTAATATTTAAAAACTATATGCTCTGTTTTATAATGTCACATTTTACAATATCCTGTTTGAAATAAACAACTCGTATTTTCACTATAAAAATTCACTGTACTGTATTTTCACTATAAAGAGAGATTATTTATCGTGAAACGTTGCAACGCAAAGTTCTTGACATACTTTGTCATTGTTCAGCATATCAGATGCGAAGATAATCGAGTAGTTAGCAGCTTATCCACGCGTATCATAGATCAGCTAGAAAAATGTCACTTTAAAGAACTCGATAAATCTTTTTCTTTCGACATCTTTCAGTGGAGGCTATAATCTCCCATTGTTCTAATCTCTGTGTTCCTCATAAAGTTCCTGCATTGAATCAGGTTGAAAAAATGGTCCTTGCAAGGCCGATTAATGGCCGATAACTGCTTATCGAACTTATTATCAGACAGCGTGTTTTCAGAACGTTATTTGCTTTGACGTTTTCAGTGTCGTTATTTACTTATCCAAACATTACTGTGACACGTACTTTAACACTTTAACACTTTAACACTAGAACTACCAGTCAAAATGACTGATTGGTGATTATTTACAGCAATCTTATAAATTCCCTGTGGTAAAGCTTCCAAAATTTAATGTGATTTTCTGTAGAAAGTATAAATAAAGATTTGTTTTCTATATATTCAGTATTTTCTCATGTAATTTTCAATTTGATCTTTTCCATACAAATCAGTACACTTTAATTGTTAGAAATTCTATTAAAATTTATTACTAGTTCTTCTAAAATATACTATCACTTTCTGCAGAAGGTATAAATAAAGATTTGTTTTCTATGTGTTCGGTATACTTTTCATGTAATTTTCAATTTGATCTCTTCCATGGAAATAAGTACACTATAATTGTTGGTAGTTCTAGTGTTAATATTATATATAATATTAATAAACTTTAATCTGATTTTCTGCAGAAGGTATAAATAAAAATTTGTTTTCTATGTGTGCGGTATATTTTTCGTATAATTTTTAATTTGATATCTTCCATGCAAATAAGTACACTATAATTGTTGGTAGTTCTAGTGTTAATATTATATATAATATTGATAAAATTTAATATGATTTTCTGCAGAAGGTGTAAATAAAGATTTGTTTTCTATGTGTTTGGTATATTTTTCGTGTAATTTTCAACTTGATCTCTTCCATGGAAATAAGTACACTTTAATTGTTGGTAGTTCTACTGTTAATGGCGGCACGTTTATGCGGTTAAACTTCACCAGGGACCAACAATATTTTTGAATAATTGAAAAAAAACTTTATCTACATTCACAAAATAATTCAACATGCGTGATCACTCTGTAAAATTTTTAAAGTGATAAGGGTTGAAAAATATTTCTCGAAGAAAATTGTTTCTTCTTTAATACTTGATATTTGTTGCTTATATAAAACCATCTAAGGATATTATTTTGTTTTTTTCTCTTATTAATAAAAACGGCCTATCTTTATTTAAGAAAAAATCCCTGATCCCGTAACAATTCAACAAAATCTCATTCAAACGATTTTTGAACACTTGACAAAACATTGTCGTGGAAATTATTCCAGGACACAGTCGACAATATTTTCGAGGCCAGTGGCCAAAGGGTTGCAAGTGGCAGCAACGTGACTTCTAGGAAACCACTCTTACGCGTGAGCATGGACTTTCCCCTGGCAACTTTCAGGGAAAAGTTTCGTATAATAATCCTTGCAACCGAAAAGTTTCGTTAAGGACATTCTTCGTCGCAACTGAAACTTCACGTCCCGTTATGAAACTGTAGCCGTTCCTTTTTCAGAACTTCCGCTTGGATCGCAAGCGAAGTTATGTATCCGGCTGATGGGAAAGCGTTGTCAGTTTTGTGGAAATAACGGAGAAAATTAATTTATCACGGTATCATTATTCTATTTAAGCGATTGTATCGTGTTTACGGTTTTCTGTGGGTTTTGTTTCACTGTTCTATAAACTTGTAAATGTTATTTTTAGATGAAGATACCGATTTGATGGTGGGAAGTGTTGCATATACAGTAGAGGACAAAAGAGGCAGTACAATATAAAACACAATTTTATGGTTTGAAATTATTGTTTATCTATTGACCTTTATTATTATTATGATAGATCACTATTTATTGATTAGCATAGGATATAAATTTTATTTATACTATTATTTCTTATTAATTAATTAATTATTTTTTTAGACCCTTTGGTCTTAAACTTCTATCTTTCAATTCTAACTTTAGATTTAATTCCTTTTTCCATTTAAATAATTTTGTAAACTATGCTTTTGTAATCATATTAGCAATAGAATGTTACAACATTTGTTAACTGTATGTAATTACTAAAATTTTGCCATCTATACTAATTTATGACAATCAGTTTGAGGAAGAGAATTACTTTTTCTTAAACTGAACTTCATTTATTTAAATAGATATTATTAAGAAAGTTACCTTTTTAACACTTTAAATATTTGCATATTGTTTATTTTCAGTGTTACAGTAATGGACAAAAATTTAGAACGAGCGAACAATGTAAAACTATGCTTTATGATCTCAAATATTGCTTATACATTTATTTTTATTGTTATTATGATAGAACTCTATTTATCGATTAGCATAGAATATATTATACATTTCTCTTATTATGCTATTTCTTATAAATGAATTTATTCTCGTCGACACTTTGGTCTTAAACTTTTGTCCGCTACTGTACATATCATAATTTTGTAGAGTAAAAAGTTATTTTTAAATGAGATTCTATTCGAATGATACAATATTTGATTATAATATTCAAATAATGGGTGTTCAAATAAATAAGGTTCTATTGTACATCATTGGATTCCAGATTTTTATACAAAATTTAAACATGCGAAAAAGTGTGGACTACACGTAATGTGCAAAGACGCACCTACAAAATATCTCAAGTATAGTGACCAATTACACTGCTTAAAGGTATATTTAATCTTAATTAACCTAAAAACGATTTTATTCCACCAATATTTTTCAAACAAGCCGTTTTTCCCAGAAAATCCCATTACTCGTACAATTTGTTCGCCAATAAAACCGAATGACATTCAATTCCGTAACTTTTGAAGAGAGTCCTTTTGTGAAACGGCAAAACTGCGCTGGCGAACTCAATCAGAGTAATACGAAATCAATTGTAAGGCAATTAAAACGTAAAGCCATCGTTGCCTTGGCGGACAAAGGTCCATTTAGACATAAATCGCGCCATGTACTCGTTTGCAGGACAAGTTTGCAGGTGTTGAGGTATAGAACGTTATTATTTCTACCTGAAAACTCTACTTGTCGAAATGGTTTAGGGTCGCGATAGACAGGTATAAAATGTTCGCGATTTCCACAGTCAGTAGTAGTGTGGTTAAACACGTACGTCGCACGCCGAATTAACTTTGTGCGACCGGTTATAGGTTAGTGGACTGTATAATGACAATGCCGGTGTAGTAATTAGGGAAACGCTTGATGATCTTTATTCTTGATACATTGAAAGTAACTTCAAATGAAATGGTTGTGTGTTGTATCGTGGCTACTGCAATACTAATAACGATCTTAATGTGTGATAGACTAGTAGCGCGTCTATTGCAAAACGTCAAACGATACGATTGTGTTGAATGATAGACTAGTAATGGCTCTCATTTTCGCCTGCCAAGTGCTAATATACAGGGTGTTCGGACAGCCCTGGGCTTAAATTGAAAGAGTAACTCCCTGAGACATTCTAAGATGAAAATCAAGAGTAACGATTTTGCGTTTGAGGCTTTGTTTACGAGTTATAACTAGTTAAAGAGATCGTTTAATCCGGACCGTTCGACTCTTGAGAGCGGGTAACCGAGGCAACTCGGTCGGTAACGTCGCTGAGTCCACAGTGATGCTCAAGCGTTGAACGGTCCGGATTAAACGATATCTTTAATTAGTTATAACTCGTAAACAAAGCCTCAAACGCAAAATCGTTACTCTTGATTTTCGTCTTAGAATGTCTCAGGGAGTTACTCTTTCAATTTAAGCCCAAGGCTGTCCGAACACCCTGTATATTTTATAATACATTATAATTATCAAATTATGGCGTTTTAAAACTTTACCCTTGACGAATAAATAATATATATTCAAGATAAAAAATACTTAAAAAATTGAAAAATATTAATTTTGGAGTGGATAAAGTAACAGTAATATGATTCTGTACAATATTACAATTGAATACACCGCCGACCAGATTCAGATTGCGTGAAAAAGTATTCAGTCCCCAGCGATAGTTAGTGCCGGCTGCACGAAGCGTTTCTACTCAGAGTGTTTAGCAGTCAAAGGGTTAATTTTATTTGTAAAGTGTGACTTTGAACTGATAAATAGAACCTTTGTTTACAGAGCAACACATTGTGATATATTTCATTTGTCAATCCTTTTGATAGATAAATAACATTATATACATCTTCACGCGTTGAATTCAAATCGATTCCAAAAGTAGCCTGCCAGTTTTTCCGATGTTTCTGCGGAACGATGCCACGGATTTCAATATACGTACGCGATTACGTAGGTCCAGCCGTGCAATTCCATCGGTAATCGCGTGTCCATGGTATCGACGGATCGTTAAGGGTAAGCTTTGTTTGCGTATCTCAATTAATGCGCCGGAGACAAATCTCATTTCTCTTCCATTAACGCACTGGTCTGCCCGACTTTTACAATTTGTCGTTGTTGTAAGGTTTTATAGAACGTTCTGTTCATCTGTAATGGAATCTCGATCGGGAGAACGTCTCTATATTCTTTTTTGTGTAGAAAGGTACTTGGTGGACGTACATTAGTACCTTCAGACTGATGTACAGTGGCTTCAAAAAGTATTCGTACTGTTAGGTCTTGAAAGACACACATAGTAAGAGGATGAGTCTAGTTTCTAATATTACAATAGCCTAATGTATTTCTTAATTTCTTTAGAAAACTTTTGCCGTTTTACAACCCATAGTTCGCTAGTCGTAGCAGAAATAAGACTAAAGGAGTCATTACATTCCAGCCCGTTTTTTTCCTTGGTTTATGGTCAGTCACATCTGGTGTCAGAACCCTTAACCTTAGCCGTAGAGTCTTTGTTTGCAGTTTTCATTCCTGTCAAGGTACTCCTTAGGTTTGTTACTCGCTATGGTCTTTTGGGAAAAACCCTTCAGCGTCACAGATCTTACCACTTCCACTCGAACTTAGCTAGCCAATGAGAAATTAGTAGATCGTTTTCCCTCACCTATAGCCAAATATTGTACGCCCACTCCGAGTTTTTGTAAAATGTGAAGTGTCTTCGAAGAGACACTCTCGTCACAACTGTGAAACGGTTTACATCTAAAATAAAGCCTAGTTCATCCGAAGTCGCATTCAATCATTAGATACAGTCCACTCTATCAATCTAGTTCTACGCGTTGTTTAATCGTCGCTAATACCGCCGACGCTGCATCGCATACAAAACACGTACGCTGTATTATAAATTTACATTTGTGTGAATGATATACATGATTGAATGTACATTTATCCCTAGAATTCTAATGTCCATGAGAATTGTCATTAAAAATTTCAGTGTCTAGAACAGTGTTTCCCAACCTTTTTTATGCCATGCCCCACTTTAACCTTTCTAAAATTTGTATGCCTCCCCTATGTAACATACATAATTTTTAACATTAAAAAATTGATTTGTTCACTTAACACATTGACAGCCGGCCCCGCGAAAACGCGGGTTTCTGAGTCTGTCGTTTGAGTAGCTGCTCCACGATGATGTGGATTTTTCTTAACGTTAAATTGTATATGACGAATATGCAAATAAAATGCACTATTTCACGAAAATATATAATGTTTTAAATATTTTTTTTGGCTATTCAGTGATCAGAAACAAACGAATAAGGCCGGTGCTCAGGCTTTAAATGTCTCAGGTCGCCGGCTGTCAATGTGTTAAGAAACATAAATGATAGGTTCTAGGAAGAAATCACTATGAAATTGTTAACAAAACACAGTAAGTAAAATTTCAAAACATATTGTATAGAGTCCATTTTCGAATTGCCCCCCTGTGTGGCGTGTTACACCGGTTTAGAACGTAATAGCAGGTATATGTATGGATTAAGATTTTTGTTATCGAAACACCACCTTAAGAAAGTGAAATCTGCGTTAAAAGTTTCATTGCCTTTTCTCTTCTTTTAAATACAACTTAGAAATGGTGAACAATAAAGCGAAGTCTTTCGAATAAAAAACGTTTAATTTTTGATACTTTATCTTCCTGTCATAAAAAAAAAATCCTAGAGAAACTTGTATTCAAAGTATGAGGAATCAGTAAGTTTGCAAACGTGAGGAATCAATAAGGTGTCCACGAAGGGGCTGTCATTCGCGAAAATGAAGAAAACCCAAAGTCGAGGCATGGTGGTCGAAAAAATTGCTTAAAAATTCTTCTCTCCTTTTCTTCTCGTTTCCCATGGTGAAGATGAAAGAAATGGAGGTATAATAGAAAATTGCGAAATTAGTTCGCATTGCGTGTACTTGTAGCTAGTTGCAACTACAACCGTTGCGTAGATGACATTTTGCACGCCACTGAATCATCAGCCGAAAGAGCTGCGATAATGAGATAACATGTTAGGAAACAGGGTCGATTAAGTAATCTCAGTTATACGTGTACGCCGTACAATGTACAGTAGCGGACATAAGTTTAAGACGAAAAGGCAATATAAAACATGGTTCATGTAATGTGCGCGTTGCAGCGTCGGCAGTGTTAGCGACGATTAAACAACGCGTATAACTAGAGTGCTAGAGTGGACTGTATCTAAATGAATGATTGCGACTTCGGACGTACTAGGCTTTATTTTTGGTGTAAACCGTTTCAAAGTTGTGACGAGAGTGTCTCTTCGAAGACACTTCATATTTTACAAAAACTCGGAGTGGGCGTATAATATTTGGCTATAGGTGAGGGAAAACGATCTACTAATTTCTTATTGGCTAGTTATGTTCGAGTGGAAGTGGTAAGATCTGTGACGTTGAAGGGTTTTCCCAAAAGACCATAGCGAGTAATAAACCTAAGGAGTACCTTGACATGAATGGAAACTGCAAACAAAGACTCTAACGGCTAAAGTTAAGGGTTCTGACACCAAATGTGACTGACCATAAACCAAGGAAAAAACGGGCTATAATGTAATGACTCCTTGGGTCCTATTTCTGCTACGACTAGCGAACTATGGGTTGTAAAAACGGCAAAGGTTTTCTATAGCAACTAAAAAATATGTTAAGCTATTGTAATATTAAAAACTAGACTTATCCTCTTATTTTATGTGCTTTTCAAGACCTAACAGTTCATAAATATTGTCTGCGCATACGTTTCTATTATTAATAAGGCAATATAATGCTTATTGATTAGTACAAGAGACGAAATTTCTCGTATGCTAATTACTTCATTTTTGTTGACTCTTTGGTCATAAACTGTTTAACCCATTTGCATCAGCGACGTTCAACTGACGACTGGCCCGTATCACCGCGCGTGGTCGGTCGTATATCCAGTACTTGACTTCCAAATTGTTCATGGAGATTTTCACAACAAAAGTAAAACTTGTCAAGAATTTAATGAACTGATGTAGGTGAGATGCTCAAAAAAGGGATCAAACATGATCTGTGGCAGATGAAGAATATTCAGTGATTGGTAATGAAAGAAGGTCACAGCTCGTGGATTATTCCATGCTTGGATGCAAATGGGTTAACCCTTTCGCTTCGAGCGCTGGATTTATCCGACATCCACGCGGCGGCCTGCAAGTACGAGCGCCGGATATATCCGGCATCTTGTAAATATAAAAATATCTAAAAATATGTAAATTATAATTGGTCTAATGTTACTATAATAACTAATATAATTTTATATAAGTTTTTTCATATTAAAAATGTGAACTATACTTGTTACATCAGACCAACAATTGTTTTATTAATCACAGTGCACATTTCTAAAGCGTAATTTCGTTCAGTGACGGTACTTCAGCGGACTGCACTGCCGAAGCGAAAGGGTTAAAGGTCTGGAAATTTGCGAAACTATCATTTGACGACTAACAATCACCTCTCGAGCTCAAGGGGTTAAGACTAAAGGGTCAAAGAGCATAAATTAATTGATTAATAAGAAATAGCAGTATAAATAAAATTTGTATTCTGTGCTAATCAATAGTGTTTTACCATAATGATAATAAAAAGGAATAGATAAACAATATTTGCAAATTACAAAATTATATTTTACATTATCCTGTCATCTTAAACTTCTGTCTTATGTGATAATGATGTGATAATGAAGTAGGTAAAATTAACAATACTCTTGATTGCAGTTCAAATGATAGGAAAACTTCTATTGACGTTTAATAATTTTCGTTCGCTTAAATATTTTTCTTATCACGCTGATCATTGTTTAAAATGGGATCATGGTCTTTTTCTCTTTAAATATACCTTTTAATTATGTAAAATTTTTGCGAGCTTCTGTGTATTTTTCTTAATAGGTAAATCTTTTGCGTTATAAGGAAACATTTATCGTGATATTCTCGAATTAACCTGTCGACCATTATTTAATCGGCCAGTGGTGCGATCTCATAAAGGTCAATTAAGCGAGAGTTTAGTGTATTTAAAGTACGATTTAGTACGAATTGTAAAACGATTCCAGGTCACGTTTAATGTGAACAAAAATTCTGTTAATATGAAAATAACGTGAAAACGATACAGAGGAACTGAAACAAAATTGTTCATACTTGAGAAATTTGTGCATATTCTTTGAACTATAAAATAATAGAATAATAAAGTAATTCGTGTCTATTAACGTAATTTATTAGGAATTATTGTATTTCGAACATTGACGCGTCATCTAGCAGTAGTAGGAAGTATCAACTACATTCTTATTTCTGTTGGTATAATATATCTCATGCAAAAATTGATACCAAAGGGTAGTGTGGTTCCTAACGAGAGAGAAACATGCAAATATGTCTAGGGAATTTTCGTTGAAAATGTATTTTTTTTTACAAAAATGAAAATTGAATCAGTTTGTTAAGATTGAAATATTATAACCACCTAGCGGTGAAAATGTAGTATTAATCTCGTGTATACCTGTTATACATAGAGATAAATAATTAGCAAATAAGGTGGAAAGTTAGAACGAAATGGCATAGAGTTTAATTGTGAGAGGCTCTTTTTTATTTTGTGATGCGAAAAGCATGAGATGTAAGTTGAGAAATTTACATACATGTTCATCAGTATATGATAGGTATACGAATGGTTAGTTCCACCTTTGCACCGCTAGATGGCGATAGTGTTTCACTGTTGTGGCGAAGGTGGTCGGCCGTAGGTGCGAAATCTTCTTAACCGACGATGAGGTTTTGAAGGAAAATTCAATTTCAACGATACGGATAGAATTTAATAAATATAACAAGAAATAACGATAACCAATATAACACGGATTAACAATAAATACAATACTAAATATAACAGTAAATAATAACGAATATAACGAGTAACAAGTATAATGGTGCAGTATAAAATATAACTTGTGCTAACGCAAACTTTTGATCTATCCTTCGGGACGCTTCCTCAACGAATGAAGAAACGGAGTGCAATCCTGAGAGACGCGCCAGCGAAAAAGAGAGCGCTCACTTCATGTCGGCAAGAGTGCACTTCCGGTTGGTAACGCTAGTCCAAGCGGAAGTGCACTTTTCGGCGGGATGGCTGAACGGAAGCAGAGGTCGCCACTCTGTTCACAAACATGCTATAATGCCAGACGGAAGTTCTCGAAAACACCCCCTTCCGCCCCGTGTTATAAATTTTGTATAAAATTAAAGGTAAAGTGTCATCGAAAAGTCATAAAATTAAAAGGCCCCATTAAAATAAATCAATTATCGCTTGAAGCGTGATAAACTCATTTCTCTGAAAAAGTGATCCTGGAAAAAATGGAGAAAAGAAGTCCTACATAATTAATAATGAATTCAATTAATTCTCTTTTTTCAACTGAAAAAAACAGGTTATAGTCACGAAGGAATATAATATTTCAATTACTGAATGTAAAATTTTACATTAAATTCAATAAATTTTATATTAACTTTTATATTAAACAACAATAAATGAACATTATAGCTTTTCTTATTAGAAGGTCGTGTTAGGTTGTACTGCGCAGCCGTGTCCCACTGCGCATCCCAATGCGCAGCCGTGTCTGTCTGCGCATCTCAATGCGCAGTCGTGATCTATTGCGCATTCGCGATCATGCGCAAGGAGCCTAGTCTAGTCTGAGACGTCGTGGCGCGAAGGTCGCTAGACATGTGTCGCGTCCGTACGAGCTATAGCTTCGTAATTTCGCGTAATTTAACTCGTTCGCTTACCAATTAATAATCGAGAGTGTTACACGGTATATCGCGATCGGGAGTGTTAGACTTTTATTAATTCTTTTTTGTTTTGATTATCGATTCGATGCGAATATAATTTGCATACGGCATATCGCGATCGGGAGTGTTATTTTTTGTTTTAATTATCGATTCGATGCAAATATAATTTGCATACGGTATATCGTGATCGGGGGTGTTAGACTTTTTCTCTTTTTTTTTAATTAACGAATCGTATGATCGTTCCTGGCTTCGACATGGGATTACATGTTGCTGACGATTTAGCTGCTACAGGCTGTGGAGCTCATAGAAGACTGATCTGCATATGGTGAGTCGCATGTTTTATTATTCCTCCGATTCCCAATCATGTCTTAGGGCGAATGGTCCGAAACGACACGGGAATTGGTTGTATTTTTTATTATTATTATCAGTGTACGCGAATATTTTATTACTCGTGTACACTGATATATTATTTGCGAATGCTTTCTTGTATTTCGCGTTTACATAAATTTATTATAAACACTTTCGGTTTGCGTGATTTAATATTTTTACACAATTTCATTTTATTCAGTATTATTATTTGCATCAAAATTTCTTATTATCTCATTATAAAGTTTCGATCTATTACACGTAAAAATTTTCAAAGCTAGTTTACATAATGTAAAGAAGAAAGCATTTCACTACTATTTTGAGCTGGCAGGTGGTATCGAAGCGATACCAGTTAAACATTTATTCATTGTTCTCAATCATTATACTTATCGCTTCGATGACACCTCCACTCGAGCATTTATTATGTTCATTCAGAGCTGGGAAAAATATATTTTTTCAAAAATATAACAAAGTAATATAAGAAACTATCAAAATATTTTTTCAAAATATTCTACTTCCTAAATTTTACCAAGCTCTGAATATTTGCTTTTCCCTTTCCGTTTCTTTATTCGTTTCGGGTTCCCATAGGTGTACCGCAAGACGAAAAAATCGTCACAAAGGGGCCTATCGCGGAAAATTAGTATCGCGAATTACTATAGTTTATAGGATTTGCGCACGGTATTTTTCGCTTTTCAGAGATTCGGAAAAAAGTCAGAATATAGGCTATACCGGTTTAGGAGATGCAGAAAATAGTATTTACGCGTGAAGGGTTTAAAGGGTTTATGATAGGGGGTTACAGGGAGGGAATAGTTACAGACCCTCCGTTCACGCGGAGTTTGGTTTGATAATTTAATTCTCTTTGTACCATTAAATGGTAATCCTTCCATCGGGGTCCAACCTGGGCGTGGCGCGTATACACTCTCAGGGCCCTCCGTTCACGCGGAGCTTGTTTGTTGAAAGGTCACAGCCACGTTGGACCCTGGTGGATGTTTTATTCGTTAGGGGTAACGGGTATGGGTTAAACGGGTTGTAGGGCTGGGGGTGTACAGCTTAGGGGGACAAGGGGGTGGGTTGAAACCCTCCGTTCACGCGGAGTTTGGTTTAGTAAAGTAGTAGTCTGTAAGTACCTTTAAATTTGGTACCTTTTGCCCGGTAGTCAGCGTGGCCGTGGCGCGTATATACACTCAGGGCCCTCCGTTCACGCGGAGCTTGTTTCGTTGAAAGGTCACAGCCACGTTGCATTCGGGTGCTTTTTTATTTGCTAGGGGTAACTGGTGCGGGTTAAACGGTCTTAGGGTTGGGGGTTTAAGGTTCGAAGGGGTTGGGGGGTGGTTTCAAACCCTCCGTTTACTCGGAGTTTGGTTTAGTAACTTAATTCTCTTAGTACCAATTTGGGTACCCTTCCCCCGAGTCCAGTCTGGCCGTGACGTGTATATGCATCTCAGGGCCCTCCGTTCACGCGGAGCTTGTTTTGTTGAAACGTAACAGCCTAGTTGGACTCGGGTGGAAATTGTATTTGCTATGGGTAACGGGTGTGGGTTGCGGGAGGATTTAGTATAGGCAATTCGGTAATTAGGCGCGCGTGGGGTTTCGTGGGTGTAGAGTCAAGGGGTATTAATGGGGGCAAAGGTATAGGGATAATCGGTGTAGGGGTCGGAGACGCCGATCAATCGATTTCGGTATTACAGGTTGCACGATCGCTGGAAGAAATGATTAGGAGCGGCGGTTTCAAAAGTTTAGCTATATAGTTAGTAGGCCTTATAGGCCTAGAGCTTTAGGGAACAGAGTTAACCGGGGTGGGTGCAAACCCTCCGTTCATACGGAGCTTGGTTTAGTAGTTTAATTCTATCGGTACCATTATGTTTGGGTACCTTTTGTCCAGTAGTCAGCGTGGCCGTGGCGCGTATATACTCTCAGGGCCCTCCGTTCACGCGGAGCTTGTTTGTTGAAAGGTCACAGCCACGTTGCATTCGAGTCCTTTTTTATTTGTTAGGGGTACTGAGGGTGGGTTTCGCGGTCGTGACGTTGGGGTACACGGTCGTAACGTTCGGGGTACGCGGTTTAAGGGGTGGGTTCAAACCCTCCGTTCACGCGGAGTTTGGTTTAGTAAAGTAGTAGTCTGTAAGTACCTTTAAATTTGGTACCTTTTGCCCAGCAGTCAGCGTGGCCGTAGCGCGTATATACTCTCAGGGCCCTCCGTTCACGCGGAGCTTGTTTGTTGAAAGGTTACAGCCACGTTGCATTCGAGTCCTTTTTATTTGCTAAGGGTGGCCGGTGCGTGGGATTTAAGGGATTAAGGGTAATGGGTTTTTGGGTTTAGCCTAGTGGGGATATTAGTTAAAGGTTGTAGAGGTTAGTTACATCGGGGGCTAAGGGTCGGGGGTTTTATGGGTATTGGGTTCCTTGGGAGAAGGGTTAAAAGTGCAGGGGAAGGGGGTGCTGGGATGGGGGTGTGGGATGGGTGGTGGGTTCCTTTGGGGGGTTCTAGGGCTCTTTCCCCCAATACCGTGGCGGATGCACGATTTCGGCACCCCATTGTCTTCGAAAAATTATGTCTTTCGAAGTACTTTGTGGTTTCGAGAGATATGTGGTCCCCTGCGGTATTGGTTACCTTTTTCCCCCCAAGGGTTGATGAGACTTGTACCCTCCAAGCTCTCCAGGGCCCTCCGTTAACGCGGAGCTTGGTTTGCTTGGAGGTGTACGCCTGCATGTTCATCACTCATCAACCCATTGGGTCCCATCCCCCTAGATCCTCAGTGGAGCCGGTACGCTTGCGTACCTGCTCGGCCTGTATACACATGTCAGGGCCCTCCGGTAAAACGGAGCTTGCTTGTTGAAGGGCTGGGCCCCTGAGGATCTAGGTTATCCCTCTTTCCTCCTCATACCACCTGGACTACGTGCCAATCGGTATGAGGCGTGCGTTCCCCCCGACACCTGTCAACGAAGTATGACCCGGTAGGTGCAATGTGGGCCCTCCGCTGGCACCGGAGCTCTTGCACCGAAAGGTCCTCTATATTCGTTCAGGTGCCGGGTCCTATCCGGTGCGATACTTCCGTGTATTCATAATCCCTTGCATTGGCAACGGTGCTCTGATACACGGGGTATCGGGCTTGCTCCAAGCTCGGGGCCACTGGGGACCTGCCACGTGACCTGTTTGTCACTGTGTGGTGGCAGATCCACAGTCGGGCCCGGGTTCCTTTTCTCCGGTACCGTAATGAATTATGATCCTTGGGTACCTTAGGCTCCGTAGCTACCTTAGCTGCGGTTCCTCGGGTATCCAAGGGTCCGCTGTTTCATTACGGTACCGGGCCCTCCTTCCGACCGTACTGCCGACTCGGGGGTCCAACCGTGGGCACTGGATCCCATAAGGGGCTCAATTCAGTGCCCGGCCCGTCTCGTAGAGTCGGTCGGATCCACGGCTCAATCTAGTGTTTCTTAGAATCTTTGATTCTGAAACATCTAGATTGAGACGGGGACGGGTCTCGAAGCGCAGTCACCTCCTCGTGGTGAGACCTGGTAATTGGTATGGTTTTCCACTGATTACTCATCGAGTGGAATCAGTGGAAAATCATACCAAGCTAAGAACTGCGCAAAAGAAATTTACGTTTAATGCAAAATATTTATAACAAAATCATTCACTTTCGAAATCATACACTGACAAAATTGTTCACTTATAAAATCTTTCACTTACAAAATCATTCACTAACAAAATCATTCACTTACGAAATCATACACTAACAAAACCATTCACGTACGAAATCATACACTAACAAAACCATTCACTTACGAAATCATACACTAACAAAATCATTCACTTATAAAATCTTTCACTTACAAAATCATTCACTTATGAAATCATACACTAACAAAATCATTCACTTATAAAATTATTCATTTACGAAATCATACACTAACAAAACCATTCACTTACGAAATCATACACTAACAAAACAATTCACTTACGAAATTATACACTAACAAAACAATTCACTTACGAAATCATACACTAACAAAACATTTCACTTACGAAATCATACACTAACAAAATCTTTCACTTATAAAATAATTCGTTTATCAAATCTTTCATTTATTTACTCATCCCCTTATTTGTACAAACACATACTAGGATTTATATTTCACACTGCGTCGAATTCAACAAATAAACGAACGGTCAAATAAGTTGGAATCAGAAGGATTTCATCGCTGTTTCCTGGCGACAATCTTTATCTTTGTTTTTCGAGTGGTCCAGGGAAGACATCTTTCTTAGGATTAAGAGAACATTAAAATCATTTATCTATAGTTCGATATATTACTGTGATGTAAGTGTAAATATATATGAACACATTATAATAGAATTTAATATTATAAAACTATCACATAAGGTAATATAATAACATAAGCTACTTGCAAGCGCATTAGTTGATTACAGTACGTTTTTCAATGCATTTTATAACGCAAAAATATACTGGAATCGAGTAATATTATAATATATTAGAATTTATTTTATGCAACAAGTAACGTAAATGTGTAATATATGTTTTTGTTGAAAATATAGTATACATTTTTATCATCAATATAACATACAACTGCATATATTGACTGCAAAAACATATATTATGCATTAGCGTACATTAGGTAGAGCAAAATATACATATGAGATATAATATAACAATTATATATAAAATAATGGTATACTGTATCGTTATAATGGATGTAAAATAAATATTAAATAAACATTATTATTCATAATGCATTGTGTCATTTTATTTATACCCAAAACCACAAAAAACCGAAAAAAAATAAATAAAAATAAAAATAAAAGATTTCCGTAAAAAATCCTTCAATTTTCCATTAAATCTACAACTTTGTATCAGGAGAACATGACGGGCAAAGAGGTGGCACGAATTTTCCCGCGCTTTCGAATTCTCGGAATTTGACGTCATTTCCTGGAATTTCTCGAGCGCGAAATTTTCGAATTACGACCAAACTTTTCTCCGAAATCGATATTTTGTATCAGGAGAACATAACGACCGAGGAGGTGGCACGGAATATTTTTCTTGGAATTTCGCGATTTCTCGGAATGTGACGTCATTTCTCAGAATTTCTCGAGCGCGAAATTTTCGAATCGCAACCAAACCTTTTTCCGAAATCGAGATTTTATATCAGGAGAACATAACAACCGAGGAGGTGGCACGAAATATTTTTCTCGGAAACTGACGTCATTTCTTGGAATTTCGCGA
>JAOPTO010001900.1:0-47445 GCA_033822845.1 Tetrapedia diversipes | reverse complement strand
ACTATCGATTACAATTGAGAATCCTTTTTGTGTGACGGTAAACGCGGACAAACGCGGGAAATTAACGCGTCCACATTTACACCTGAATAGGTGCAAGCTCGAAATGGCACGGTGCGCGCGTGAATGGAGGGTACTCGAGCGCAGACACGTGGCATGTCGGGACCTTAATAGCTCAGTCTCACGGTTAAAAGGGATTTGCGGTAGAAAAGCATTAAGGGCGGAGCTAGTCCGACTGTTAGCAGCTGCATTTTCAGTTGTTCCACACATCCAATTCACCCTTTGATAGCACTGACCCAGATTCGTGTCCGTACAGACACGCCGATAGGCAATCGATGACCTCTTTCTGCGCAATTAATTCCTCCTAATGCTCTCTGCTGTAAAAATTACGTACATCCAGACGCGGCCGAAAGAATTAACAGTTTTTAGTTGATCCCGGCTAATAATACTTATCTCGGACACATTTGTATAAAACTTACAAAATGTCTTATTAAAAAACTTCAATTCAATGAGCCTCAACGAGCGAAAGGTTTCATATTTTTGTTTCTTCTGTATCAAATTAAATTGAAGTTTTTTAGTAAGACATTTTATTTACAAAACAGACACATTCAGAAAAGAGAGAAAAAAAAGTTAGTAAGTTAGTAATAATAAAACTTTAACCCTTTGGGTACACATTTATTTAAAAATTTTGTTTGCACATTTAATTTTGTGGGCAAATAAAAGCAGTAGATTTTATGCAAGAATTAATTTGTTTCGTATTATTCATTATATGTACTCCTATATAATATTGAAATAATTTCAGACAGTTGGTATTACGAAATACTTTTAATATTTTATATAAACTCTGGTTACAATAAATGCATGACGTTCTGAACACATCAAATCAAATGTTGCTAAAGGGTTAATCATAATTATCTCGAAAAATATTGAGTGTTTGCCCTTATAGTGCTATATTTTCGTGAACAGAATGACTAGATCTACAAGTGTTCAAGATTTCAACTAAATCAATGATCTGAAAGGTTTGCACTCTCCTTGTTAGTATTAAGAAACGTGGAGAGTGATCGCAAGCAACTTCCGATACGCGTGTGTTAGCGCAGAATCGTTCAAGGAATTTATGAGGCGAGCCGGCTCACAGAATGCCATGCATCAAGCATTTTGTAGACTGCTGTGAACGAAGGAAAATTTGAATAAAGGCGGCAAAGTTCAGCCAGAGGTGGTAACGAAGAGACGGTTGATATTACAAAAAAATAAAGGAACAGAAATAAATGTAACGTCGAAGGGGTCAGACGTGTTGTCTTACTCTTGGGTTTTATTTTAATTTTTATAGTCACACGTATAGTCTCATTCTTCAGTTTTAATATAATTTTAATACGTGCGTGTTAAAATTTAACCCTTAGCACCCCGTGCGTTTCTTTTCTTTATATGCAGCAGTCCCTTTTTCAGAAAATTCTGATTTCTTCGTAAAAAATACGTCTCTACCACTGTTCAGCATAACATTCTCAACGTAACATTCTTCCATGTCTTTAACTTTAAAAATAGGTCGGAAAATCACTTAAACCTTTATGGGCCCGCGTAACTTTCAGGTCACATTCTAATTTATTGACATTTTAACAAATAATTTGTTTTTTTTCATGAGATGGCGTATACATATTAATTATATAATATTCTACAATGTAAAGTTATTTAAACTGCACAATTTTTTTTCATCTGCATATATAGGATTATAATTATTGATTTTCCGTTTCATCAATTTTTTTATATTTAAAACAAAAATTCAGCCCATAGAGGGTTAATGACAAAGCATCTGGAATGTAATCGTATTAAATACACAATGTCTCCGCAGCGGAGCCAACGGAGCGCTAAGGGTTAAAACGGTGTCAATGAAAATTGTCCTCGATTCTGGCGTCAGGTTCAATATCACGGTTCTTTCGTCGTCGTGGTCGACGTTAGCTACGACGCGACACCGACGTCTCTGGCTTCCGTCTGGAACGTCATGCGAGCTCTTATTAAAGGTGGCGATTTATCGCTAGTAATAACGGTGCGGTCTGCTGCTGCGAATGTGTCTCCCGAAGGTTTCTAAGGGAACGGAGCGGCACGAATGCGAGATGGGGATCGAGGTGGGCGAAAAGTAGAGGTTCGTGCCTGATCTGCTTCGCGACCACGAATATTCACGAGAGAGAAACGCTCAGAGGCGTAAAACTGCTTTCGTAGCGATTCAATTGAAAATATTTCACTTGATTCACTTAACCCGTTGCACTATTTCGACGAGTCTGACTCGTGATGAAAATTTTAGGCCAAACATGGACGTCACGAGTCGGGCTCGTTGTTCAGTTCCAGACCAAACATGAATATCACGAGCTTGACTCGTACTCGACATTTCAGGCCGAACATGAATATCACGAGTCTGACTCGTGGTCTTAATTTCGGGCAAAATTGATATTTAATTGTTTATTTACATTGTGTCTTTCAGTTTTAGGTTTGATATTAGTGAGATAATCAGAAAACTTATTTCAGTTCAAATACTACTACCGCGGATTTGCTTGTACATATTTTTATTTCGTTATTAATTAATTATATTATTATTACTTATTCAGAATTTGTTTTAATCTTATGTGGAAATTAAAGTATTTTTTAAAAGTTTTTCATTCAAATTCATTTGAATTTCACAAGAGTTCCATCGCGTGGATAAGATGGGTCTCAAGTTTCGGCACGCGTGCTCCATCGCTCGTCTTTCACCCCGACAATTGAGGCCTGCCGCATTTGGCCTGACTTTTTCCGAGGTTCCGCATAGTGCAAGGGGTTAACACTAGAACTACCGACGATTAAAGTGTACTTATTTGCATGGAAAAAATCAAATTGAAGATTTCATGAAAAAATACCGAATGCTTAGAAAACAAATCTTTATTCATATCTTTTGTAGAAAATCATAGTTAATTTTAGAAGCTTTACAACTGTGAATTTATAAGGCTGCTATGAGTAATCACCAATTGGTCATTTTGACTGGTCTGGTAGTTCTAGTGTTAATAGAAGGATGGGTAGATTTTTGAACCTGGGTTAACCCCTTAACCTACGATTTACGTTCGAGAATTTTGGGCCTAAAACGTAAACAAGCTCGCGCAGCCTTAGAGGCATTCGCACGACTTGTATCACACCATTGCAGATTATTAATTTTGAATTACTAATTTTTGTATAAATAAACTTTTTGTAGTACTTGCATTTACCACAATTATTACATCAGGTTGTAATTACTTATCAAATATTCCACAAATATTTATAACTTTAGGAGGGCACCGCCGCTAATATTTATATTTGATCCGATCATCGTACGCGGGTTATGCCTGACATTGTAGGTTAAAGGGTTAAAAGATGTTTTCAAAACGGTCGATCGAGAAACTGCAGTTATTCTTTAGGAAAACACGAGCTCCGTAAAATTATAACGAGTAGTCTTGAATCACGTCGGAGCTCCGTTTCGTCTGTTGAGTAAACTCAGCTGCGAATCCTTAACTGCGAGCGTTATGCGCTTGAGCTGTGCTAGATTAACAATCCTTGGCGTTTCAGTGCTGCCTCGGATGCGTTGACGTTACTTCAGGCTAGCGGAGAGCTCGACTGTAACGAGCTTCAGGATTGATTAACCGTGGCGTCGCGTCGGGCGACGCGCAAGCAACTCTACTTCTGCCAAGTCCGGGTAAACGAGTCGACGTCTCGATCCCTTGGCGAAGGATCAGCGGAGCCTTAATTACGCTTGATTAATAGCTTCTTCGACGGATTGTCGGTCGACGTGGAAGCCTGTTTAACGGAGATCTGCCATCATTTTTCGATGGAACCGTTCTCCTGGCTAATTCTTGGTACACCGCCTTAACACCATTCCTACCACGATCGGTCAAATGACCGTTTTTAAAATTTCGATTACAATTTCACATATACAACGTAATCGAATCGCCTTTAAATTTTAGACTTTTCCTCAAATAAACCTATAATACATTTTTCGATATTCACTTCTTTTTTTCATTGTTTAGTTTCTGAGAAAAATTTATAGTCTGTCTTTACGTGGGAATGTCGCGATAGGAATAGGTATACACCTAAGTCTGTTTTTACACGGTCTTTTTGTACACGGTTTTGATATAACACGGTTTGAAAATTGAATATTTTTAATTTTTTTACACGATTTTATTCCATTTAGCACGATTTGAAATTTTATGTACTTAAATTTTTTTTGTCAAATTTAATTTTTGCGAAGTATGTTCATATCACAAAAAAGTATTTATGAAAGAAAAAAGTCTGAAACCATCGATAGTATCGATAGTTTGCGAACACTAGCTTAAAGATTTAAGTGAATTCCCCTTTAGCTTAAAAATTCTTGTTTTTCACTAATTTTAATAGGTTTTAGAGATTAGGAACAAATCACCCATTTTTGTATAAGATCAATGTCGTTTTTTCTTTTTACACGGCTTCTTCTGGAACCAATCTACCGTGTAAAAACAGACTTAGGTGTACTGTGAAGTGTCGGTAGAAATAGTGTTAACCCTTTGACTACGTCACGCTGTCGGACGAATCCATCAATATGGACGGCGGCGTTTTTCGTATGTCAGTCGCTACAACTGGTTGTCCACTGACTAGTGACCAAAACAGTACTCGGAAGTTTGATACCATTCTTAGGGATTAAAAATAATAATGACAAAGTAATAATGGCATATTCAGTTGCTATGTTATACAGGACAATAAATGCTATGTTGAATTAATCAGTAAAACGGTAATAAAGGTGTTATAGTAAAGAAATACAGAGGACGTATATATTTTCGCCTTTCGTATATATTGATGGACTTGCGAAGGCGTATATTTACGCCTTTAGCAGTCAAAGGGTTAAAATAGAATATCACGAAGTGGTTAGTTTCCGATTGATAGAGCGGCGTAGAATATTTTATCAATGCAACAGCCTGAAGCAACTAACGATTAACAGGTGATCCGTTATAACTTTCTCGAGGATCGATCAGTGGGTCATTTTTTTCCAAGCTCTATTTAACACTTTACCGACCGGAAGCCTATTAATCGGCTTTTACATGCTTACAATTAGTTTGTAAATTTTATAATATTTCCTTACACCGAAATGATTATTTCGAATGATATCGTATGTATACACCTATCCCCCGATTTACACGGTACTCGGTTTACACGATTTCACTTTTACACGGTTTTTAAATTTGCACCGGCCCGGAACGAGAAGACAATTGTTAATTACGGATTTCACTACCAAAGTTCGCCCATCTGAAGTTGTTTCTAATTCATCTAACATCGAACTTGAATCGCATCAACCACTATCGAGTGATGAAAGTGATATCATACCAATCAGGAATAAAAGATTAAGGGTCTACGAAAGTGATAACAGTAACTAAATTTCTGGTTAAATTTTTTAATTTATATTTCTCGTTTCTATATGTAAAATGAATTACATACATATACCTTTATATTTTTGTCATTTTATAAATAGACAGTTATTTTTATGTTTTTAAGATATATTTAGTTTTATTTTACGTTGAAATAAATGACTGAATTATGCACATTTTAGTTTGTTTTCGATTTACACGGTTTTACGTATAAGAATCTACGATTTCGATTTACACGGTTTTCTAAGGAACCTATCTTCAGTGTAAATCGGGGGATAGGTGTACTGTAAAGAGATATTAAACTATCAGTTACGCGAAGAAAATCGTTGTAATCAATTCATTAACGATGCATCCGCGCCAAAATGAGCCGATCGGGAGTACGTATGCAATAAGTTATGCGGTCGGTAAAGTCTTAAGAATAGATCACCTGCTCGAGTAGCTACCTAGCCGAAAGAGCATATTACTCATACGAGAAACGAGATATTATGAATTGGTAAATATGCAAGAAAAGAAAAGGAGGGCGAAAAATTCAAACGAATCGTGTATTCCAGTTTATTTACCGACTGATCGTTGTGCATAAGTGTAAGCATAACACAAATTTCTTTCTTAACACATTGTATGCCGGCCCCGCGAAAACGCGGGTTTGGAAGTCTGTTGCTTTAGCGCCGGGTTTGCGATAATACAACATTCTTTTGTTTGGCGATTTGTTTGTTTCTATTTTTCGTTATCGTTAAATTGCATATAATGAATATGCAAGAAAGGAAAAGGAGGGCGAAAAATTCAAACGAATCGTGTATTCCGGTTTATTTACCGACTGATCGTTGTGCATAAGTGTAAGCGTAACACAAATTTCTTTCTTAACACATTGCGTACTGGTCACGAGATATCTCGTTTTAATAACTTCTTATACACGCGTATTCATGACTTCAAATAATACGATTTGTTTATTATGTTTGTTGCATTTGTCTAGTTTATTGTTACACAATAAACCGATGTACAAAAAACAATACACTAACACTAAAGTATTTACAAATGGAAATTGTAAAAGGTGTTCGTATGCATTGCAGTCAATTTTTCGGCGAGCACGGTGCCGTACGCAATGTGTTAACGAATCTGTCGCGTTTTAAATAAATAAGCTGCCGAATAAATCGAAAGAATCTTAGAAAATGCAGACTTTACGAAGCAGGAACGTTCATTACTTTTCGTCGATCTAATTGCAAGCGTTATCTTATACATTCTTCGCGCGTTATTCCTCCAAGAACGAAGCAGAAATTGCGACACGCCGTTGCTCGAGGGAGGAGAACAGCAATTGCTTCAATTTCCGCGGCTCAAAATTTTCATGAAATTTCCAAGCACCAGACGCCTTGGTGCACACTTTCCTCGAGACCGCCACTCTTTGATATCTCGCTGGCACAGGAAACATTTGAAACGAGACAGGAAATGACTAAGCTGTAATCTACCGTTTTTCAACGGCCAGCCAGTTCGAAACGAGCGGTTATAGCACCGAAATAGATTACAAACGTAATATTTCAGCCGCCGGGCCGTAAGTATTCCCTGTTAACGTCGCCAGCCTCGCGGCTCTCTACGCCGGACTGCTTTGGCTGCTTCTTTTTAAACGAGCCTTTCGCGGACTGCTGCCCGCCGCGATCTAATTGGGATAAGACAGATTTTTGTGCCAGGTGGCCCTTAATTGGTCGGCCATCATTACGGGTGGTCTCGCGGTTCTAATTACCGTTGCCCGCGTGACGGACCTTTACACGCTCACGGACGTTACTCTCAAAAGATTTTTACGGACCGGCCAGCGAATTATTTATAACGACGGTGGCCACCCTGTTGACAGTTTGTGAATCTAAATGGGATCGTTTTGTACATTTTTTCTATTCGGTTGGAGGGAAAGTTCTGTCGTATTTCAAATAGGCAAGTAATTTTTCTTGTAAATAAATGAAAACATCTGGCTAATGAGTCGTTGGGAATTTTTGTTTGTTGCTTTTGTTGTGCACTTTATTCTTCGGAACGAAACTTGCGTTATTCTTCGATCGGTACCTTCCATTTCATCAACGTGGCGAAGCGATAGATCGACAACAATCCTCAGGTAAATAAATCATCTGTAATTCAAGCGTAGTTATTATTTAGAAGAAAAACATAAAAATAGTCGATATTAAGTATTGCGTTGGAGGGAAAGTTCTGTCGTATTTTAAATAGGAAGGCAATTTTTCTTGTAAATAAAAAAAGAAACAACTGGCTAGTGAGTCGTTGGGAATTTTGTTTGTTGCTTTTGTTGTGCACTTTATTCTTTGGCACGAAACCTGCGTTATTCTTCGATCGGTACCTTCCATTTCATCAACGTGGCGAAGCGATAGATCGACAACAATCCTGAGGTAAATAAATCATCTGTAATTCAAGGGTAGTTATTATTTAGAAGAAAAACATAAAAATAGTCGATACGAAGTAATTGCGTTGGAGGGAAAGTTCTTGTCGTATTTTAAATAGGCAGGTAATTTTTCTTGTAAATAAAAAAAACATTTGGCTAGTGAGTCATTGGGAATTTTTTGTTTTTTTACCAGCTATATAATATAAAAGGAGTCCTTTTTTACCGTTCATCATTTACTTGCAATATTTAAAGTGAAAAACGTGTCAGTAGATAAAATGCATTTACGACACTGCATTTTGTATGAATTCCAAAAAGGAAGCAACGCATCGGTTGCAATGTAAAAATTTATGCGCGGTATTTGGAAAAGATATTGTAAATGTTCGTACTTGTCAAAGGTGGTTTAGCAAATTTCGTTCCGGGGATCTGAGCCTCCAAGAAAGTGATCGATCTGGACGACCATCCAAGATTGATAATGATGTTTTGCGATGTATGTTGGAAAATGATCCACATTTAACAAGTCGAGAAATTGCAGAAGAGTTTGGCATTCATTATACAACTGTTGGAGATCACATTAAATCTGTTGGGATTGTGTTAAAGCAAAGTGGGTTGGGTTTGCCACATGAATCAACGGAAACGGAAAATACGACAGAACTTTCCCTCCAACCCAATAGATCGATTATTGTTTTTACTTAGAACGATCTCTAGAAGGTCCCCTGATTCTCCAGTCCTCTTCTTTCGCTCCTGTGACAGCACGAGTATACTGCATTCTACGTATTAACAATATGTTTTCACGAAGTAAAAGTTCATCATTATGATTTATTTTTATAAAAGCGTGTAAAGACATAGTAATAACATACATAAAACGTACCGTTCTAAATTTCACGAAATAAAAATATAATTACAGTAACGAAACCGAAAGCGTATAATGTAAATGTAAATGTAAATGTTGTTTTCGATTTTGTACGTAGCTTACAAATTTCACAGATCTTTTTCTTCGATCGATAAACGTAAATACATTAGTTGAATACGTTTCAATATTATTTGGTACAATCAAATAAATTGGTAAAAAATAAGTTAAGGTTTTCGTTAAGTTCATTCCTGGGTTTCCGACGGATAATTCCATTCTTGAATCTCTCCTGATCCGAAAATGACGTACACGGTGAACGCGGATATTTGAGCGAAGATATTGATCCAAAAGACGTACCTCCATCGTTCCATAGTGTGCTACATCACAAATGGACAAATTTAGCGAAGATAAAAACAAATTGTGCGAGGTATATTTTATAGCCTTTAATTTGTAGAATTTGAAACGTGGCAAAGTATAGTTTTCCACGTAAGTTTCGAAAAACGAAAAATCTTAGCCGAGCAAACGTTAACACTATTCCTACCACGACCGGTCAAATGACCGTTTTTAAATTTTCGATTACAATTTCATAGATACAACGTAATCGAATCGTCTTTAAATTTTAAACTTTTTCTCAAATAAACCTATAATACATTTTTCGATATTCACTTCTTTTTTTCATTGTTTAGTTTTTGAGAAAAATTTGTAGCCTGTCTTTACGTGGGAATGTCGCAGTAGGAACAGGTATACGTGAAGCGTCGGCAGGAATAGTGTTAAAGTGTTAATAAGTTTGTTCAGTCGCTTACCCCATGTTCCATGAACGCGCCTACCAAGGCGGGTAAAATAAACGCCGAGATCGTTCCCGGAGTATTTGTGATACCCATTAAAATTCCCGCGTAGTTTGGTGCCAGATCATTTTGATTGCATAGATGTCCAACAAAAATTGCACCGCACAACACCGTGGCCATTATTAGAAACGCTGTGGCTGTTGTACGATCGCAACCAATATACGCGATTATAATAAGACATATACTCGGCGGGATGCAACCTGTCGCATGAACGAAAAGGTTAAGCTATAAATTGGTAACGTAAATTACATTCTGACGATGAACAATAATTATTACGTATTACATAATCAAACTGACTTATAAACACAGCAATCTTTCGAGCAACGGTCTGCCCCCAGTAATTTCTTTGCCTGCCCCAGTCCAGCATTTTGCCGAGTATGGGATTCATCATTGCGTTTAACAGATACGGCGAACAACTTAACATAGCGTTCTACTCGATCAAACAAGAACTGTGTTAACGATTAATGTTAAATTGCGTCGCTCGTGATCCGATCTACTTACCGATTTAATATCGAATCTAAGTATCTTGTTCATGTACAAGGGCAACTGCGTTAGCAAGAAGTACCAGCAGAAATTGCCGAACGTGTTGCAGTAAATTAGCGCCATAAATGGCACCGAAGTGAAGATAGCCTTCCACGGTACTTTCATCTTCGACGATTCGAGCCCTCTATGCCCGTAGGAATTAACGATGAATTCCCGTTCTTTTTCGCTGATATACTTCTGCGTCTCCGGGTTGTCAGCGAAAAAGATGTAAAACACCACGCACCAGATCAACGGTAAAGTGCCGTGTATGTAGAAGATCGCCTCCCAACCGACGTAATTGAGTATCATGCCGGAAGATAGGATGGACACCACGGTGCCGAGTGATGTCCCGGCATAAATGATACCGACCCATAAACTCTTTTCCTCGTAAACGACCCATTTGCCAAGAAGCACGTTCACCACCGGAAGATTCGCGGCGCTCAGCAGGCCGGTGAGGAATCTCACGAAGTAAAGTAGCTCTAACACCGGTGCGCATATCGGCACGATCAACGTCAAGATCGCGTTCGCCAACACGCAAACCAACAGAACGTTTTTCGTGTTGAACCTGCGAAATATTGACAAACGCTTGATAAGATTGGTTTGAACGTTAGTGGTTTCGTTAACCCTTTCGCTACGGAGTGCTTTGCGTGGAACGGAGCACCGTGCCGAAACTGGGAACGTTAACCCTTTGACTGGTGAATACTCTTGGCCTAAGCACTTCGAGGGAACGACGCGCTATCGCTGGAGACGGAGTATTATTCGTACATTGACAATCAGTCGATTATGATGAGAGAAAGATCGAAAAGATTGACAAACGCACATTTTCGTCCATGGTCCCTACGAGTAACTTTCGTCAACAGTAAAAGGTTAACGCTGAAATGCTTGGCCACGGAAAAGGTCATACGATGAAGGAAACAAAAATTGACAATCGCATATATGCGTCCGTAGTCCCTACAAACAACTTCTGTCAGTGTGTGCGCCCATAGTACTCAAAGGGTTAAACGCGCGTAGTCTTTCGGTATTCAAGACCAACACTTTTGTCTGAAAAACGACCTTTTAACATTACTTTTAGAAGCAAAATGATTCATGTTCATGATTTTTCCACGAACATATTTTTAACCCTTTCAGTGCTATGAGCGCATATATGCGTTTGAAAGAAGTTGTTCGCACAGACTATGGACGCATATATGCGCTTGTCAATATTTGTTTCCTTCGCCTTATGACCTTTCCCGTGGCCACACGTTTCAGCGTTAACCTTTTAGCGTTGTCGAAAATTACTCGTAGGGACCATGGACGAAAATATACGTTTACCAATCTTTTTGATCGTTCGGTTACTGCAACGCGATTGTCAGTGTACGAGTAACAATACTCCGTTTCCGTCCCTTCGAAATGCTTAGGCCAACAGTATCCAGCACTCAAAGGGTTAATTCAGTAATACGATTAATATTTCTATGTTATACAACAAAATAATAACTATAATTATAACATAATGTTGACCAATAACTTTTTTTAATAATCATATTTTGTATGAAACTCCTCGAAACACGGATAAAACTTCACTTTTTTGGCTCCATTTTTATGATAGACGACAGGGTGACCATTGGTCATCCGTAGCAGCGAAAGGGTTAAATACAAAAACAATTAAGCCACCGATTACGACGACAATTATCCCCGCTGATTTCCCGCAATCTTTCACTCTATATGAAACTGGATAAAAACTGAACAGAATTAATTTTGTAATTCCACGCGAAATGGAATCCGAAACCAATACAATTACAATTTGTCGATGAAACGATTCCGAACGGACATACAGTGGCTCGAACAAGTATTCGTACATGGTATTACAAATAAATTCATTTAACTTTAATATTCTGATCTCGATCAATGTATTTAACAAAACTTTATGGGTTTGTAGGGTGTAACAGTTTATGTTTACGGATTAATTTCTTGTTTTATAACTTGTTGAGGCACAGGAAACTTATTTTTATCTGAAAACTCTCCATACCGAAATGGTTTTGGGGGTAGCCAGGTATAAAGTGTTTGCGCTGTCGCCGCGTTTAGTTAGTCCATCGCTATTTGTATTGTGCGCCAGTCATATAGACCACCGATACACTTCATTAATAAATATATAGTTCATTTTTTCGTTATTTCAGTTCTTTTTCACATAACCCCTCAACATAACTAAATGCCATTTTAAGCAAGCCAAATTAACGTTAAAGTTTCAATGTTCTTGTTATCATTCTTTTTAACATAACTTTGTATTGATGCGTGATAAAGCAAAATCTTTCAGATAAAAAAATCTTAGTTTTTAACACGTTCAACCCGGAGCATGTTTTCGAAGTCCATATGGTCAGCGGGCTCGAGATTATCAGATGTTTATTCGTCTGGCCGCCCTTGCTTCTTTCATTACTTTCCTATATAATTATTGTTCATTTTGACTCTTTTGTTTGACGAATTGTTTTTTTTTTATACTGAAAATAACTATGAAAAATAAATTATTCTCATACAATATTCAATATATTCTTTTATTTTCATATATTTAAAAAATATTATTTCTAACCCCCAATAAATGCTTAAAAATAATAAACTCTCTTTCGACCAAAAAAGTCTTGCCGGCGGACAGAAAGCGTCCGCCAACAAACATAATTTTTCTTTTCCATTGTATATTATCATCTAGTCTCTTCCCAGTTGTTCAATGTAAAGTATGCTTTTTCAAATAAAATTAGAAATATACGGGAACTACCGATGGTCCACGCCGTCAGACAGAGCAAACTAGGTGTGGACCATCATGGTTCACGCCGCCAGATGAAAGCAATGCCTGTGAACCACCGGTGATTCGCGCCGGGTTGAACGTATTAATACTCCTATCGCTCTGCCATCAGAAAAGAAGCCAGAGAAACCTGTGTCCAGAGCATGAATAGTCGCAGAAGCTTTAAGGGTCGTTTTCACCCCCTCTACGAGATTTCCTGTCGCTGAAAAAATTGATCTATGCAGGACCCATTATGCTCTGTACACATACAAAGTGTCGTTAAAAACAAAATTGCAGGATTAGGTGAATCTTCTTGTAATGTAGTGTACGAATACTTTTTGGATCCACTGTATACACGGCGCGTTATCCGGTAAAGATCTCACCAGGTAACCGTGCTCGAAGAGTTTACACGCGTTGCGTGCCAACCGAACACTTATCAACTGCCTGCGCTTTACACGAGCTCTATAAGCAATTATTATTACGAAAACATCTGGGTATCTTCATTATCTCGTTGAATAACTTTCTGTCAACACTTGCGATAAAACGGGATGAACGTCGGTGAGATTTTGCTTGAAATTTCTTGGAGACAAGAAACGTTCGACGGCGAACCGTTTCGAGGTTTTACTTACCGATCTGCGAAGTAACCGGACGGAAACATTCCAACGAGGTAACCAGCGAAATAAATACTGACTACCAAACCCTGTTGCGTCGGTGACCAATCGAACGGACCGTCTATGTCAACGCCCTCGACGTCTTCGTCGCCGAAATCGCATTCATGCGATGCACCTTTGCTGGCACTGTTTTCGGTCGAAGCCTTTACCATACCGACGATAGCCGTTGCAATGTTCACTTTCAGCCCGTAGATGATCATGTTCGCGATGCACAACATGATCGCGAACAGGAATCGAATTATTTCCACTGTTCGTGAGAAAAGAACAACAGCATAAATTTGTCGTGCAGGTTTGAAACGGAAAACTTTGCGCTTGAAATTTCTAGGATTCTAGGATTCTCTTTCTAGGAATTACAGGGAGTGTAAGAAAATGTCTCTGGTTTGGAATTTGACACTTATAAATCGGTACACGCCCGAGCCGACGAATATTTAGCAGCCGATTTGCGCGACAACGATTAGAACGATAAAAATTATTGTCCACTTACTCATCTCGATGCCTTTTAAAATTCGAACTTAGAGACGTATTCACTCCTTCTATTAGTGCGCCACGACGTTGACGAGCATCACGTTTCTAAACCTCGTCGCGATATCGTTGTTGCTTATCCTTTTTAGCATCGATCCGATCGCGGGACTCGCTTCCATTCGCTGGCGCATCAGGCGGCTCGACGACGACTATTGAATTATCGTTAACGACGTAGACGATCGAAGTATACCGGATTCCTATTCCGGGGAAATCTTTTGCGGCACGCTCTGTCGGTTGCCAGAGACGAGATTACATGTGACGCTGCTCGAAACCGTTGTCGTTTGTTTCTGAAATCGAATTGCTTTCGAGTGTCGACTGAGTAATCGAGCTCGTTGTAATAAAGGAGGACGAACGTTGCGGTTTTCTTCCTCTATCCTTCTTTCCTGTTGCCCGACATTGATCTCAGGTAAACAGAGTGAATTTCATCGTGCCGTTCGGTGATTTGTCCTGCAAAGAATTCGTTGTTTCGGCCTTGTTTCAACCGATCGCGACTTCCTCTTTATTTAACCGCCGTGGTGGCGGTTATATTTAAAGAAGTATCGACCGTTGAAAAGTTTTTATTGTCCGACGTCAACCTGTTGAACGTATATCGGCTGTGTGTACGTGTGTTACATTTTCACCGTGTTCCCTATGAATCTAGTGACGGTAACGATTCTTATCAACAGATAAATCGTCATAAATAATGAATGAACCGTGCGGTTGCGTGACGAGGTAGCTTCAATCGCGTAAACGTACAACTTTACCGTTGAAAGTAACAGATATATCGCTTTTTTTTTATTTTCAACAGGCAATTCACCTGCTTCGTTTCGAACGTAATAACTCTCACGAATCGGTAAATAAACATAAACGTACGGCTGTTAATTAAGTTACTACAATATAATACCCGAGTTTCCGTAATCGTGGCTATTGAAATTTCAAGCTGCGCGGCACAACGTTTAAACCGAGAACAATAATTTCAAATTACAGGTTGAAACGTATCGATTTTAAGAGAAACCGCATTAACGACTGTTACAGGACTGTTAAACTACGTATGGAGTTACTTTGCTACAATTGCAAAAGTTTTGTAATGACTCTCCATCATATTGTTACGTTCAAACGGTATCTCGCGATAATAGCGATTTGTTCTCTTTATTGCTCGTAATTTTATCTCGTCGAGTAATCTATCATAACGGTAAACAGAGTATCGAAATTACGAATACGTTTGTTAAGTAAAATGATATCAGGCGAACGTGTGAAGGAGATACGCAGAGGTTAATTTCAGTTTTTACAATGAGTTATTAGTGCATGTTGTTTAACCCTTTGGACTCGAGAGGTGACCGTTAGTCGTTTAACACTAGAACTACCGACAATTAAAGTGTACTTATTTGCATGGAAGAAATTAAATTGAAAATTGCATGAAAAAATACCGAACACATAGAAAACAAATATTTATTTATACCTTCTGTAGAAAATCAAAATAAATTTTAGAAGCTTTGCCAGATTGAATTTATAAGGTTGCTATGAGTAACCACCAACTGGTCATTTTGATCGGTTTGGTAGTTCTAGTGTTAATGATACTAACTTCAAAAATTTTCAAATTCGAAATATTTACTATGATTCACGTATATTAACCCTTTGCACTCGAGAAGTGACCATTAGTCGTTTAATAATATTAACTTCGAAAATTTACTATGATTCACGTATATTAACACTTTGCACTCGAGAGGTGACCGTTAGTCGTTTAACGATACTAACTTCAAATGTTTTAAAATTCAAAATATTTACTAAGATTCCTTTATATTAACCCTTTGCACTCGAGAGGTGACCGTTAGTCGTTTAACGATACTAACTTCAAATATTTTAAAATTCAAAATATTTACTAAGATTCCTTTATATTAACCCTTTGCACTCGAGAGGTGGCCGTTAGTCGTTTAATGATATTAACTTCAAAAATTTTCAAATTCGAAATATTTACTATGATTCACGTATATTAAACTTCATTTAGTTTTGGTTAAGTCGTATATTAAAATTTACATATATGACTATTTAACGTCCGGGTCTGAACTAAAGTCTGAAAATTTGCAAAACTATCATATGCTAGGATTACGATGTCCCATGAGAGGGGACAGCCGAGTGCAAAGGGTTAATATTTGCAAGATCAAATTTTAGCCGAAGCTCTATCATCCAATTTGTCTACACGACGTTCGTTTAATTTGTTTTCTGTTAGCGTAATTTCGACTATAGATTTATCGTTCACGATAGCAATGGGGAGCGAGTAATATGCGTGCACCGTATATTCCATGCAATTTCCACTATCTAACGAGCCTCCTATAGCTGTCTCCTTGAACAAAAGGCCATTGACACAAAGTGCTGATAAATTAGTGCATAGTCAACTGACGCATAAACAATCTGTTGGAGATAATGTTGGCGAATATGGGTTGATGTACGGTATAACGTCGAAATTATCAGTTCCTATACGTAACTTATCGACTACACATTTCTATGGGTTTAAAGATTTCCATATACACCAATACCCCACTTTGCGTCGGGGTTACGTTCCAAAAAAACACGACGCAAAGTGAATTAAGATTTTCTATAGCAAACCATGTAAAGATCGAAGATTGAAACTGAACTCTAAAATTAGCAAAACAAAGTGAAAATAAAACTGTATTAAAATTACGTTGATTTTCGGTTAGAAGAGGAATTGCCGAGTTTTTTTTTGGCATGACGCAATTAGAAACAAAAGTAGAGCCATCTGTTAGAAGACAAGAAAAAAATTCAAGACTCGAATCCAAAACAACGCAACCTCGAAAACCTAACGACGCGCAATGAAAATTAGTACTAATTGAGCAGCGACGCAACATCGAAAAAACGCGAAACGAAACGACGCAAAGCGAGGTATTGGTGTACCTAGGCGCGTTTATAACGAATATCGGATGCCATGGATATTTCGCCACAATTTTCAGTCGCTAAATCGGTAGATCTTTACTGGATTAACCCTTTTAGTACTAGGATTAACCCTTTTAACCCTAGAATTGCTCTAGGTCGAAATGCTTCGATTGGATAGCCTTATTGTTACTCGTACACTAGTAATTGTGTCGAAGTAAACGAAATATCGAAAAACTAACCCATATGAATGCTGAATATTCCAAGGAGCGGGGATAGCGACTGCCAGTTGGAGGATAGTAACAAACTCCCACAAAAAGAGACAATACTGTAGTAGATTTCGCCAGACGCATATACACGTCCATAGCATTCAAAGGGTTAATTATAGCTCGTGAGTGATTACGTTTTAAACTTGAAATTATATTCTCAACCAGCAATTGAACGCGTTGCGCTCAATTTTTATTGTGCTGTTCAATTTTAGTTAAAACTAGGTTTACGGGACCCATCGATTTCACGGGTTTCGAGTTCCATGAGCAAAATTTGCCAAAACAATTACTATTATTGTAGAAAAAAGATTCTCAAGATTATTTATTATTATTAATAATTACTAATTAATTATTATTAAAATGTTATTATTTAAATTAATTTATATATATATTAAATGTTATTTTGATATTTTTGGGATATTTGTTCAGGAGCACCTAGAACCCCAAGTCTAATTTAAAGAAAAATTTTCAAAAATCTTCCCGGGGATATACCTAATAATTTCCCAAATTTTCACGGCGATTGGGTGTATGGTTTTTGAATCTATCGAGTACAGACAGACACACAGACACACACACATTCATTTTTATATACATAGATTAGAGAACTTTAAACTTATCGCGTATCAGTGATTCTCCATCCACAATATCGTGGCTTGATTCTTTTCGCTTGTTTAATCTAGATTAAGCAGCGATATGCACTGATTTAGATAATGAAACTTATCTGTTCCTCGATACAGTTGCTATCTTATCAATTATAAGCTCGTTCTTCGTAATTTAAATGCGAAACAAATTTCTTTCTATTTCCTTAAACTTGCACAAAATCATTTCCCTTTGGCGTCGATCCAAGAAAGGTTACGCCTGGTTACAATCGCATTTACCGTATGTATCACAAAGCTTGACGCACGTTTGACGAATGCTCGCATCAGGAACACGACCAACAACACGTCGATCGATGCACCGGAAGCTTCGTTTAACACTTTCGTCGCCACGTCATCCATATTTGGGTGACGCTCTTTTTCTTAGAGTTAAACAGGATTTTAATTTGGAATTTTAAAAGGAATTCAATGGAACGAGTATTGAAGTATAATATTTATAAATATAAAATACGTGAAATAAAAATAAAAAGTTAAAATTTTTGCTGTTTTTATATTTTTTCACCCCAATTTTCTATGCAATCGGATTCGGTCTCAGCGAGAAACTCAGCCGAATCACGCTAGGCGACGAACGTGTTAAAAGCACTCTTTTTCAGCGAGTTTAACTGTAATTCTTATAGGGTAGGGTCGCTTAAAGTTTTGAACGATAGTGTACATCAGAAAATAAATCGTACCAGAAAGTATATCAAATTCAATTGTCGGTTGCCGACGAGAAAGTTAATTTTAACAGCCTAATGTTTGCCTCGGAGAAGATATCGTCTATACCGCGCCCTTTACTATTAAAATTTCGACTGCACTGATATGATCTCGCGGTAATATACTTACGTGGAATAGCTACAACGAAATTCAGTACCCTATGAGATTCTGTAAATCGTTGAGTATACTTCGCTTGATCGCGAAATAACCCTTTGCACTCGGCTGTCCCCTCTCATGGGACATCGTGATCCTGGCATATGATAGTTTCGCAAATTTTCAGACGTTAGTTCAGACCCGGACGTTAAATAGTCAATATATGTAAATTTTAATATACGACATAACTCTTTGAGGCACAGGATACCAAAGAATAAATAGACCCATGTTGCACAGACATCGGTATATTTTTATTAACAAAGGAATCGTATAATATAAAAGCATAAAAAATAGTAATAATTGAATTGAATTAGTTATCAGTTATAGGGTGGGACTTAAATAGCTGCCCATGCAGTTACTGCAATATTTCGAGGTGGGTTTAAAAATGTCCCACCATGCATTACCGTGCATCGAAAAGGAATTGCAACAAGAAAAACGTCTGGTGGAATCAGTTTAGCGAACAAATTATTACTGAACGAAAATGGATTTAAAAACTTTAGCAGAATGTCGTACGAAGACTGTGAAAAATGCTTGGTAGAAAGTGACGACAATTGAGAGCTAGTCGAATTCCATAAAATTGTGTTACGAACGCGTCCGGACAATCTTCGAGCTCGCGAACAATTCCTTTGTTGAAAAGTGTTCGCTGTTCGCGAACAGCAGTGTGGACGCGGCATTACGGGGACGAACGACGGAAGCGGAACTAGAGCTGGTCGTTCCTATATAACATCAACAAGACTATCTTTTGCCGCGTTTGTCCCTCCGAGTGGCAAGTACCTACGTACTTACGTACCCGTTCCGGCTGAGGCGAATGCTCGCGCGTATCCGTAAGCGCGGAATACAGCGGCTCGAGATGAAACGCGAGATCCACTCGAGAAAATGCGAAGCCTCGACACGTTAAAAATGAATGTACCATCGTGCTTGTCGTGGAAAGAGATGGCTGGCGGGGGGAGTTGGTCGCAGAGTACGAAGGAAAGAACGAACGGGATGGATGGGTCGAATTCAGAAACGAAGGAAGAGGAAGGAAACTGCAGGAAGGTACAGTGGCTCCAAAAAGTATTTGTACACTGTATTATAAGGAAATTCATCTACTTCTGAAATTCTGATTTCAATGAAACTTTATGCGTGTACAGAGCATGGTGTGTCCTGCGTGGAGCAATTTTTTTGACGGCAAAATATCTTTTAACACTAGAACTACCAAACCAGTCAAAATGACCAATTAGTGATTACTTATAGCAACCTTATAAGTTCACTATGATAAAGCTTCCAAAATTTACTATTATTTTCTGCAGAAGGTCATAAATAAAGATTTGTTCTCTATGCATTCGGTATTTTTACATGTAATCTTCAATTTCATCTCTTCCATGCAAATAAGTAAACCTTAATTGTCGGTAGTTCTAGTGTTAAAGGGGCTGATAACGAATCTCAAAGTTTCAGCGATTTTTCACGCTTTGAGTACAAGCTTTTCTGTGTTCTTTTTTTTATGACAGGGCGATAGGGTATTAAAAATTAAACATTTTCTATTTGAAAAGTTTTGCTTCATCAAGTACCATTACAAAGTTATCTTTAAAAAATGAGAGAAAACTCAGAAATGTCTACAATACCCACAAAGATTTATCAAATACTTCCATCAGACTCACAATTTCAGGGTTAAACGAATTTATTCGTGACATATTGTACGAATACTTTTCGGAGCCACTGTATATACGTGTAATGTGATTTTCGTTCTCTTATAAATTTTGTCCTATGAGGGAATAAAAACACGAAATTAAAACGTAAATTAACGTAAATTAAAAAGTTTTTATTAATCTTTTACAAACTACAATTGAACTACTTAATCTAATTCCTAATTCTACCTGTAAAATTAAAAAGAAACAACATTCGGTGTTCTTATTCAAACTATTAATTTTAACGCTATGTTATGCTATCCGGTCTGCCACGTGTCTCTAATTGTCGCTACCTCGTGCCGATCTCGAGATCCGATTCACCGAGATCCAATTTGCGCGCCAGATTCAACCCACGCGAGGATACCTTCCTTACATACGTTTTATAAAGAAAGGCAACAACCCTTTTCGCGATGGTTCCACGTCTGCGAAGGATCCTCGAAGGTGTCGGGGCAACGATGACTGGCGACCGATTAGACGGAGACGCGCTTGAAAATCCCCGGATGGAAGAACCGGTCTGAGAAGAGCCAGGCCCCTCGAGATGGTGCATTGTTCGGCCCACCGGCTGGTCAGCCACTTTGCTGCCTTACGATTCCCTCCAGAATGTAAACACAGCGAGAACACTTCAAAAGACCGCAACCTACTCGAAATAGAATCAGTCAAAGGCTGACACTTCTCGTCGGAGGAATACCAATTAGCTGCTGGAAGCCGGCCCCGCTAACAAGCGTGATGCCCCCTTGACGTTCTTCGCCGCTCGTCCATCGCTCTTGGACCACCTACCGCGAAAGTAAAGCGAGGCGATACAAAGCGAAACCGTTTCTTTCCCCCGTCCTCGCCCCGCTGCCCAACGATCTTGCTCCGCGTCCGGACTGCTACTAATTATAGGAGGCGTTCGTTAATTTCTTTTTTCATCGTTCTGTTGCGGCCGCGTCACACAGTTTCGTAACTACGTTGCTCCTCCGGTCGTCGTTAGGCTATTTGTACAGGGGTCGTTATTCATTTGATTCTGGGAGCAAATTTACTTCGCTGATGAAACTAAACAGTTGTTAGTAGTTACCGCCATCGCTAATTTAATTACCGTTCGATGGATTTCAGTGTTTCGTTCGTTACATTTATTTCGAACTGTGTATGTCTAGCCGAGCTGTTTAACACGTCGAATGCCACTCCAGTTTTACAGGGTTTGCCCGTGGCGCTACGATCAATTTTCTATTATACGATACATACACTGTTGAAGTATTATCTACAACAAAAAAGCGTAACTACCTTTAGATATTTTTTACTCCATTAATTTCTTCGCACCGTGGCATTAACAATGCTAATGATAAAAATTTGATAAGTATTTGACATTTTTCTAAATTATGTATTTCTATCAATTTGATCGCGCCGGTCACCGGTGACCCCCACGGGCACCACCGCCAAGTTGAGTGCCGGTCACCGGTGAACGCCGTGGCGTTCAACGTGTTAACAATGGTAATAATAAAAAATTGCTAAGTATTGACAGTTTTCTAAATTATGTATTTCTATCAATCTGAGCGAGACGGTCACCGGTGACCCCCACGGGCACCACAGCCAAGTTGAGTGCCGGTCACTGGTGACCCCCGTGGCATTCAACGTATTAACAATGGTAGTAATGAAAAATTGATAAGTATTGATATTTTTCTAAATTATGTATTTCTATAAATTTGAGCGAGACGGTCACCGATGACCCCCACGGGCACCACCGCCAAGTTGAGTGCCGGTCACCGGTGACCCCCGTAACATTCAACGTATTAACAATGATAGTAATGAAAAATTGATAAGTATTGATATTTTTCTAAATTATGTATTTCTATCAATTTGACCGCGCCGGTCACCGGTGACCCCGACGGGCACCACCGCCAAGTTGAGTGCCGGTCACCGGTGACTCCCGTGGCATTCAACGTGTTAACACGTTCGTCGCCACGTTACCCATATTTGGGTGACGCTCTTTTTCTTAAAGTTAAATAAGATTTTAAATTGGAACTTTAAAAGGAATTCAATGGAATAAGCATTGAAGTATAATATATATAAATATAAAATACATAAAATAAAAAGTTAAAATGTTTGCTATTTTTGTATTTGTTTACCCCACTTTTCTATGCAATTGGATTTGGGCCCAGCGAGAAACTCAACCGAATCACTCTGGGCGACGAACGTGTTAATCTATAACTCTCTACGAACATTCCACATTTGTACATTGTATACACGCGTACATTAAACGTTTCACAACAATTCGAGACAACAGTTACTCGACTTATCGGTTCCAAGCACCGCGCGCACAGCAAACAAATTCCCGCGCCCTTTAGCACCGTTGCTCGTTCCATCTCGATAAATCCAAAAAACCGACGTGCCCGATACAAGATTCGAGCGTCGATTGCGGGCACGGTGTCCGCGGTGCATAGATGTCGCTTAAATGGAAAACGCGAAGGCAAAGCTTGCAGGACGATACGCATCGTATCGCTAAAAATATACGCGGGAGACGAATGGTTGATATACGCGGGCATTAGTTATACACGAGATACATGAGGTACCGCGGCGCGTCACTGTCTCTGCCCGTTACTCCGGCTCTGCTGGCCACTGGATTCCACGTCGACGTACACACATCCAACGTAATCGGGAACGACCCATATTTCCCCGCCGCAATGCGTCAACTTCCCCGCTATTCCGTTTCGTGCCTCCATTTTTCATTTCTGCTCCGTGATCTCGGTGTCCGAATTCACCTTTCGTGTCATCGAGAGCATCCACTATTCCACCGTCGTCGTCCCGGCGTTCATGCCGTAGAAGCGAGCGAGCAGGCAGAGGAAATTCCTTCAGGACCCGACGAAGGGTATGGATCGAAACAGTCACCGATGCTTCTGTAATAGATAGGACGCGTGTCGTCCCCTGCTGTTTGTTTCATCGAAACTCGGACGGATTGGTCTGTTGTTTCGACCAGGTGTATCGGTGAGGATTGCCGATGGGATTGATAACGTCGACAGCCAAATTTGCGGTTTAGTATTCACCTAGCATAGACAAAGATCGTAAAGCTTGTGCTTTTGATTATATATTACTGTTTAATCATATTTAATGTATTAGGTGTACAAGTTAATTTTAGCCTTTTTTTTTAGCAGATTCAGAGTTTGTTTAAATTTTTATGCTCAAAAGTTAGCAAAACACTTTCTATAACCTTTGTCCGTCTTTTGGACAACGGATGCCTGATTTGAAGAAACTAGGCTGTCTTATTTCGATGAACTCATCTAAAAGTGATTGCAATTCCTCATTCTTAGATCGTTGCGGTTGTCCAGGTCGTTTTTTATCCTGGAGATCGAAATTTCAATTCCTGGAATCTTCGGTATCAGTATTTGCAGGTGGAATATTATAATACAGATTATGGTGTGTGTACTTGTACACTAAGTTACGTTTGCTATAGGTTTCTTTCGTTTTTACAATTATCAGGTGTACAAGTTAATTTCAGTCTTTTTTTTAGCAGGTTCAGAGTTTATTTAAATTTTTATGCCCAAAAGTTAGTGGATGAAGCAATCTCCCACACTTTCTATAACCTTTGCCCATCTTTCGGACAACGGATGCCTGATTTGAAGAAACTAGGCTGTCTTATTTCGATGAACTCATCTAAAAGTGATTGCAATTCCTCATTCTTAGATCGTTGCGGTTGTCCAGGTCGTTTTTTATCCTGGAGATCGAAATTTCAATTCCTGGAATCTTCGGTATCAGTATTTGCAGGTGGAATCAGATACAACATTCTTGCCAAGAGCATCACAGATCATTTTGTAGCTTTAGAGTCGTTTCTTTTTTAACTGAAGTGCGAAGAGCACAAAAATGTGCTGTTTGCTGCACGCCATCGTTTAAATTGTTATTTACTCAGGTCACAATGATCGAATCAAGCAGTTTTCTAATGATTTGGAAAGCTAGATGTCTACACTATAAGACTCCAAAAATGCCGTTACGATATTCAAATTGTAAACAGCCTTTATCATCATCGAAAGATGAAAGACTAAAATTAACTTGCACACCTAATAATATACATTTTAAGCTTTAAACTGTTTTATATCATTCTCAAATGCGTTCAACAGCGATCTGTAAGAGAATTCTTAAACAGTGAATCAGTATTATCTATTCCACGTTATAATCTCAAATATGCACACATTTTTATGTGTATATACGCGCCGCGGTGAAGACGACGGTACTACTGGATGGCCGTAAAACCTTTTGTTTGCTCATCCAGTTTACACAGCTCTCAAAGTCAACGGCAACTTCCGCTCGGCCAACTATCGTTGAATGAAATGCTAACGATGACGGATGAGAAGCGGTCTCTTTCTCCGTTTGTGTAAACCGGTGTTAAAAGAAAAGAATAGAGGCGAACGAGGCCACAAGGTTCTTGAACATGGTCGCCGGAAAATAGCCCGATGTTTTAAACAGTTTCACAACCGTTTCGGCTTGTAATTAACCTTACAAGATGCTCGTTTCCATATTCAAATTAGCCACCGGGAACAAACTCAAACACGATGTGGAAACATTTATGGCTCTAATACGATGATCTGGTTCCTTAGGGCGAGCTTAATTCATGCACGGAACCGTGCCTTCTTTTTTGTTCGAATTCTTTCCGAACCCTTTCCTCGGTTGCCTCGACCAGGGCCATGAATCTTCGGGCGTCATCGTTCTGTGAAACTTAAGAAGCTATGGAAATTAAGCGGAATAAGTAATCGGGAATAGACCGCCACTTATCATTATTACAATGTAACGAAAACCTGTAAGCTTTCGTAGAACATTCTTAAATTTATTTACAAACTTTTAACCCTTTGCGGTTCGCGTTGCATTCGCAATTTCGTTTCAGCAGCTTCTATGTCGACGATGCGTCGAGACACGTTGGACATAAGACTGCAAAGGCTTAACTTTAACCCTTTGCGGACGAGTGTCGGATATATCCGCCCAATTCTCGCGCTGCGGCTGGCGTTTGTCTGTCGTAAACGATAAGATACGCATGGGTATAGTAGCTTAAGAAGTCAAGTTGGCTTAAATTTGTTTGTTTATGATTTTGTTAGATTTTATGAAAAATTTATTTAAATAAAGCTTTAATTTTTGTAACACAAACTCTGATACCTGTCGTCCACAGCGACGCTCGCCCATAGAGCGGCTTCATTCGCAAAGGGTTAAAATCGACTTTGTTTTATCCAATTTGAATAAATTTCAGCGAAATTATGTCAGTTTAAAGATTGATTGAATGTGGAAAGAGTTTTGTCCAATTTTTCGGGACAAATACCTCATTGTGCGCTGTGTCGAGTGACCAAAGGGTTAATCGTTTCCACAGGTATTTCGTAATGACTTGTTCTGGGATAGAATCGTTTCGTTGCACCGATCGTTAGAGTAGATATGATAATGCGATCTGATCGCGCGGCAAAAGTAATTCCTGGCAGAGCGATCGTAAAAAGGAGGGGGACACGCGTGGCGTTTAATCGAGTCACCATTAGCCGAAGAAGATAAGCCACAAACAGACGTGACACCCTTTATCGCATTAAAAGCGACGAGCCGTCAGCTGGACAGCCGTATCGCCGTTCCACCTACATTCACTGTCAAGGTTCCCGTTCCCCTGGCTGACACGACACGAGCAACCTTCTCGCCTTTCGGATCAAACTGAAACGTCTTACGGATGGATCTTGGACGCGAACGATATGATCCTCTTAATGCGTCCCACGGCTTACGAGTATTATGATATTCCTTCCCCCCCCGTACCTAATTCTTATCGCTGGAAGAGGCTACCCTTTGGCTAAGCCGGACGACGAAGCCCCAACGAACGTCGGCTTACATGCATATTGATGCTCTTTGCTCGTGGATACCCGTGTATTTTGTTCCTTACCGGGAACTCTATCGTTTTTTTTTTTACTCAATCCCATCCGAGGATCAGACCTCGATTTGAAAGTTTATAAGGACACGCGTGTGAATTAAGCAAATAAGGCTGCGATGCGGCGCAAATATATAAAGGGACTACAGTGGCTCCAAAAAGTATTCGTACACTATATCACAAATGAATTCGTTTAACCCTGAAATTCTGAGTCTCATAGAAGTATTTAACAAAACTTTGTGGATATGTAGATCATAATAGTATACGTATGAAATAATATTTTCTTTTCATCTAAATGCCATCTTAAAGGGGTGAAACCAACGTTAAAATTTCTGAGTTTTCTCTCATTTTTTAAAGATAACTTTGTAGTGGTACTTGATGAAGCAAAACCTTTCAAATAGAAAATGTTTAATTTTTAATACCCTATCGCCCTGCCATAAAAAAAGAACCAAGAAAAGCTTGTATTCAAAGCGTAAAAAATCGCTGAAACTTTGAGATTCGTTATCAGCTCCCTTAAAAGATATTTTGCCTCCAAAAGAATTGCTTTATGCAGGACACACCATGATCTGTACACGCATAAAGTTTCATTGAAATCAGAATTTTAGAAGTAGATGAATTTCCTTGTAATACAGTGTACGAATACTTTTTGGAGCCACTGTATATAATATTATTCGGTTGGCGGGAGAGTTCTGTCATGTTTTCCGTTTCCGTTAATTCACGCGGAACCCAAACACTTTGCCTTAACACAAACTCGAGAGATTTAATGTGATCTCCAACAGTTGTACGGTGAATGCCAAACTCTTCTGCAATTTCTCGACTTGTTAAACGTGGATTATTTTCCAACATGGATCGCAAAACATCATTATCGATCTTGGATGGTCGTCCAGATCGATCACTTTCTTGGAGGCTCAGATCCTCGGAACGAAATTTCCTAAACCATCTTTGACAAGTACGAACATTTACAATATCTTTTCCAAATACCGCACGTAAATTTTTACATTGCAACCGATGCGTTGCTTCCTTTTTGGAATTCATACAAAATTCAGTGTCGTAAATTCACTTTATCTACCGATACGTTTTTCACTTTAAATATCACCAGTAAATGAACGGTAAAAAAGGACTGCTTTTATATTATACAGCAGGTAAAAAAACAAAATAAAATTCCCAATGACTCACTAGCCAGTTGTTTTTTTCTTTATTTACAAGAAAAATAACCTGCCTATTTAAAATACGACGGAACTTTCCCTCCAACCTAATTGCTCTGCTAGATTTTAAAGCGGTGTTCAAACTCGAATTAACACGTATCTTTCTTCTTTTCTGTTGCAGGTAAGTTGGCCAAAGAAATCGAAATAACCACCTATATGCACGCCGAACACGGGGATGCAAGTACATACGTATATTTATGTTAGCCGAACTCGTGTTTATCGAGTAACGCTAATGTTAACGTTGTAAGCAAAATTTTAATTCATATGCAATTGTTACGCGTTAAACGAATCGTTGTCGAAAAAACGGTAGATTTAAGTTATAACTTTCCCTCCAACCCAGTATTTTTGTGTACATTGCGTTGCCGATTTACAGTTCGATCGCAAGGGGAGGTGATTTCTTGCAGAAACTTCGCTTATCACGAATTCAATCAGTGACAGAAAACAGAAACCCTTAATCCGAGCCTGGTATTCACAAGCTCAAAGTTCCGACGTTTAACACTATTCCTACCGACACTTCACGTATACCTATTCCTACCGCGACATTCCTACGTAAGACAGGCTACAAATTTTTCTGAAAAAATAAACAATGAAAAAAGAAGTGAACATTGAAAAATGTATTATACGTATATTTGAGGAAAAATGTAAAGTTTAACCCCTTGACATACGAATTAAATGGAACTTGATGCGACCGAAAAATACCATTTAATTTCGCTCAACTGAACGGTTACGTGAAGGCTGAGAAAGAGTATATTTTATTTTGAAATTTGGATTTTTCATTCAGATTGATGTTAATAAAGAACATCTAAATAATATTAAAAAATAATAATCGACGCACGAGTGAAGCAACTATGTAATCTAATTGTATACTGCGCGGCGTCCGCCGAAAAAAGCGCTTGACGAGTCTGACTCGTCAAAGTCTACAGTGGCCCGTAAAATGAATCACGAGTCAGACTCGTCATTGTATGTCAAGGGGTTAAAGGCGATTCAATTACACTGTATCTATGAAATTCTAATCGAAATTTCAAAAACGGTCATTTGACCGGTCCTGGTAGGAATAGTGTTAATTCGACCGTGATACGAACTCGTGCACGTGTCGCCGTTACGATTTCCACGAAAACGATTTCAGGTAAGCTGTCCACTGGTTGTGAAACGCGGATTCACGTTGCTTTTCGCGGTACTGTGTAACATAATCCCGCGTTTTCACGAAATCGTCCGCGTTACGGCACGATCGTCCGGTTGACTAAGCAGATTCGCGGCCCGACCGCATTATGATATTCCTGTGCTCGCGGGAACGCCGTGCCGGAAGACGGGATACGAGGTGCAAGGAGATGTGACACTCGTCTTGTTAGCGGCGGAAGACGTCCTCATTATCGCGACTGACGGTGATGACGATGCAGAGCCGCGGCCGAAAGCGAACCGTGAATCCCGAATCGCTTCGCCGATGCCGGGAACACGGAGGTATATCGCTTTTGATGAGATGTAAGAAAGAAAACCGGAGCGACAGCGGGGATCAAAAAAAAAAAAAAAAAAAGAAACGAAGCTGGCGGGAAAAGAGTCTCGCGTGGACTCGTTAAAGTACGGCCCCTTCGTCTCTTGCTTCCGGTAAGGACTTGGACATTCTCGAAAGCTCGATGCCTCTTCCTCTCGTGGAATCCGTGCGTTCCTCGAGTTCCTACTCGGGTTTCTTAATTGCTGAAATAACGACGTAGCTCAGGGGTGGGTGTTCGTAACTGGGTCTTGTTTAAAAGGAGGCGCGGAGACAAAGGGAATAGGAATTGGGATGAAAATATTTTGAGGACGGTGCGCGTGCTTGGCGGTATAACATGAGATGGCGGCTCGATTTTTCTTTATTCTTTTTCGAATATTTATAATTTTTATGAATCGCGAACAGCGGAACAAGTTTTATCGTTACTTTGGTTTGAACCGGAGACGTCACGTTGGCATGACACATGGATGGTTCGTCACGAATTTCAATGGAACACGTTAGGTTAGGTTTGCTGCGGAATGAAATTATGCACGAAAGCATGACCGTTCAGAAAATGATACATTACGTTAGGAAACTGGAACAATGGTGACATTTACAATCGTTAATCCTCTTCGTGGGCTTCGTTTTAACATCAGGTTATTTTATTACCACGCGCGGACAAATTGCTTATAATCGTTAAATCGAGTTTACCCTTTTAGTGCCAAACAATGATACATCGTCGTTCATGCATTGGCGTCTTATCATACGCATCACGAGAAACATGTACCCAAAATAATTGTATGAAACACTAAAATGGTTCAAATTCGATGCAATACAATTGAAAAAAAAAAAATAATTTAGATTCAACTTTTTGTTATATCTTATGTGTACTCTTAGGTATATTCTTATGATTAGTGCCGAGGCTTTGTATAAGTTGGAGCGATAAAGTAGAAACGAGACACGGGACTATGGTCCCAACAAAGTTTCTTAGGACCGTAATCGCAATCTTTGCATTTATAATAGTTATCAAACAGCTGATTAGTGAAAATACTATTTGAAAAAGAGAAACTTATTTCTATGTTTTTTCATCATAGTTTATATTACTGTTATTCATATGATTTTCAATAAGCATTGCAAAACAATTGGCATCACATTATTCTCCCTTTTCTTCCCCAATATGCTGCATTTTGAATTTTTTAAATATCATTCTTAGTTTGGTTTTTATGGGCTTTTCCCGAAACTATAGTAAATTCGTCAAATTCATTGTATGCATCGATTTTCGCTTGGCACTAAAAGGGTTAATACGAAGCAACCAATGCTGAATTTAATTTCAAAACACACATTTTTATCCGTCTCTCGTTTTCGTTTCCGTTTTTCCTAACCTTTTTCCCATCACTTATCCTTTTACCCGGTTTCCCTTACAGATTGCGCTTCTTAAAATTCAATAGTGTCAAAGAAATGCAAACTTACTCGGTACTTAAACATCGCTAGCTGAATATTCAGCCCCCCCCCCCTTCAGTCTGCACGATATTCGCGAGAAAGCTCAAACAAATACCCATCCTTTGAACCTCTTTCTCGGGTTCAAAGAGCAAAAGGGAATCGATCTAAATAGCGAGTCAGAGGATATAAGATATAGAAGCAACAAATGGAATTGCACGATAAATACTGTTTCAAAGATTACCAGCAATTCTCCACGTTCGATAGGAAATAAACGATGGAATTTTATATCATAAGACGGAATAAGAGTCGTTCAAGAGAAAGATGAACTATCTTATATTTTATCGATAACGGTGTATAGACTGTAATTGATGATTTCTCAAGGATAAATTAAATATTACGAAGCATTGATTATAGTTTCAACATTAATATCGTTCTACAGTGGCTCCAAAAAGTATTCGTACACTGTATTATAAGGAAATTCATCTACTTCTGAAATTCGAACTTCAATGAAACTTTATGCGTGTACAGAGTACATGGTGTATTTTGGATGGAGCAATTTTTTTGGCGGCAAAATATTTTTTAAGGGGGCTGATAACGAATCTCAAAGTTTCAATGATTTTTCACGCTTTGAATACAAGCTTTTCTGTGTTCTTTTTTGATGGAAATGAGTCTAACACAAGACATTTTTGTTTAAGGAATCTTTATGGACAATAAAAATGTAAAACTTCTGAATGTGAATTAGCGAAAACAAATTATGAAGGATTAGCGAAAACAAATTAATTGATTTATAAAAAATAGCACGATAAACGAATATTGTATTCTTTGTTAATCAATAAATAATAATCTACCTTAGTAACGATAAAAATTTATCTATAAACAATATTTATGAATCCGATTTTAATGATTCTGAAATATGTTATGGAAGAGAGTATTCTGAACAACTTTTTCCTACACATATAACCGTCGTTCGGCCTTAGTTTCCGAGATATTTGCAAAATTCATTCCTAGTTACTACATTGAATTTTTGTTATAACTTCTTCATAAATCTCTATACGACCTATGTTTGCATAACATTTTTTTCTTATTTTGTACCATGGAGTATACTAACAAAGTTTGAACATTAAAACCTGGGACACCCTGTACAATCCATCGAATTTCCTTCAATTCTATCGTTTTACACTCACAAGGGAACACCGCGAACTGTCATTCACGGATTTGAATGAAACTTTGTGGGATTATAGAGTGATCCAAGACAAGAATAACGGTATGCTTCATTTCGGCCCAATCGCTCTTTAAGGGTGTGAAAACTAACCTCAAAATCAAATCGATACTTCCACTTTTTCGCGTATATCGCTTTATTTTCGCCATCAATCTTCATATAATATTTTATACTTTGCTGTTTTTATGTTATCACATTCGTAATCGTCATATATTATGACCTTTAACGAGAAAAAGAAATCCGAGTATGTAACTTACTGTGAGTTGTTAGGCCGAAATCGTGCGCCGGTGTACGTTACGTCGTATATTTAGATAAGTTGGTGTTGCATAGTAAAAATAATATACATGGTTGAATTCAGAATAAAATACGTAATATTTTTAGTGATTATGAAAATGTAAAAATTGTTTAAAATAACGTGAGAAACATTTTTTTTTTTAACAAGGAAGACATTTCAAAAAATTTTCTTAAAGTAAAATTATAACGCTCATTATACCATTAAACTTTTATCTAAAACATTTTTCTCTGTCTCTTATACTTTAACAGATATACGCGAAAAAGTGGAAGTATCGATTTGATTTTGAGGTTAGTTTTCACACCCTTAAAGAGCGATTGGGCCGAAATGAAGCATACCGTTATTCTTGTATTGGATCACTCTATAATCCCACAAAGTTTCATTCAAATCCGTGAATGACAGTTCGCGGTGTTCCCTTGTCAGGCTTGAGGTTTCATCGCAAGGGTCCCAGGTGTCGCGGTTTAAAAATGATATAATACGTAGGAGCCAAGACTTCCTGCGCCTTATCCCTCGGATCAGCGCTTTCTATCTGCACGAAGAGAGGCGCGGGCCCAGCCCGTTGCAAATCGAAGTTATCGCAAAGACGAAGAAAATGTCGCTTTTAATATCCCCGTATCTGTTCAATCTGAACTGTTCGGCGTCCCGCAGGGAGACACAGCTCTGCCCTTTCCTTACCGAATGAACTATGCTTTCCAGAGGAACTTTGTTTCCCGCGATAACATTCCGAAGTCAAAGGGTTCTCTGTCTCCTTGTCCGATAATGATCGCCCTTTTCCCCTCCAACCACTCGCAGCCGCCACCTCTACCCTTTCTTCTGCTCCTTATCTCGCCGCGATTCACGACCCGGATTGAAGAATATAAGCGGGAGTATCGCGTGAGTTTTTGATTTCGTTACGCCCAGTCATCAGATAGGTGGTTGAACGTGACGCGAGGGGCCTTCAGACGTTGCGAATACGTTTCTGTTAAGAATTGCTGGTCACGATTAAATTAATATTAACACGAACGCTAAACGTGGGGTTCGCCAGGTACCAGGAGAAGTCGGTTCCCATGATTCGTTTGATGGCGACATCGTGTCCGCGTTAGAATTCGAAATTTTTGTACCTGCCGACGGATTATCCTTTTGTCTAAATTTACGTAACAAGTGTTGCAGTTTTTGGTATTGTAGGATTCTTTCATGGAATAACCGTTGAAAAGACATTGTATGTTTCCGTAAAATAGCCGTTACAAAGATGACTGAAAATTGTTTTGGGTAAACTTGTTGCGACCGGCAAATTTGGCGGCAGTCGTTTTCTTGCGTGCATAAAAAGAAGAGTCGCGGAAAGCAGTGCCGTTCAGATTCTTATTCTTTTTCTTGCGTGTGTTCAAATTAATTAACTTTCTTGTGTGTTTTTCTTTTAATAAACTGTTAACTCTCTTTGTTTATGACTTGTGTGTTTTCCCCTTCACCCTCATATCCTACATAATTGTCAACCTTGCCCACTCGATGCGTTCGGTCACGACCACCCAGAATTTCTCAATCGCAACGTTTTCTCAAGTTCTCATCTTTCGCGCCTTAGAAACATTCGAGCCCGAACATTCTACGTTCGCATGACAATCGTCCAACTCAAGTACTCTTCCGACTTTTCCAAACTATTTGACGGCAGTCGTTTTCTTGCGTGCACAAGAAGAAGAGTCGCGGAAAGCAGTTCCGTTCAGATTCTTATTCTTTTTCTTGCATATGTTCAAATCAATTAACTTTCTTGTGTGTTTTTCTTTGAATAAACTGTTAACTCTCTTTGTTTATGACTCGTGTGTTTTTCCCATTCACCCTCATAACCTACAGTATTGTATAATTTTATTTATTATAGCACACCTGTCCGTTCGTAACGTTTTCGTTCTCCATTCGCGTCTCTTACTCTACCGATTCATACCTCGCCTTTTATTACACTGGTTCACGCGCTTTCTCTCGCTCTCTCACTCATTTCCTCTCATTCTTTCTTCACTTAGCCTATCATTCGCTCCATTACAAACAATCTAATTACCCATTCGTTCTTTTAAAATCTCTCTCCCTCTCTCTGTCAATCACTGCACAAGTAACAGTTTTGAAAATAATAAGAGATAAGATGAAATCGGTAACTGTATACAATATTGGCGAACGAAAAAGTAATAAGGATGAAAGAACGACTCTCGATATTATCGCTTCCCGGCGTACAAACGTTCGGAAACGGTTCATAAGGAGGAAATAAATGTTCGTCAGCGAAATAAATATCTGGCTTTAACGAACCGCTTGGATAGTATCGATCCTCGCGGTATCTCCTTCCTGCGTCATTAATTCTAAATAAGGTTTATAAAATAAAGTGGAACGAGCCCGCGGAGATCGATAACCTAGGGGAATAGTAAAGGTTATTCCGAGCTCACCTGAGATTCTCCGATATGGTCAGAGGCAATATACTTCCTTGCCATTCCTCGTACTCCATTCTGCCAACGCTAGATTGCTTTATTTTTTTTTTTTTAACAGAATCTTCCTATAATTTATACCGAGGTTCCGTTTCACGAGTTGTCGGTCACCGTAATTTCTTTGAACTTCGAACAGAACGCGGGATTTTCATCGAGGGATTTCCTACGACGATCGATAAATTGGTTTCGTAAAGCTATCGTTTATGTTGGAAATTCGTGTCCTAACGAATAAACAAAAATCAATCGCCTCGAAGAAATATTTATGCAAGGTCGAGCTATCGTCTGAGAAGGTTCCAGGAACGGGTCAAGTGGTTTTTCTTACCACGCTGTGCGTAAGAATTAGAGGACCCTAACGAACTGTGTCCTTTAGCCTCTGACTTCCTTTAGAAAAAGAAATTTAGTAAATTCTTAAAAACAAAAGTTATCTTTATTTCTTTCTTTCTAACCAATAATCTCCAACAGTAGAAATATGAGATTTCTTTAACTTTTTCTGTATATTTTGTATAGTCCTAATGAATAAATAAAAATCAATCTCCTCGAAGAAATATTTATATGAGGTCGAGCTATCTTCTGAGAAGGTTCCAGGAACGAGTCAAGTGGTTTTCCTTACCACGCTGTGCGTAAGAATTAGAGGACCCTAACGAACTGTGTCCTTTAGCCTCTGACTTCCTTTAGAAAAAGAAATTTAGTAAATTCTTAAAAACAAAAGTTATCTTTATTTCTTTCTTTTTAACCAATAATCTCCAATAGTAGAAATACGAGATTTCTTTAACTTTTTCTGTACATTTTGTATGGTCCTAATGAATAAATGAAAATCAATCTCCTCGAAGAAATATTTATATGAAATTGAGCTACGCGCTGAAGAGGTTCTAGGAACGAGTGAAGATATTTTACTTTTACCACGCTGTGTGAAAGAATTAGAGGACCCTAACGAACTGTGTCCTTTAGCCTCTTTTATTCATTCGAGTCTTGCCTCTCGCTGTGCAGAGATCAGGTTCAGAAATCGATATACAATGGCTCGAAAAAGTATTCGTACACTGTATTATAAGGAAATTCATCTACATCCGAAATTCTGATTTCAACGAAACTTTACGTGTGTACAGAGCATGGTGTGTCCTGCGTGGAGCAATATTTTTGGCGGCAAAATGTCTTTTAAGGGAGCTGATAACGAATCTCAAAATTTCAGCGATTTTTCACGCTTCGAATACAAGCTTTTCTGTGTTCCTTTTTTATGGCAGGGCAATAGGGTATTAAAAATTAAACATTTTCTATTTGAAAGGTTTTGCTTCATCAAGTACCACTACAAAGTTATCTTTAAAAAATGAGAGAAAACTCAGAAATTTTAACGTTGGTTTCACCCCTTTAAGATGGCATTTAAATGAAAAGAAAATATTAATTCATACGTATACTATTATGATCTACATATCCACAAAGTTTTGTTAAATACTTCTATGAGACTCAGAATTTTAGGGTTAAACGAATTTATTTCTTATATAGTGTACGAATACTTTTTGGAGCCACTGTACCTTCCCTTAGAAATAAAGTTTATTAAATTCTTAAGTGTAAAGTTATCGTTATTTTATTCCTTTCAATCCATAATCTCCAATAGTTTAGAACTCTAATTTCTCGTTCTCTTGTAAATGTTTAAATAATGCACGAAAAGCAGGGAACCGAAAGGGTCGAAGAAATCAGGGTGAAATTTGTATCCGTTCATTTTCGTTTGTTAATTGTACACCACTTCCGTGTATCGTGTGTAATCGAGCGAACGCTAGAGAAATAATGCGGTAGCTGTTTGCGATTGGGGCAACTTTGTATTTCTCGCTAATATACGGTCGTATTTTATTCGATACGTTTTACAATATCCCTAGCGTTTTCAGCGAATTCTCGTTTCAGCAACTAGGGCGGAAAGAAAAAACCATCCGTTCCAGGCACCAACGCGAAATTACAAACCATTCGATTCATTTCACGCTAGGCTAAATCACTGACACACGGAACATTTTACGCGGGGTATTGTTTTTATGGACGGCGGGAAATATAGGAGATTTTTGCGAAGTTTACGAAGAATCGCGATGCCGGGGACGGCGCGGGGTGAAAATTCAGCGCGGCTAGCGCGCTTTTTTGCGCGTCATTATTTTTTAGCAGAATCCGTGGCTCGTGAAATAAAGCCGCGTGACAGGGAATCCATGGTTTGATTTGACATGACAGCAAGATAATGGATTCGAATGTCGATCATCTTCCAATACCACGGCAACGGCACTGAAAAGCGATCACGAAGACAATTCGATCCTTTTAATATGTACTCCGTCGGACGCGTTGAAACGATCATTTCACTCGTTTCCCGACGCAAATTGCAGTAAAACGAATTAATTAACAGAAACAACTGTAACAAAACAATCCAATAATTAGAAATGTCACTACTTATTCCCAACATTCGACAATCAAAATAATTATTTGAAATAAGCTGTTGCTGTACGATCGACCGATCTGTCTGCAAGCCAAAATCTGGATGTCCCTTTTTGAAGAACGCCGCGGAGTTGCCGTGTTTAACCGTTTCGACGCGTTGTTACGTCGATTTGCCAGTTTTGCTTTCATAATTAATTGAATTTTTATATGTAATTCATTTCTGATGGGAAGCTAAAGTGCTGCATCATCGAAAAACCTCTGAGATGGTAATTAACCCCTTGACATACAATGACGAGTTAGGGTCGTCATTCATTTCATGTGCCACTGTAGACTTTGACGAGTAAGACTCGTCAAGAGCTGTTTTCAACGAACGCTGTACAGTATACAATTAAATTACTTAGTTGCTTCACTAGTGCGTCGATTCTGTTTTGTTTAGAATATTCAAGATTCTCCTCCCTCCCCCCTTTCAAAAAGAATTTCAAAATAAAATGTTCTGTTTCCAAACTCGCGCATAACCGTTCAAGTTGAGCCAAATTAAATAGTACTTTTTGAACGCGTCAAATTCCATTTTATTTGTATGCCAAGGGGTTAAAAGAATATTTGCGTGTACACATTTCTGAAGAGTACGGGCTTTCTCTTTAATTTACGTCCACGATCACGATCTCTAATTTCAACAAGCACACGTCTGACTCTGAACCAGCATCCTTGGCCATGTGGTTTTATCGTCTAGATCATCGTTCTGTCTTCGATCGGTAATCCGCGTCTGTAGACGAAAGCACGTTCTTTAATCTGGAATCAAGCGTATTCGTGCCGATAAGATTTTCGTGGTCCGAGGAGCATCTGGCGGTGCCACGCCCGCCTCTCGCGCCACTCATTACTCACGTCCGGAGAAGGAAGACGAAGAGGAAGAAAAAAGGGGAGAGGCATCTCCCGTCTTCCACCTCCCTGCTCTCTCCTGTTAGATCACCTCTATGAATCTTATCCAACCCGCGGGTTTCTTCTCGTTAAATCTCCCGCCAATCAGATCTGTACTCCCATCGAGGATGCGTTTCGTGATTCCACGATGGTGTTCGCCTTTCGATCGGCGTTTCCCCGCCGAAAGTAGAGGTTGCAAAGCTCTTGAACGTTCGAGGCTATTCTTTTGCCTAGCAAATCGGAAGGAACTTGATATGTAACTTCTTAAATAGTGTGGCGACCTTTCTACACTCGCCACCCAGGAGGGAGCTAGCGAGCATCTTTCTCGCAAGTGCCTCGAGCCGGGTCACGGTTCCTATGTATACCAGTTCTGACTTGTCCCTTTCTATCCCTGTGTTTAACCCTTTGAGTGCTAAATACTTTTGGCCTAAGTGCTTCAAAGGGACGGCGCGCTATCGCTGGAGACGGAGTATTGTTACACGTACACTGACAATCGCGTTGTAGTAAGCGAAAGATAAAAAAAATTAGCAAACTCATATTTTCGTCCATGGTCCCTACGAGTAACTTTCGTCAACAGTAAACGGTTAACGTCGAAATGTTTGGCCACGGAAAAAGTTATAAGGTGAAAGAAACAAAAATTGGCAAACGCATATACGCGTCCATAGTCCCTACGAGCAACTTCTGTCAGACGCATATATGCGTTCATAGCACTCAATGGGTTAAGGCAGGGGCCTGCTAGGTAAGCCTTACCGACGAGTCCACTAGCAGGTCCCGGACGAAACACCCCTTCCCATTCCTTTTCCTTCTCTCTCACTTCCACAACACCCACAAATAGTTTCGATAGAGGACCGGCTGCAAACCTTCATCCTAGAGGTTTTCTTCACCGGTATCCTCGGATCGGCTATTCTCGTTACCCCTTCCCCTTAGCAGTGCTGCGTGGCTCGAGGATGGCACCGAACGACGATGGTGTTTCGTAATCATGGTTAACGTCGCGACAAAGGAATAGTTATTAAATAGCAAGCTGGCTATGAGAGACGATGCGACGCAGCGTGGACAGTTCCCGTGAGGAGAGACGGATACGTTCAATCCAATCCGCAACGGTCGGCGTCCCGCTTTGCCACAGGCCTCGGGGTAACTTTTATAGAAGCCGCGATTCATTGCAGCGCCGTTACTTTGCCACCCATCCTCACCCCCCCCTCTCTTCCGCACGTTCCCTTGTCGTCTTTCGAGCAAGTAATTTCTTCTAGGATCTCCTTCGTCTCCGGCCTCGAACGAAGAGAGGCTTCTTCTTCTTTCTTCTTCACTGTTGCTGTTGCCTCATGTTGGCTCCCTCTTCTTCTTCTGCTTCTTCTTTTCCTTCTTCTTCTTCTTCTTCTTCTTCTTCCTTCTTTTCTTTCTGCCGGTTCCGCTTCACTTTCCATCGCTGCGGCTACCGGCGCCAAGATTCTAGATAAGTCCGAGAGAAAAATGCGACCGAGTATCTTTTCCCTTCCACGTGCTTACGCCGACGAAATTTGAGAAGATCTACTTGCGATGGTAGCGCGTGTGGTCCCTGGAGATCGCATCGATCGGTACCGTTTACCACGTCGAAATTTTGACTATTCTCACGGATCGTGAATCGCTTTCCGACAAACTGCGAAGATGGTTTCTAGGTCAGGAATACATGGATTAAGTCTACAAGATTATGAAATTCATAAACCAGCAGACCTTAATTATCTTCCATAGAACCTCCTTGATCCCGCATTCGGAAGCGAAAAAAGGAAGGACCTGAAACGATGAAAAATATGCACCATGAACCTTTTCGTACCGGTTCGACCGACGATCCTATGGAGTTTTTATTTTGAGTCTGCGGGCGGGATATAGAAGAAAGGCTTCTTCTCCCTGCGCGATCCGCCATCAATTTCAGGCAGTTTCGACCGTGTTAAATCGCCGTGGGGCTTGGTAAAAGGAACGACGAGGGCCTAGTTAGTTCCTATTACACGCTAATACCTGTGTAAATCGGTCCTTAAACAAGACCGGCTCCACAAAGGCAGCAGCAGCAGCAGCAGCAGCTGTCGCGTCAGGTTCTTAGCTCAAGGGTTTACGCTCCTTATACGGACCGTGGATGCAATTCTTTATTCGATTATAGCCCTTCGCGGGTTCTTATTTTCTTCGGCCCGATGCGCGATAGCGCTTCGGTTATCCGATCTAGACCGGGGAACGCGTTCCTCGCATAATCGATTCGGATAGCTTTAACACCATTCCTACCACAACCGGTCGAATGACCGTTTTTAAAATTTGGAGTAGAATTTCATATATACAACGTGATTGAATCGCCTTTAAACTTTACGACTTTTCCTCAAATATACTAAACATAATATATTCTTCAATATTCACTTCTTTTTTTCATTGTTTATTTTCTGAGAAAAATTTGCTGTCTGTCTTACGTGGGAATGTCACGATAGGAATAGGTATACGTGAAGTGTCGGTAGCAATAGTGTTAAATTCAAGCTCGAGCTTCGATTCGCTGTAAAACTGACGTTTTCACAAAAGTCAAGCTTTACGTTCAATCGTTTGTTACGTTGGGTCGGTTACGATTTCGTTGATGTCCAATTAATTTATCGCTTAATCCTCTGTTTCTGTCGAGTTTGATAGACATATGGATAATACGTAACGATTGATTTAGCAACGATGAGCTGACGATGAATCAGAATGTTAATTGACATCATGTAAAATGGATATTTCTCCTAACTAAATAACGTTCAAGCAATTGAATTTTGAATAATTTGTTGGATTTGTGGAAAACATTATTTAATTTGTACCTCCCTACCTAAAGGTGTGACGGTCGGGGGCAGGTAATTTTCGGACCGACCTCCGACCCTGTGAGTGTAAGGACGGCCAGGAAATAGTGAAGTCGAGTCATTCAGAGGAATTTACAGAAAGCGGGCCTCGAGTTGTTTTTATTTAATCCAAGTACCCTTTTGCTGCCCATCCTCAACACTCGTAGCATTTAGCGCATCTCCTTTGGTTATTTCAATTCAACATAATTGATGTTTGCAAAGATTCTGAGGTAACAGATTTATTGCGGTTTCAACAAATTCCTATAGCACCCTGTTCTTTGCTTTTTTTAAAACCAGCACTTTTACTTTTCGTCGAACTACGAACGCGTTATCAAATCATTTTTGAAGCGGTTCTCGCGAGTTCACCTGTCGATCGAATCCTCTATAATTCTATCCAGCCTTCTTGTCAGAATGCTCGTTAACCGGAGATTTGTGACCGTTCGGTCCCATTAGCTTGTTTCCTTTCCCACTGTACTTTTTGACCACCGCACGCAGTAATCACCGTGAAATTCCACGTTTCCGAACAAGCAGTTGGGAGTTCGCCTCTGTCATAAAATCGATCTTGACCCCGTGCTGCTCTTCCTTGGTTAAGTGCTGGTCATTAAAAAAAAAAAAGAAACGAAAGAAAGAGGCGGAATCCGTGGGGGAAGGAAGGAAACGAGGATGGAAGGAAGAGAAAAACAAAGAAAACGCGAGCTTCCGAATCTTCGATAATTCCAGGCCCGAATTCAAAGGAGACGGATCATCGTGGCTGAAATAAGAGTCCTGGAAGGAGGTTAGGTGTTTTTAAGAGCTCTTAATGAGAGGGCGCTGCCGGCCAGCTCTAACATAAAACATCTATCCTTCGTCTTAACGAGAATCCAAGGATAATTGCGAGCTCGCGCTGGCTCCGGCTGCTTTGACATTTGAAAGACGTACACGCCTTTTCTATTATTGCATTCTTTCACTCGTTCGTTCCTTTTCCTTTTTCCCTGCTCTCCGTTCCCCCCCCCCTCTCTCTCTCTCGTTCTTTCGCTCAGTCTCCCGTCTCGACTGTTTCCCCTTTTCCACGTCAATTTGCAGAAACTTACGTCCGAGTACTTAGATAAACGATCATTACGGAGTCGCTCTTACGAACCACTCTTCGAGAGAGGACTCATTAGTACCGGTAAGTGTCACGATTTGTACGGGCGAGAGACAGCTACGGTTCGACAAACTTCACTCGTTTCAACCGGTAACGTTTAATTGCGCAAATGAAGTAACCGGACTGTGTGTATCGGAGTGATTCTTTCCGGCGTGTGTTTGCGTCGTCCTTTCCAGACGGCGTTCTTTATTCATGCAAAAGAAACGAGCAAAGCGATTCTCATCGTACACGAAAGTTCGAAGCTGCGTTGGAACGGAGATACCTGTTTATACGAATTCCATCTGTGATCTTCTTCTTTTTACTAATTTCTACAATTTTCTTTCTACACCTAAGCGTGTTCTTTAGCTGCTGTTCGTAAGCAAGGTATCAAAGTTGTATTAACCCTTTGAGTGCTATGAGCGCATATATGCGTCCGACGAAAGTTACTCGTAGGGACTATAGACGCATATATGCGTTCGTCAATGTTTGTTTTCTCCGTCAACTTTTTCAGAGTGCTATGGGCGCATATATGCGTCTGACGACAGTTGGTGGTAGGGACCATGGACGAATAAATGCGTTTATCAATTTCTTCGACCTTTCGCTTATTGCAACGCGATTGTCAGTGTAAGTACAAATAACCTCGCAATCGCCGTCCACGCAGAGCACTTAGGCCGTGAGTATTCAGTACTCAAAGGGTTAAAGTGACACGATTTTTTAACAATCGCTTTTCATCCTGTATTCCGTCCTTTCCAGACTTTCTTTATTCATGCAAAAGAAACGAGCAAAGCGATTCTCATCGTACACGAAAGTTCGAAGCTGCGTTGGAACGGAAATACCTGTTTATACGAATTCCATCTGTGATCTTCTTCTTTTTACTAATTTCTACAATTTTCTTTCTACACCTAAGCGTGTTCTTTAGCTGCTGTTCGTAAGCAAGGTATCAAAGTTGCGTTAAAGCGACACGATTTTTTAACAATCGCTTTTCATCCTGTATTCCTTGTGCCACGCTGTTCCTCTTCTTACGTGAAAATACGTATTTGATGGCTGGCGTTTTACTAGCATTTACTTTTTATGCCCTGTTGTATCATCTTTCAGAATGTTCCTCTTATATCAAAGCGAATACATTTTTCAGCTCGCGCTACTTTACTCGCCACGGCTACAGTACGTACTTTTCTCTACAATTTTCTCGCCACTCACGAAATGAAAACTTGCAATATGTTGTGGAAACTTAATCCTTTGCTGTTCGCGAGCTTTCAAAGTTAACGCCCAATGCTCAATGTGTTCAAGATCGAATCTCTGACGCAAAGGAATAAGCTTCGATGCTTCTGGTGGTTGGTTCAAACAGCAAGATACGTATCACCTGCGTCGATCAATTAATCGTCGCGATATCGGTTAACATTCGAGCACGTGGCACAGCTGCAACGCGATACCGGCGCTAAATACGAGCCGTCGCCGGAAGTTCGCTGATTCCTCTCAGCAACGATCGACGGTTGTGAACGACGTAAGGACACGGCGAATGGAGAGGCGAACCGGATTAAAACCGCATCAAAAGCGAAATGGATGTATAATTACATTAGCCCCGTGCTATCGGTCGAAAATAACAGGTTAGGCGCGCTCTCTGTTGCGCACGACGAACGATAATTAGGTTGTATCAGGTTCGTAAGCCGCGCTCTAAGCGGACGCGCAAACGTATACAGGGTGTTCGAACAGCCCTGGGCTTAAATTGAAGGAGTAACTCCCTGAGACATTCTAAGACGAAAATCAAGAGTAACGATTTTGCATTTGAGGCTTTGTTTACGAGTTATAACTGGTTAAAGATATCGTTTAATCCGGACCGTTCGACTCTTGAGAGCGGGTAACCGAGGCAACTCGGTCGGTAACGTCGCTGGGTCCACAGTGATGCTCAAGCGTCGAACGGTCCGGATTAAACGATATGTTTAACTAGTTATAACTCGTAAACAAAGCCTCAAACGCAAAATCGTTACTCTTGATTTTCGTCTTAGAATGTCTCAGGGAGTTACTCTTTCAATTTAAGCCCAGGGCTGTCCGAACACCCTGTATACGTACCTTCAAACGCGTTACGCTCTAATGGCACCCCATTATCTTTCGTTATACCTCGAAAGCGTTACACAGTTTCGGAGCCTACTTTTTCTTTTCGACCACGTGTCTCGTTTGTTTTACAACCAGGACCGGTTGGTTCACGAGCTGTAAGCTCGTTCGATGCTCGGCAGTGTATCGTGTACAGTCCAGGGCTTCTTAAACTTTTGTCATTCACGACCCCATTTATGATTGCGAGTTTCTTGACGACCCCATACAAATATAAAAGAAAAATAAATTAATATTTTTTGATGATTTATTTATTAGGTAACAATATACATATACATATACATATGAACTAAGACCGTCGCTCTGGCATGATTAACAATAATTCGTTTATTTTACAACGAGGACCGAAATTAGAAGCGTTGCCGGCGATTATCGACGAACGAACTTATAACGATCTCTTTAGCGTTGTCGTATCAAATTTTTTTCGCGAAAAATTTAAGGAAAGGTTGTGTAAAGGTAAAAAAAAAAAAAAAGGAAGCGGTAACAAGAGTAGCCGTACTAAAAAGTTATTCTTAAAACGAATTGGTGCCTGGCAACGGTAAGGGTGAATTTTGCGCGTCAGCTCGTGAATATACTTGGGAAAATGTGTAATCGAGGAACGCGCCGGGAACGAGCAACGAGCAGTTCCTTTGCCGCTCAGTTGTGATCAATTTAGCGAAATAAAAGAGAAGAGAGTGGATAGAGAAAGGAGAGGGCGGACCTGCGTCTGTGCTTCCAATAAAATCCCGCGTTGCACGGGGCAAAATTATTTAAAGCGGACTGCTCTTTGAAACGATTCCCCGACGGAAAGCCACGTCGGGATGCGGAAGGGAGCATCTCCCTTAGTTCAGCGAAATGAGAGTCGTAAGAAAAGAGAGCCCTTTCCCGCCGCTATAGGCAATTTGACTTTTCTGCCCTTTGAGTCGATGATCCCGGTTGTAAAGAAAGAATCAGTCCCCGGGTAAACCTCTCCACTGGAAGGACCTTCTGAATAAGGTAATGTTCCAAAAGAAATTTTTCCCCCTTCGCGACGTACAGCCTTTAATCGGTTCAAAAATGCTTACCCACTTGTCCCCTCCGATGAATATTTTCCCTTTTATTGCTGCCATCGCAATAGGTCTCCGGCTAGAAATGACTTCGATTCGAAGCGGGGAAAACTGTTTTACGGGTGAACCCTACAGTATTTTTTTTTTTTTAACGTCCCGCTCGTCAAAATGTTATTTCTTTTTTTTTCGTCCACAGAAGCTGGACACATCCGAAGGGGATATAAAAATAACGGTTGCAGGATGTTAAGATCTGTGCTTAAATATTTAATATCTATAAAATTGTGCGCGTGATACTTTTATCTCTTTATTTAACGCCACGCAACGGCGGATACTTTGAAATCTGCTTACTAAGCGGCTGCAAGATCGAAGGAAGACCGAAGACAAAGGCGAAGAATCGAATTTGCGACCTCGCGAGCCACTGCTCGAGCAGTGATCTTGATTTTTAGCCGGTCAATATTGGGAATGGGGTTTTATATTGCTAAATGAAATGAACTGTTATTTGTGAAATAATACTTTGATCATTTATTTAACCCTTTGCACTCGACGCCATCTCGGACGTATTGGATGGACGTATTCTCGGTTCCTCAAAATCACTATTTTTTGTATATATAGCTTGGTGACTGTACCATATTTTGATTTGATATCTCGTGCCATTTTAGTAGAAAACTTCACAGAAACATGCATTTCTGAAAAGGTTGCGCTGGGATAAGTTGATTCCCCGGAATCACTAATAAATTCTAATGTCCCCTGAGAGGGGACAACGAAGTGCAAAGGGTTAATACTTTTGTATAGCACGAGGAAGGCCAATTTTGACCGCACCTAGCGAATTTTGTCACAAGACTAGCAGAACGCGATGGTCGAAATTCTTACAACCCCGTCCGGGTCCTTCAACCCCTTTTGTTCTGTTTCTCGATGTTTTCTTTCTTTCTAAAATGTCAGATGTGGCTTAGCTTCTTGGCAGAAGCCCTTGGGAAAGTACGTTAAGAGGAAAGCTGGTTTAGGGTTAATTTTTGCTTCGTAGTATTTCTGTATCCACTTTCCAACAGTCAATAATGACAGGAAGATTCCCTGTCGAAGAATACGGTGTGTAACCTAGTTTACAAGTTGCGTACTTTCGATTACACCGTCGAAAAACACAACGGCATGGGGAAATCACGGTTTAAGTACAGTTCCGGAAGTTAGCTTATAGGATCGGCGGAAACGTAAGACAGTGGAAGTGGCGGAACTTGCGTAAAAGAAAGTTTGTCGAAAATTCCCGGCGAAGCGAACAATCTTATCCCTCTCGAAACGCGGATATTTCTTAACTACCCTCAAAGCCTCGTATACAAGCTTGCCGCGGTGTCTACGTGAAATTTCAGGTAAATGAGAACACGCCCGTGGTATCCGCAACGCCTTTGCTGCCATATCACCGTGTTCCCTGTTCCGTTTCTACTTTAAAATTCCCCGCGATCTCTTTGCTTCGAAACGGGAACGAGCGGGAAAGCTCGTCGTTGAACAAACTATACACAACGAGCCACTGGCCAAGGGTCTAATTTCGAAAGATACACGGTATTTTCGTACAAATGGAAATACAGAGAGCAAGCGAGCTGGTCGAGTTGACGACCGCAAGTCTCTCGGAAACGGTGCGCTATGAGAAGAAGCTTCGTCAAATAAATATTGTAGTATCGTAATTAATTTTATAGAGTAAGAGAAAGTGAAAGGGTGGACAGCAAGAGTTCAGACCTGCTTGGGGAAAACCGTTGGCGACGCGCGAGGCCCCCGAAAAATGCCCAAATATGGTCATGTTTTTGGAATATGCCGAAATATGGCCATACTTGAGGGATTTTTCCGAGGTACGTGGTGGGAGAAAGGCCAAGGATTAGCGACAGTTTTCCCTGGCCAAAAACAGCAGAGTTGAATTAGACGTTATACCGTGTAGAGCGGTGTTTCCCAACGTGGTGCCCACGCTCCACAGGGGGGCAATTCGAAAATGGACTCGACACGACTTTAACCCTTTTGCTCCGGGCCATTTAAATGCAACGCTAGATATCGGTGCCAAATTTAACAAAAAAAAAAGCAAATTCTTAAATAATAGCGGTAAATAATTATTAGGTATAATTTCGTTTGACGAGACCAAAATATCAACTGGGTGATTGGCGTCGTGATTTAAAATGATTTACTGGTAAAAAAAAAGAAATCGACTGGATATAACACAACGTGGAGACTTGAAACTGAAGCTAACCAAATTGGTACCTAATATAAAATCTGTGTGCAGCAAGCATCAAGCGCAAGGATCTCACTAAATTAAAATAATAAATTAATATAGAAAAATCTGTATTAAAATTATTTGGAATTTGAATTTCAGTTTTTCATTATATGTTTTGAAATTTTACTTACTGTGTTTTGTTAACAATTTCATAGTGATTTTTTCCTAGAACCTATCATTTATGTTTCTTAAGTGAACAAATCAATTTTTTAATGTTAAAAATTATGTATGTTACATAGGGGGGGGGGGGCATAAAAAGTTTAGAAAGGTTAAGGTGGGGCATGGCACGAAAAAGGTTGAGAAACACTGACAATGAGCTAACCTATCGTTGTGACTTATGGAGAAGAAAGGGACAAGAAGAGATCGGTTAAGCAAGACGAAAAATTGTGTCGCAAATAATTGAATAAAGTTCATATTTATGTTACTAGTTCTTGGTGTGCTTTATTAGCCACATATCCATCAGAGATGCAATTTTTTAAATAAGGACATGTCCAGGTTTCAGTTGTAGGTCTGAAGAGACCCAGGAGTGGTACTGCCAGGATTAAAGGATAACTTGAAATTTTTTCTTTTTATGCTTTTCGTACAATTAGAAATGCAAAGCAGGTCAAACCAAGAGGTATCGCAATCACGAAAAAAATAAGAGCGCACAGTTAGTTATATAGGAAACTAGGTTTTCGGACTTAGCGAGTAAAATTTGCAAAAATAGTTACTATTATTCCCG
>JAOPTO010001899.1:0-99808 GCA_033822845.1 Tetrapedia diversipes | reverse complement strand
CGACATTTTGCCGCCATGCGACCCATCGCTCGCTTGTCTGCCGAACCGCTGCTGCAGCAGTGCCGTAGCTATGCGTGAGCAGTCGTCACACCGATCACATACTACACTAGGTCAATAACTTTCTGTGCGTAATGTTAAATTTTTTCTAACATTCTAATAAATTCTAATAGATATTAATACCGTCTTAATAGTAATTACCAAATTACGAGAATACGTTTTAATTTAATTTCGATTAACAAAAATTTCAACAAAAATAATAGTTTGATTAACAATAAAATATTAGTTTGATTAACACTGCTGCCACCCATGGATGTTTCTCCTCAGGTTGTATTATTTTTAACCCGGCTGATGTATATCACTCGGTCTTTATAAACATACGGTTCTTGCACACACAGCATATTAATCTTTAGTTCTTTAATTAACAATTCCAGATTGGAGGCAGAGCAGCAAATCTCTGCGCGTTTATATGTGCTATCCTCAGAGCCAGTGTACTCTATTTTTGTATAGCTCAACAGCCCGAAAATACTCCGAACATTTCTTATCCCTTATACTGTGTTGTGTATCCTTTCTCCGGGCTCGAGAACAGTTCACACAGAATGCTTGGTCTTTTTTCTTACAATCAGCCCTTAAGTGGTCATTTCCACCACAATGTTCACATACTTGAGTTGGAACACTACAGCTCTTGGCCATGTGCCCATAACCAAGGCATTTAAAACATCTCAGAACGTTAATAAATTGTTGAATTTTATATACGCGCCAAGACATGTAGACCTTTCCTCTGTCAATTAAATTATGATAGAATTTTGCAGGAATTTGTACTATCCAATTTACTCTATTAATATTCTTTGTTTTAAAACTATTTCTGAATATGACTCCTTGTTCTATCTCCTTTAATTCACTTTCAAAATAATTATCAAAATTCTTTGAGAGAAAATCTTCCTTCATTTCTACTACTTTCAGTTCCTTCTCAACGTCATATATAATTATTGAGCTTCCGAGGTTCATCCATTTTGAGCCCTATCTGCCCCAAGTTGGCGTCTTTTATCATGCTTACATCTTCTTTGCCGGAAACCCCCGTAACGACACCCTTATTCCTCAGTTGCCTCAAATTTCTAACTTTAAGTTTGCTTTTCTTTTCCTTGAGATGTGTAACGGCGTTCTTTATTTCTTCGTTAGATCTTTTATCTGTATCGCATTCCGGTTTAATTAAAACTACTTCGTAGTTCTCCCTTTTCTTTTCAATACGACCTGCAGTACCATGCATGCTAGAACGCGATGCCGAAACACTAATAGCCTTCACGGCTGCAACATCGGCATATGACATTTTTTCACTCTTGTGTTCGTTATATAAAGCTTCCAACTTCTTACGCTCGAAAGCTTGGTCCAATAAGCGGGTCTCTAGTAATGCCCACTTCGCAAGAATAAATCTAATAGAGGCTTTAGATATGTTGTTATTTTCATTTAGGAGGTGAGCCTCTAACTTCTCCCTGGCAGCTTTGACATCTTCGAAGCTGGATATGGCAATGTCCGCTTCATGACCGGACAGATCAGGAGCTACACGTCTCTTTTTAGTACGCGCTCCAGCTGAAAATTATTCGACAATTGAGGATACAGTGCTGCCTCTACTCAATGTCTCTAAAGGTGACAATACCACCCGGCATTCCTCCATCCTTTCCTCCCTTACACTTACATCATTGTTTTTGTTTGTTTCATTTGTATGGTTGTTTTTGAGTTCGTTTCCATACTTGGTCCCACGAGTACGGCGGGAAATGATGTCCACCCGGGCAGAGCCCCCACTACCCGGGTAAGGCTAAATACCACCGGGAGGGCGCCAGGAATCCCGGGTTTGGTCGCTCACCACTGCTTGGACCCGCAGCTACGCACGCCACGTGCGGAGCCCCATCGCCACGCTCCATAACTTAGGACTCAGGAACTTTTTATAGAGGTTATCATCCTCGTAGTCCGGCCAGTTAAGGCAAGACGCCCGTTCCTGCGAAACATGACCACAGATTTACGGTGTGAACTTGCCTCGGGTACCTCGGGGTCGTTAAGCCCGTACTACGGTAAACCAAGGTCAACCGCAGCCCCTGAGGGGAGTAGATAGGGACAAAGGGAATTTCGTTAATCCAATCATGCGCCTCACTAATTAGATGACGAGGCATTTGGCTAAAACTGTACCGGCAATCCTAAGGAAAACCGGTATACTTCCGAGGAATAAACCTCCTCGTGGGGTAATAACAATTACAACTAATCAAAAATGAAAGACTAATTTAAGAGATCCCTGCTTCGTTCCACTGCCATGGGATTTGCCTACGGAAAATTAGGAACGGGGACCCTTTCGGGAGGCGAACTTGATCACACACCGAAGTGCGTGTCCAGGGAAGCCACGCGGAGGCGTTGCCCCGGATTCAACATGCGAAGAATCCGCCTCGCGCCCTAGCATACAATAGTATGATAGGACTCGCACCGCCCGGTGTAAAAGGCCGGGACGGGCTTATTATTTAGTCAGCTGGCAGCTGCTTCGTACCGTTAGTATTTGACCTATTTGGTCACGTCAAGTTGCATGACTTTATTGTAAAGTTTGATTTTGCCTTTCGGCATAGTCGAGGTGTAAAATTATAAAATCAATTTGCCTAAGAGGCCGTCAATACTTATAAAATTCGTTCGCCATATGGCTCGTCGAGTCATGCTAGGTTAATATCCGTATGCACCAGCACCCTTGTGTCTGGTCAATCGTTTAAAACACATGCATATACGGTATAGGCGGTCATGAGTTTAAAATAAATAAATTAAGTAATAATTAAATAAATAAATAAATACCTAAACAATCACGCGATATGATCGTAATTCAGAAATCCATTCGCCATTTCTATGGACGAACGGAGGGCTGTCATTGCGACTGTGATCATGTCGCTTTGGTTTAACCCTAGGGCTTTCAAATTTTCTTTCCTTTTCGTGGGCATAGCCCCTCTACAACCGATTACTATCGGTAAGACTTTGCCAGTTCTGCTCATTGTTTTTAATCTTATATATTCAGCGGTATCCTGGTATTTGGTCAATTTTTCTTGGTAGGCTCTTTTTAAGTTATCTTTGTCCTCATAGCGGACTGTTACGTCCACTATGAGGATACCTTCTTGGTTTTTAACTAGTATATCGGGCTTCTTTTGTTCGCCTATGACGTTTATTGTCGGTTCCAGGAATAACGCTAACTTACGTGACACCTTGTGCTCGATAAATTTCACAATTTCATTGTGTCTACGTATTCTTGCGTTCTTTGTATGCAAGCAGTTGCCCAATACGTGCTCCAGGGTTTCCAACTGCATATTACACCTTCGGCATATAACATCTATATCTCTTTTTGATCGCTTTAATGCTACTCTTGTGCCGAAAGTGTTTGCTCTTAATCGTAGCGTGTCGGGATATCTGGACGGCTTTAACAATGTGGGGTCATGGAGCCAAGCGTTTCCAATCTTATCTCCCATAAATTCATGTACTCCATGACCCTGCGAGACTTTCTGTCTCCATTTCTCGGTTTGCGCGTTTCTAAGGGCTATGCGCGCGTCTTCGATTTCCAATTCTGTGGCGGGCCATGTTAGGCCCACCGACCGTGCTAATTTTATTACTATTTTCTCCTGCCTCTTGCTAGCTTCTTTGACAACTAAGTCGTCTGAGCTTTGCATTTTCAGATAGTTTCTGTTTTGCTACCCTTTCAATATCCGCCACACGTTGTATACCGAGACCGCCGTGTCCTTTCTCGGTATATATTATTCCACCCGTCGTGGACGGGTGAAGTTTTAAAATGTGTTTAATAATCTGTCTGATTTCATTGTCTGTGAAATCTAGACTCTTCAACGGTGACGAACTTGCTACCAGCGTGTGTATATATCGGAGCAGAAGATGGGTCCTTATTAGGTTTACTTTTTGGTGGTGCTTTAGCTTCATTTTATCAATATTCTTGGCCGCCACGATTATATTATTACGTTCGGCGCGCTGCACACCTTCCCATGGGTTGATCGTTATACCCAAATATTTTATTCTGGTTTCTGGCAATGCTTGGGGAATTCTTGTTCCCTCAATTTCAAGACCAGGGTCTTGAATTACCCATGTCTTATTTTTATGGACGACCTGGAATGCCGTTCTCTTTTCTGCTTGGATCTTCATACCCATTCTTGCCATGAAGCTTTGCACTTTATGGATTTGCTTCTTGGCCTCTTTTGTGCTGTGTCCAAGCAGCACCAGGTCGTCTGCAAACGCGAGAATGGAGACTTTCTCGTCATCAATTTTGACGTCCTCCGTCGTCCTCTCTATGTCGCTCAGTAGTGGATCAATTATCAAATTAAAGAGAAGAGGGGATAGCGGATCTCCTTGTTTTACCCCTCTTCGCAACGTCATTTATATCTTGCCGTCGCCTTTATTTAAGCTTATCTCAGTACTTTGATTTTAGTATATGCTCTCTATGTACTCTGCGACGGCTACTGAGATAGCTTTCAATTTTAAGCCATCACTAATACAGCGGGAGTAACTATGACTCTCTTAAGCGCCTTCGTCTCACTCTTGTTGCCTTCCCTCCGCCCCTCAGGGGCTGGGTTGGCCAGTGGAGGCCCCAGTACGGGCTTGACGAACCCGAGGTGCCTGAATCGTTGGCGTACCCAGGCCATGGGGTGCAAGCGCATATTGGGTAGCGGGTCTCTTCGGAGACTCAGCCTGGAGTATGACCAGTATGACTCTAACACTGGTACCACGGGAGGTTGACTAGTTAGCCCGAGGGTCGGTGTCCCCCTCAGTCAACCAACTGGTGTTGGCCTCGTGGTGGCAGATGGTATAGCCCATATCGCGGGCGAGGGCGTGAAACCCCGGCGGGTGAGCTGCGCTTAAACAGCTCGGGCGTCAGCCTGCTCAGCTGGAAGTGGTGTTAGAAAGGCCGCCCCCCTGACCAGGGTTTCTGTCAGCTTGCACTGTTCAGATAAAGAGGTAGCAGTCGAGGTCTGCGGCTGCGCGCTGGTTGAGCGTATCTCAACCCCGCGCCCATGGGGGCCGTGTGGATTAAGGTCTATGACTAGGTGCCGCACGTAAAATCAAATCGACGTTCTGCCTTCCCTCCGGCTTAGCCGTTTAACTGTTTCCAGTCAGACGTTGCTCGGCCCCCACCTCGTGAAGGTACGGAAGGATTGGGAACCACCTTACATCGTGTGGCACCGAGAGTGTGACGTTGGTGTTTTCGAGGTTCATAGTTGCAGGGATGGTGATGCGCAATACAGGCCTTCGGCCCGTTAGCCTCTCCCGTCCAAGTCGCACGACCTACCTCTTCGAGGTTCCCGCTGGTATCACGTGTGTTAGTCCTATGACTTCATACGTGACCAAATGGCGTGTGGCGATCCTGGCGAAAGCCGAGTCGATCGTTTGGGTTTGCAGCCCACTCGGATACTGTCGGTCCCGAACAGTGGCGGCAGAACTGGTTGGAATAACTTCCCGGGGGGCCAATCGCTCCCCGGGCTATGATGATAGAGCTACGTCTATGGAATATGAGAGAGATGATAAGATGTGCCCCTCGTGGAGGATGGATTTGAGTGCACGTACCATAGCTAATGCTAAACAGCATATACGTCGTTGCAATGCGCCACCAACTGCAGCTGAGTACAACTGTGACCTGTGCATGAAGAGTTACAAGACCTATGCTGGCATACGACTCCATCAGCGGAAGGCTCATACGGTGTAGTATAACAGTGCCGATCTCAAATTGCGCGATAAGAGGCTTGCGACATCTAGAGCTAAGTATACAGATGCCGAGATAAAATCAATAGCTTATCAAGAGGCCAGCATCCCTAACCGATCGAAGCTGTTAATAAAGGATATCCTTAAGGCGTTAGTTACAATTTCCTGCAGAACATCAGACGGAATAAAAAAGCTGAGATCTAGGGATTTATACAAACGGTATTTGAGGGCTGAGCTTGATGATGTCGCAAAGAAGGACAAAAGGGAGGTGTGCCCGTTAACACCAAGGGTTCGCCTTTCGAGACTCGGGAGTGTTCCCGTTTATGTGAATACGGAGGAGAAACCGGGTCAAGTGAGCCATAACACCGACGTCACTGCATATCAACACCTTATAAAGTGTGTGGATATACATGACCTCCTCCGTGATATACAGGGGGATACAACTGGAGAGATGTCCTACACAATCGAGAGCGTGCTGAGTGACGCGCCCAAAACCATCATTTTGATGATGTTGAATAAGTACATTACGTCGATACCTAGTCTGACTACCGAGACCAATACTAGAAAGAACAGGGAGAACAGATTAAACCGCCAACACACTAGGCCAAACATCATAATCGGCCATGATAAATTAGAGTATAGTGCCGTAAGAAGCGGAGGCAGTTCCTATACGAAGCGAAGTAGAAGTCGTGCTGAGCGAAAGTCGTCTGAATATGCACGGATTTAAAAGCTATACAGGCAGAATCCGAGCCAAGTAGCGGAGCATATTCTTACGGACAGCCCGCTGAATGACACCGTAACGCTAAGCATGGAGCGACTAACTGCTTTCTGTAGGAACTTGTTCTCCAAAAGGGAGCTAGGTTGGAAACCAACTCAACGCGCGAGCACCTGCTAGGTTGATCTGGCCTACCCTGTGACGTATGTGGAAATTCATGAGCAATCATCAAAGTTAAAGGAGTCCGCACCTGGAGTCAATGGGATCGATCGGTTGATATTAAGGCAGATGCCGCGTCATGACATACATGTTCTACTGAACATCTTATGGGGCATGCGCACCATGCCACCTATACTAAGGAAGAATAGGACCACATTGTTGCCCAAGAGCGGGGACCTAGCAGACCCCAAACAGTGGCGGCCCATAACGATCTCGAGTAGGGCGCTCCGCCTGCTAAACAAGATCATCGTCGCACGCCTGGAAAACGAGGTTCTTTCCCATGTTCAGAGAGGGTTCACCAAAACGGACGGCATAATGGCAAGTAGCACTATCCTTCAAGCTCTCATAAAGACCTGTAGGAGCACAGCTAGGCCCTTTACGATTCTATCGATAGATGTAGCGAAAGCGTTTGATTCTATATGTCTAACATCTATAGTCGACGCTCTAGCCAAGCGAGGCATAGATACGCAAACGATAGAATACGTGAAGGGTAACTATGAGGATGTGACTACTGTCCTTGAGTGCCATGGTGCCCGATCTGAACAAATACAGGTAAAGAGGGGCGTGAGGCAGGGTGACCATTTGTCTGGGTTTCTGATCAACCTTGTAATTGATGATCTATTAAGTAAGCTGGATCAACAGGAGGGCATCGAGATAAACGGTGCTAGGGTCACGACGTTGGCGTTTCCGGATGACATCGTGATTGTCGCGCCGAGTCCCACCGTAATGCGGTACCACATAAAAATCGTTGAAGCATTTATGCGAAAACATGGCCTTGAGGTTAATGTGGCTAAATGTGCAACGTTTCAGAACCTGAGCGTTCCTGGTACAAAAAAGGATAGTTGTTGAGAAGCGGCAACATCTGTGTATTAACGGCACTCCTATTCCAACCTTGGGAGTGGCCTCACAACTAAAGTACCTCGGATATAATTATACATATTGCGAAGTGCTATCGCCCACACTGTCGAGACTCGAAGATATGCTGTCAAAACTGAAGAGGAGTCCATTAAAACCTTGGCAGAAGCTCAATATGCTGCAAAGATATCTAATTCCGAGATTACAACATGATATGCAGTCGTCGGATATAAATAGAAAGAAGCTAAATTACATCGACAAATGCGTTGTGAGGTTTGTTAAAGAAGTACTGCATCTGCCAGTGACGACACCCAAACCATACATCCATGATTGGGTATACCGTGCCTCACAACGCATGCTTCTGCAGTCTACTTGAGGCGCCTTGAACGCCTGAGAGTACGCGGAGACGATGGTGTTAATAAGATATTCGGAACGCCAATGATGGAACAGCTGATAAACAAGCTTAAGAGAATCCATCTAGAGGTGGACCTAACGACGAGACAGACAAATCAGCGGCACTGGTCCAAGCAGCTCCATAATACAGCGTTAGGAGCAGGACTAACGGCAATGACACCGAGTATACACACTGGATATACAACCCCCACGAACATTGGAAAGGTGGGGACTATATCGGTGCTATTAAATTAACAATAGGCTTGGAAAAATTAGCTGGAAAAGAAGACCCCGTTGAGCTTGGCTCTAGTCTGACATTGTAAGGAGACATGAGAGGTGTAGCATAAGTGGGAGATGGTAACGTCGCCGGTGAAATACCACTACATTCATCGTTTCTTTACTTACTCGGTTAGAGGGAGCGCGTGCGCCGGTGTTTCGACCCGGTTGTCACGGTGTTCTAGAGCCAAGCGTGTAAGAGAGTTGTGTGGCCTCCGCCAGCCGATCGCCAAAAATACATCAGCGTGATCCGATTCAAGGAAACTGCCAGGCGGGGAGTTTGACTGGGGCGGTACACCTGTCAAAGAATAACGCAGGTGTCCTAAGGCCAGCTCAGCGAGGACAGAAACCCCGCGTAGAGCAAAAGAGCAAAAGCTGGCTTCATCTCGATGTTCAGTACGCATAGTGACTGCGAAAACACGGCCTATCGATCCTTTTGGCTTGCAGAGTATTCAGCAAGAGGTGTCAGAAAAGTTACCACTGGGATAACTGGCTTGTGGCGGCCAAGCGTTCATAGCGACGTCGCTCTTTGATCCTTCGATGTCAGCTCTTCCTATCATTGTGAAGCAGAATTCGCAAAGCGTCGGATTGTTCACCCGTCAACAGGGAACGTGAGCTGGGTTTTGATCGTCGTGAGACAGGTTAGTTTTACCCTACTGATGGCCAGTCGTTGCGATAGTAATCCTGCTCAGTACGAGAGGAACCACAGGTTCGGACATTTGGTTCACGCACTCGGTCGAGCGGCCGGTGGTGCGAAGCTACCATCCATAGGATTATGCCTGAACACCTCTAAGGCCGTATCCTTTCTAGTCAAAGGGGGCAACGATATCTCTAGGAGTCTCGTGTGGGTCGATAGGCTCAAAACAATGTGACACTACTAGGTGGCCAGCCCTTCGTGACTGGTCATCGCACTGGCCCCAGTTTGCCGTATACGAGCGTCAATAGGATCCGCCGTCGGAATTTCATCGAACGACGACCTCTGGCGTGCTAACGGTGGATCATGGGTACTCCAAGTGCGACGTCGAGACTCGGAATCATCTGTAGACGACTTAGGTACCTGGCGGGGTGTTGTACTCGGTAGAGCAGTTACCACGCTGCGATCTGTTGAGACACAGCCCTATGCTTGGGGATTCGTCTTGTCGGCTAGACGAGGAAGGAGGAATAGAAGAAGGAGGAATAGAAGGAGGAATAGAAGAAGGAGGAGTAGAAGGAGGAATAGAAGGAGGAATAGGAGGAGGATAGGAGGAGTATAGAAGGAGGAATAGAAGGCGGATAGAGGAGAGAGAGAAGGGAATATAGTAATATATATTAATTATAAATATTATGTACTGCACTATGTATATAATATTCACAGAAGGAAATTTTTTAAAGTGTTTGGAGTATACGTAAATTAAATTATCGTTCGGGTTCCCGGACTCCAAACAGCTCGGAAAGAGGAAGAGGTTAAGAATAGTACACAATATTCTTATTTTCGCCGCTCGTGCAACGAGCGGCCGTATATTGTTACAAAAAAGATTATGAAATGTGAGCGAGAGAGAGAGAGAGAGAGAGGTGGCTCGGAAAAACTCCTCGGCTGTGCCTTCTCCCGGTGGCCTCCTCGATGGCTCTGGAACAAAAACGCTCGCTACAGTTCTGACGTCACGGGCTCCGTGTACGATCAGCTGGCCGAATTACGTCACGCACGATTGCCGTCGGCCCGTGGTGACAACTGCCTTTTGCCTGTGCGGCGAAGTGGACTGTAAATTTGTAGACGAGAGCGACAAACCAAAAAGGAGTCTACTCTACGTCTGTAGATAATACCAGAATCGGCCCCAAAGGTTGGAGGTTGTAAGGCTCCTCCCTTGGTGCACTCGATTCGGCCTTGAATTCCCTCACCTACACAACCTCAATGGGTGCGGACGCCCGGTGTGAATGCACCGTGAGCGCGTGAGCAGTCAAGAGGATCCTGCAGACCGCTTAGATCCTCTCCTGTCTTTGGAAACGGTCTCACGGGAGAGCACGGCAAGTCCAGCGGCAGATGAGGGCGACGAAAGCGGTAGGCGACTGACGCTGTGAATCAGTGAGCAGTCAAGAACTATGTTCTCCTGTCTTGTACCTGATTCACAGAGCACCCTTCCCTGCAATCGACGATAGGGCTGAGAAGCAGCACGCTAAAGCCTGGTTTCTTCGGCGGAAGCAAGGTTGGAAAATCCTGAGATTGCTTCAAATGACAGTTGAAGCGCGAAGGAAGTCGACCCACGTTGGCCACGTGGAGACTTCGGTTACTCGCGCTACTCTTCTTCAACAGGATACTTCTCGTTATGCGGCACGACCTGGATCGCCGAAGTCGCTCGCTCGAGGTCCTGTGATAAACTGTAATACTCTGTGCCGTTCGTCGGCTTCCCCCGACGAACGCGCATTTTCGTTAATTTCAGCGCCGATAAGAGGCGCTGACGAGTCTCATATTCTTTTCTCTTTCCCTTTCCTGTTTTTCTCTGTTTTTCTATCTAGCCGCGGCACGTGCGACCTAGCCCATCACCTATTTTGTTTTCCAATGACTCACGCACCGGACGGTGCGTGGCAAGAACATTGAAAAACAGGTGAGCTTAGGTCGTCTTAGTCAACGGTTTTTTGCGATGCCTACCGGTGGACGGTGACATCGCAAACGGGAACAACCGACAAAAACAGACGGCGAATTTCGCGGTGCTCAACCGTTCCGTTTTTAAACATAAAGCAATACGCCTCTGGCTCTTGGAAACAAAATTTACACTGTATTTTCTGAACCGATATGACTGGAGAACGAGGTAAAGCGCCCTCTACATCTCCGTACGCACATTACTGGAGGACGCTTCCGACTGGAACCGATATGACTGGGGAAAGCGCCCGAACCGATATAACTGGGGTACGCGCCCCAACCGATATGACTGGAGTATTTTCCTTCTTTCCTTATTATTCCTTTAGCAACCTATATATTTTATTGATGTAATATTATCGTTTGGCATTCCTTTCATTAATTATCAACCTCTTTCGTCCGGTTTGTTGATCGTTCATTTTATTTTAAATAACTTTATTTTCAAAATCCGTATTTTTGGATATTTTCTTTTATAAAATTCTATCGTTCCGTTCTAATTCGATCGTAATATCACGCCTTCATATGTTGTCGTTTCGCGTCAAAGTTCCAACAGTCTTCCTGGACGTTCTCCCGTTGCGGCGGTTTCGCACTATAAGCGTCCGTGCGTTAGCCCGGCTGGCGCCGACGTTGCGGCGAGCCGTTTCGTACCTATAAGAGAGGCAACTGTTCGGACGAGTCGGGTGGAGAAGAGTCGGGCGCGTGGGCTTCTCTACGACCTCGGTCGAGAGCAAGTCCATCGCTCTTCTAGAATGACAACTCGACTGCTATCGCGCCGCGCTTACGTATCTGTATTATTCTCTGCACAGCATTGCCACGAGTCGGTGTCTATGACCGAATGGCCCTTATGTGGGGAAAGCGTTCCATTGGGATGTTGGCTACCTGTATGCACGTTTCGGCGTGTGTACTTGTACTAACCGAGCATCAACTCTTCGACCCGAGCGATCAGACGATTTTACAAACGTTTTATAACTTATATTTTCATACACATTGGGCGTACAAATTGTGTATGATAGATTTATACTTCGCGAAGGGTGCACTGTATTCTTCTTGAGTCGCCTTTGTGCGACTAGAAGGAGGGCGATACGAAACTTTCACAAAGAGTTTGTCCCGTTTGTTTAGATACGTTCAGCGTGCACTTCGAATACGCGCTTGGCTCGTTAAAAAATTGCTCAGCATGCTGGATACGTGCTTTATTTTAACGAGAAGCTGTATCGGCGTGGAAGTGAATATAATACGCGCATCCTCGAAACGGAGACATTCTATGGAAGTAACTAAAAACACTAAGTTGTGCGATGAAGGAGATGATGAATAAAATTAATCTGGGGCAGTATGAAATGAGTGCCCGCTCTTCCTCTTGCGATTAAGAAATTTGAACAAACACACGTAATATATATAACATATGTATAATATAATACAAATACGAAAGGCTCGATTCGTCGACCGATCTTCCGAGAGAATCGACGACGACAGGTAAAGAGAGAAGAGAGAGACAGTGCGGCAAAAGACGATTTATACGGGCAGGTGGTTGTGTTTAACGATCACTCCCTGTTTTTTTCCTTCACGCAACTCCCTGGTTGATCCTACTGGTAGTCATATGCTTGTCTCAAAGATTAAGCCATGCATGTCTAAGTACATACCGAATTAAGGTGAAACCGCGAATGGCTCATTAAATCAGTTACGGTTTCTTAGATTGTACCCACATTTGCATAGATAACTGTGGTAATTCTAGAGCTAATACATGCAAACTAGAATTCCGTCCAGAGATCGAAGGGATGCTTTTATTAGATCAAAATCAATCGGTGGCGGACGGTTCGTCCGTCCGTACATAGTTTGCTTTGGTGACTCTGAATAACTTTGTGCAGATCGCACGGTCATTTAGATCCGGCGACGGTCCTTCAAATGTCTGACTTATCAACTGTTGATGGTAGGTTCTGCGCCTACCATGGTTATAACGGTTGACACTTAATCTTATATGTTATATTAAGCTAGATACCTGAATTTATTGGTTATGTTCTGGTGTATACATGAAACCCTTGGTTTGTTTCTGATAGATACTTGAAATTACATGTTAGGTTTTAGTAAACGCACACTTATGTATGTTTGCTATCCAAATTATGGATTAGGTTCAGATGGATTAGTGAAATTCTAGGACAGGTTCGAGTAGGTACGTGAAGTTAAAGCTCAGGTTCTGGTAGACTCTTAATATTATGTATCAGCCACGGATACATGTATGTAGCTATCGGTTAGGTTTCGCTTGATACTTGATATCACTGGTTGAGTGCGATTAAATACTTGAAGATGCACGTTTCCGAGCAAATTTACTGGATAGGTTATGGTTGATTTATGAAATGACGTGCCAGGTTGAGATAGATATATGAAATAAATAGTATGTTCGCGTACGTACTTTAAACAATAGGTTAGGTACAGGTATGCACGTGACGTTATGTTATGTTAAGTAAGATATTTGAATTTATTTGTTAGGTTCAGGTATGTACATGCAATTATTGATTAGGCACAGGTAGATAATTGGGATTGCATGTTAGGTTTGAGCAGTCGCATCAAAATGTACTCTGGCTAGAGAAATCTCGGGTTGGGCTCGGGCAGATGTGTGTAACTATATGTTAGGTTAGTGCCGGTACTTGCAGTTAAAGGTTAGGTTCTGGTAGACTCTATTATTATGTGTCAGCCACCGATACATATACGTAGTCATCGGATAGGTTCCGCTTGATACTTGGTTTTACTTGTTGGATGCGAGTAAATGCCAGAAGGTGCATGTCTCCTCTCCAATTTACAGAATAGGTTCTGGTAGATTTATGAACTGTTGTGCCTGGTAGAGGTTGGTAAATGAAATTAAACAGTATGTTCGGGTTGGTTTTTTAAATTATAGGTTAGGTACAGGTATCCACTTGAAGTTGTGTTGTGTTCAGCTAGACACCTTAATTTATTGGTCATGTTCCGGTATGTTCATGCAATTATTGGGCTGGTGCGGGTGGATACTTGATATTAGATGTTAGTTTTGAGTATACGCTCCAAAATATATGCTTGCTAGTGTAACACTGTCTGTATAACGGCCGATGCCTCCCCACCACTTGGAATCGACCGAAGCTATATAAGAAACCCAAATAAAGAAGAGTTAGCCACTCCTAAAAGTCTACGATATTCTTTATACCTCGCACCTCTTAATTCTCCCAATCTCTTGATTTTACCTAATAAAAGGTCTACCATAGTATTAATATATTTCAAATTGTCAATAAAAGAACCAGCAATAGTTATCCATAAAACCGAACAGTCGAGTAAGAGCGATTGTTCCCTTCAAAAAGTGACAAGTCCCACCAGGCCCCGTCACGTTTTGGCGATTCTGCCAGGATTTGATATTTTACTTGGGAAACTCTTCTACGGAACGAGGGACTACGTGCGCCACACCAAGTGAGGATCTTCCTAACGGACCTTCAATAAAGAAACAATTGCAGGGTACCATTCGACCACGGAAGGAGCGGACTACGCGAGCCAGCTCCAAAACCCTTGGCCTGACAAATTATCGGTGAGTACCGAACCAGCACTTACCCAATACCGTGAACCACGAAGTACCATCGAGACTGATTCAGAGTCCGACTCTTCAGACGAAATGTCAGATACTAAAGAAATCCTCGCTGCTATAGAAAAACTCGCGCTTAAAGTAGAGGAACAAGGCGCGAAATTAGAATCCGTCGTGAAAAACATAGAGACGCTAGACAGGGAAAACAAACAAAGATCTAGAGAAATTCGGGAGATAAGCTGCCTCATCCACGAACAGAAAAGCGTGTTGACATCGGACTCCCACTCGGTAGCCGATGTCAGGACTACCGCACCAGAACCCATACCACCGAATCTCATCCCGACTAAGGAGATAATTCGCACTATTGAGGTTTTACGGGGACGAGACGATATCGGGATCGAGGACTTCATTAGACAAGTACAAAGAGCTGCTGCTCGGTGTACGGACCCAAATTTGTTACTGGATTTAATATTGGTAGAAAAAATTCAAGACCAGGCCAAACGTAACATACGCTATCTAAAGATCAAAAATTTCGACGAAATATTTGACTCATTACGAATCTACGTCAATCCCCCATCTTCGGTTAGTAACTGTAGAGTAAAATTATCCAATATAAAGCAGGGTATGCCGGAATCAGAGCAAAGCTTTAACAATCACTTTAGGCAGCACCTGAACGAATTGCATTACGCGACACAAGCGAAACACGCGACTCACCAAGCCAGATCCATGGCAATAGAAACCGAAAACGATTCAGCAAAACACACGTACATATTAAATTTAAAGACGGAGTTAGGGAAATTAGTAATCTCGAGAAATCCGCAAACAATACGCGAAGCTCAGACCATAGCAACGGAAATGGAGATGTGACTGAAGGACGGTATCAGACAACCAACACGCGACAAGATCCAATTCAACATACCGACACACGCGACAAGAACAGCGACGACCCAGAAGACACCCGACACCAACCAGATAACATGTAGATATTGCAAACGTATAGGCCATCCGAAAGAGAAATGCTACCGTAAGAATTTTCGGAACGATCAGACTGGAAAGATACCACCGCGCATCAACACGGAAGAACAGCCTACGCAACGGACGGACGAAGACGAGTACCTCGAATACACGCGACCGGAAGAGGACTCCGACACATGCGAGCTAAGCTCAGCGGAATGTCAAGAACGGGTAGACTTCTATTAGACACCGGGGCAGGCGTAAACCTTATCAAACATGACTACGTAAATCCGGACACAGTCAAACGCAAAATAAAACAAATATTCTTAATGGCCAACGACAAGCACACGGCCACCGAGCCAGTGGAACACACATGTCTAGGGAAAACCCACGAATTTCTGATAGTACCAAATCATTTTCCACTAATAGAAGACGGAATAATTGGAAATCCTTATCTCGAAAAATATGAATACTCCATAGACAACAAGAAACTTACTTTGGACGGTAAATCATTAGTACTACACACCCTAGAAACAAACAAAATATTACCAAAATCTACCAAACCAATAAATACAATATTTACCGGCAAACTAGTAAAAGCATCAGCAATAAATTTAGAGGAAGAAGGAATAGAAGCACCCATCGAAATTTTCAATACAAACTTATCCACGACTGATCGACTCCAAATGCTGCGACAGAATCTACGAACGGAACACATAGAGACGGCCTACCGACAACCCATAGAGAAAATTGTTTTTGCATACTCTGACATCTTCGCACTCAAACATGAACCAACACAGTGTACCAACTTAGCTGCGCACGACATCATTTTAAAAAACGATAGACTAATTAATGTTAAAACATATAGACCCCCAGAATGCCATAAACGTGAAATTGAAAGACAGATAAACGAAATGCCCGAAAAGGAAATCATCGAAACCAGCGAATCACCGTTCAACTCGCCATTATGGATTATCCCCAAAAAACTTGACGCATTAGGAGAAAGAAAGTGGAGAATCGTAATCGATTTTAGAAAACTCAATGAACAAACGGAACAGGACGCATATCCGATGCCCGACATCGACGATATACTTGATCACCTCGGGAAGTCAAAATTCTTTAGTGCACTCGACCTAAGCTCAGGATTCCACCAAATACCGATGTCCGAAAGAGCCCGTAAGTACACAGCTTTTAGCACGCCTGAAGGACATTTTCAATATAAACGCATGCCATTCGGCTTGAAGAACGCCCCAGCGTGTTTTCAACGCATGATGAACACAGCCCTCAGAGGCCTAATAGGAAAACACTGCTTCGTCTACCTTGACGATATTATTATTTTTGGCACCACGATAGAAGAGCACAATAAAAATTTAGCAATAATATTTCAGAGACTCAGAGACACCGGTCTTAAACTTCAGCCTGACAAATGTGAATATCTAAAACCCGAATTGGAATACCTTGGACACTTAATTACGCCAGACGGAATAAAACCTAACCCCGACAAGATTAAATCCGTTCAGAATTTTAAAGCACCCCGAAATGTTACGGAAATTAAACGATTTCTCGGCTTAACAGGATACTACAGAAAATTTATAAAGAATTTCTCAAAAATAGCTAAATCTTTAACCGAGCTAACAAAAAAGGACGTACCATTCCACTGGATTGGAAAACATCAAGAAGCTTTCGATCAACTCAAAGGTTGCTTGTTAGAGGAACCGGTATTGAAGAGACCAGAGTTCGACAAACCCTTTACGTTGATTACGGATGCCTCCCAAGATGGAATAGGAGCCATACTATCGCAAGAAGGGCATCCTTGCTGCTACATCTCGCGAACATTGTACTCCGCTGCACAAAACTATACGACGACTGAAAAAGAACTCTGTGCAATAGTGTGGGCTGTAAAACGCCTACGACAATACCTTTTAGGACGAAAATTTTCTATAGAAACTGACCACAAGGCCCTCGTCTGGTTGATGAACGTAAAAGACCCCTCATCAAGGCTCTTACGCTGGCAGCTTCGTCTAGAAGAATACGACTATGACATACAATATCGTAAAGGTAAGGAGAATGCAACCGCTGACGCCTTATTTCGAATACATCATACTACTGATCAGGCTGAGATAACACAGGAAGAAATCGACACACTTATACAAGAGTTAGAGAACTCACCTCCTAATCCAACGGCAGACGCAATAATAGACGAAATTCTGTACGACACTCCGCAATCATCCAACGATAATATCCTAGAAGAATTTAGGAATTACCAATTGAAACCGGAAGACAAAACAATTACTATACGACAGATGGTCCCACCGACATGGACCCAACTCTCAAGAAATGGACTTGGACAATTTAATCAAGAAATCTGGATTAAGAAATTAAATGGATTCATCCAAGAGGTAATTCGTGATTCTAACAAGTTCGACATAAAAATTCAAATCAACGAAAATCCACTAAACGCGAACGAATGCTTATTTATACAAAAAGTCCTAACCTTCTTAGTTAATAGAATACCTAATATTAATATATCTTTCTGCCCAAATCCATATCGCGAACTAAGCGCGGACGAAATTAAACAGATATTATACGAAAACCACAATGCAAACTCCTCGCAACACTTCGGGGAAAACAAAACGATCGAACGAATAAAATCATCCTACTATTGGCCCAACATGGATAAAGACATTGTAGACTTCGTTAAGCGATGCGAGACATGTCAACGGCAAAAATTAACCAGAATTCGACCGACCGAACCGCCAGTCATTCCTGATACCCCGAGAGAATCGAACGAAAAAATTGCCATGGACATTTTTGGACCCTTACGTAAAACTAAACACAGAAATGAATACGTTTTATCAATACAAGACATGCTCACGAAATGCTTAATCCTCATCCCGCTGCGCAATACCAAAGCCCAAACAATTATTGAACACTTACTGAAGCACTACATATACATCTTCGGATCACCAAGATCTTCGTCGGAAGACCAATGTTCCAGCTTTATTTGTGAATTGATGCATGAATTTGAAAACGAATTTAAAATCAAACATATAAAAACCACGGCATTCCACCCCCAGTCAAATGGAAGCCTAGAAAGAACACACGCCGTTGTAAAAGACTTAATCAAAACTTGCACCAGTGACAAGAAAACCGATTGGGACGAAAATTTACAACTAATTTGTATGGGATACAACACCTCCGTCCACGAAAGCACCGGTTACCCGCCGTTCGAGCTTACCTTTGGAAGAAACACAAATTTACCCTTAACGATTGCAACCACCCCATGCCTAGGACGAAACGAGTTCATCCACATGTGGAAGAACAGATACCTACGATACATCGAACATGCAAGAAGAAACATCGAAAAGGCAAAAGAACGCCACCTCAGAGTCCAACAGCAACGTATCATAAAACTACAAACAGTATTTAATACAAACGACAAAGTACTCATCTCGAACGATCACAAGACGGACAAACTAGCACCTGACTGGCTAGGCCCAGCTAAAATTCTAGAAGCTAGGCCGCCCAACTATTTAATCGAATACTTAGACACTAATAGAATCACCTTAGTACATGGAAACCGATTAATATTGTTTTTACCTAATTCCAGATCATGAACGGCTACATTCTGGGAATCCTATCACTCCACTTGGTAATGGGAATACACATCAACAAACTCGGAACATCCACGCTTTACATAGAAACAATATCATCCGCATACTTATACCATTCTTCATGGACACTACTATTCTCTCTAAATATTAGATCTACCACTGACAGGCTGAACCATGTATATCAATTACTCAATACGACCAACACACTCTGCAATGTAGTTTGCGACAGTGCAAAAGAAATCTTTACCCTTCAACATCGACTCACGCGTACCCGACTAGACGATCACAATTTAGCGACACTTGTACACTTTGAAGACGACCTTAGCACACATAGACGCAGAAAACGCGCTCCACTTAATATCATTGGGTCACTTAGTAAGTCACTTTTTGGCACATTAGATGAAAACGACCTTCAATTAATCAATCAAAATATTGACAAACTTTTTGACGACCAACATAAATTATCAATAGCTCTAAAAAACGAATCGACCATCTTGCGAAAATTATTGACTACGACACTCCAACGTGAGCTCACTGTACGCACCGATTGTACCGAATGCGTCTTGCCGTTCGCCAACTTAATCTTGAACGACTGATTCAAGGTGGCGTTACGTGCTTCGCGGCGTGTTACGGTACCGAATGATGTACGTTGTGATTGTTGAGGGGCACCGAACGATGTGCCGTTAACGGATTGCGACTTGTTGAAAACGATATATTTTTATACGAGTGAATGCGTTTGATGCACCGAATGATGTGCTACAAAGCGTCCGACTGTTGACGCATAGATCTATACGAACGAGATCTATTTTACTACTATTCTTCTCTTGTTCTTATTCTTATTTCTTATTCCTACGATGCGTTGTTATACTAGCGATGCGTTGTTATACTAGCGATGCGTTTGTTATACTAGCGATGCGTTTGTTATACTAGCGATGCGTTTGTTATACTTTTTCTTGTTACTACTTATTATTCTTGTTCTAACTCGCGACGCCGAAGTGACTCGGTTTTATATGGAGGAGTTCGACTGGTCACTCCTCCATACCTCAAGACGATACGCTAATTGGTTAAAGTCAAAAAGTCACGACTCCAATCAGCGTATGCCCTGAGTACCACCTACCCCCGTTCTTGTGCCCTTAGCACGCGTTTCGAGAACGGGGGTGGGGCAAGTCACTCGGAGCGGGAAGGTTTCCCGAATCTAGGCGACGAAGGGGAAATTCCGCTGCGCCCTATGTGCCTCTCGAGTGCGGTGGTCGGCTGGGCGCCAGGTCTATTGAAAGTCCCTTATTTACGACACGGGCTTGGCTATTGAGGAGATACGGTTGACTCGAAATTATGACTTTTGTCCCTCTGTGGACGTTAAGAGGGTTTGAAATTAACCAGAAGTGCGCGACGGATTCTTTGTCCTCAAAAATAGCATTACCGGCACGCTCATGTCGTAAATATGCCAAGGAAAACTTCCCGCTGTTGTTCCGTAGGACGGAACACTCACGGAACTTCACGATCATGACACAAAACATCTCAACGAACTAAAAACCATTATAAATTCTGACCGTAAAAGAGCACATTTAAACTCACAACTCCTAATCATTGCCACACTCCTAGACGAGACAGCTTCAGACATACGGACTATAAAGACGGCCATAGCTTTAGGAAACAAAGGAATAATACACCCCGACCTACTCAACCCTTCCCAAGTAATCAATAGCATGATTGAACTGGAAACAAAATTACATGTTAAATATCCAATAGTCATAAACTAAAGTAGTTATAATGAAATAATTAGAATGTCAAAGATAGTTATAGGAACCATAAAGGGGCTCCTAGTATACAAAATTCAAATTCCGCTACTTGAACCCAAAGAATGGACACTACGGAAACTGCAGCCTATTCCGGCAAGAAGTGGTAATACCTTTATATTAGCATAAATATTTTACGAACTTGTGATGACGCACGCAAATGAACACATCATGTAACCCCATAAGTACTTATAGGACCACTGCATCAAAACCGAACACCATTACTATTCTCGGCGAACACAACCCACCTACAGTCGACAACTCATGGCCGACTGCGAATCTGAATTACTTTCTAAAGATTCCACAGCAATTAATAAATATTGTCATGGTCACGCTTTTCGCATTTACGATCTATTTTATAAACAGTTAACTAATCCTATTTTTTTTTTTTTTGTACGTGGAGGAAATCTTCGAAAGATACCCCACCATCCTGGGGGGGATGGCGAGGTTATGCGGGATTTTTACCCGCTAAAACCTCCACGGTGGCCTACCTCTGCGTGTTGGGGGAGCACCGGGAACTCTGGAAGAACACATCCAGTACTCCCCCCACGCCACACCTCAACGGAGGCTCGATCTCGGGGGGTCAACTTGACCCCCGGTATTACCTAAGACCATTAGGTATCAATGCGCCGTGCAGCCACAACACGACGCCATTCCGCCTGGGGAGAAGCTGTGCAATGCCGAATCGGGCCCCTACCCGACTCAGCAGCTTCTCCCTGTAGCGTTGCAATGGGGGAGATGTGGGCAGAAAAATTCCTTCCCCGCAACGCTACAACTTCATCACTCAGGTGGCGACACGACGGCGCCCACGTCGCCTACTGCCGCCACCTCTCCCTGATGAGGGCCGCGCTCCCTCGCGAACCCTCTCGGCGGCCTCCTTCTGGAGCATTACTTGCTCGCAGAAGGCGACCACCGCCTTCCAGGCTCCCTCGCTGTCCAGCATCGATGACACGACCGCTGGCAGCGAGAGATCTCCTCCAATACACATTCGGAGGACACGGCGCTCCCGGGACCACGCGGGACAGTCCTCCAGAGTGTGTTGCGCCGTCTCTACCTCCTCACCGCAGTGGTGGCACTGCGTCGTCGGCTCTCGCCCGATACGTCGGAGATACTCGCCAAAGCATCCATGTCCGGCGAGCATCTGCGTCACCCCGTAGGTGAGCCTACCCCACGTCCTGCCCATCCATGAGCGTAGGACGGGCAGGACGGCGCTGGCAACACGCCGGCCAGAGTCAGACGGCTCCGACCACTGTCGTAGCCACTCCGACTAAGCGTGCCGCCGCGCGTGGCGTCTCCAGGAAGCCAGGTCTGCTTCCTGTGCTAACGGGTCCCCTCCCGACTGGCAGAGGCGAACGGCAAGGACGTACATCGTCGCCGCCTCCTCCGCCAGGATCTCCAATGGAAGGAGGCCCGCCAGCATCATCGCCGCCCTGTATGAGACCGTGCGGTAACCCCGCACGATCCTGATGGCCATCGGTCTTTCTAGCCGACGCAGCAAAGCACGGCTGCGCCGGCTGGCCATCATGTCGCGCGCCCAAATTGGTGCCCCGTACAGCACCATGGAACGCACGACTCCCGCATACAGGCGGCGAACCCCATCCTGGGGACCCCCCAGATTCGGGAGTAGCCGGCCCAACGCGGCCGCGGCCCTCTCCACCCGGGGAGCCAGACCAGCAAAATGGTCCCCAAAACGCCACTGGCTGTCGATGGTGAGCCCCAAGTACTTCATGGTACGGCCCACCTCGACGCTCGACTCACCCACACGGAGCCAGGACTGCGGCGGTTCACCCCGCCGAGCGGTGTCGTAGAACCACAGACACTCGGTTTTCTCGGGGGCAACCCGCAGCCCCAGTCCCCTGATCTCCGCGACGACGCATGCCACCCCGCACTCACAGAGAAGCAGCGTCCTCTCAAAGTCCTCCCCCGTGGCCAGCACCAACCTGTCATCAGCGTAGCACGTGATGGTGACCCCGGGGGGGAGCGCAGCCCGCAACACCCTGTCGTATGCAAGGTCCCACAGCAAGGGGCCCAACACCGATCCCTGCGGGACCCCGCACAGAGTCTCCCTCTCGATGAAATGTGCACCCCGGCCGGAATACTCCACCCATTTTGATGACAGGTAGGACCCGAAGATCCTCCGTAGATAGGGCGGCACCCGGTGGTGAAACAGTGCAGCCATAATTGTCCGCCAGGGCAGGGAGTTAAAAGCGTTGACGATGTCGAGAGACACCGCCAACGCCACCCCACCCTGCAAAACCACTGCCTCCGAGAGGGAACGGACCCGTGAAATTGCGTCCACGGTGGACCGTCCCTCCCGGAATCCGAACTGGCAGTTCGATAGATCGAATAACTACCCCGCCTCGTCCAGAAGACATATCGGCCGGTATGCCGAGGGAGACTCCGCGGGCCTGCGCTCCTTTTTAAGGAGGAACAGTCGGCCGCGCCTCCATGACGGCGGAAACACCCCGGTCTCCAGGCACCTGCTAAGGATGTCACTGAAGGCGTCACCCAGAGAACCGAGGGCCGCCACCAACACGCGCCCGGGGACACCATCCGGGCCAGGGGCGGCATTGCGCGCCCCTGTGGCTTCATCGCGGGAGCCAGCTCCTCACGAGTGACCCCCATGTCGGAGGACCAGATGGTCGGGTCCACCGACAGCGCCGTCTCCAGGCGGCTGTCCACTGCGACCGTGGGGAACAGTGTGTCCACCACGGTCTCGAGCAGACGGGGGTCAAGGGACTCCGTCAGCGGCGGAACCAAGGGCCGGAGCTTGCCCAGCACCATTCGGTACGGGCGGGCTCTGGTGTACCGGCGCCTAGCGCGGACGCACGAGTCGCGCAGCTCCGCGATCGCGGCCGACCACCAGTACACCGAATGACGGCGCAAACTCCGAGCCCGCGGCATCGATGCGTCACAGATGTTAGTGAGCACGCTCCGAAGCCACCGCGCCGCACCATCAGCACCGCCCATATGGGAAAACCAGTGATCGCCCCACGCAACGACATGAGCAGCAGCTCGCATCATGTCGTCGTTCAGGCGCGTGAGCGACCATTGCGGCGCCGACCTCCCCACAGGTCCAGGTCGCCGCAGGGCACGATTAAGGCCACCGTCGGCCACCACATCCATAAAGATGTACAGGTGGTCGGAGAGGGTTTCAACGCCCTCCGCCACCCGCCACCGACCGACGCGGCGCACGGCAGCAGGGGAGCAAAACGTGACATCCACTATGGATGAACCCTGCCACCGCACACAGGTTGCTGCCGACCCGCGGTTCACGAGCCTAAGGTCGTGACCCGCTGCCCAATCCAGCAGGCCGCGACCCCGCGCGGCCGTGCTGGGAGAGCCCCACGCGCAGGCGTGGGCGTTGAAATCCCCCATCAAGAGCACGGGACGAGGCAGGAATCGAGCCAAACATTGGCTGATCCTACCCAGGTGGGCGTCAAACCCCCCGAGGCCGCAGCTCGGGGATATATAACAGCCAACCACCACAAGGTCGCCCCACTCGATGGCAACGTAACCGTCGCCGATCCCCAACCCGGTGACCGACGGTGAGCCCGGAACGTGACTCAAGGTGATCGCGACCGAGCCACGACTGTCCCCCGTCCACGACGGGTGGTCCGGGACAGCGTACGGCTCCGCGATCATCGCCACTGCAACGCTCCACTCGCGCATAGCCTGCATGAGCAGGTCCTGTGCAGCGCGAGTGGTTGGCGTTTGTCTGGAGGAGGCAGGCACTGAACTCAATCAGTGGCCATGACCTCCTCCAGGTCTGGAGCCCCAGGTGCGCTCTGCGCACACCCCACCACCACAGGTACATCTGCCGAAGCCGGAGAACCCGCCACCTTTGGCCTCTGCTGGCGACCGCCGCTCGACTTCTGGGCGCAAGCCTTGCCGCCCAGCCGGTGGGATGCTGGACGCCCAAGGTCGCTGCAGAGGGAGCACTTCAGCGGGCGCGAGTACTCGCTTGCCCTGTGACCCTCCCCAACACAGCGGTAGCAGCGGGCACCCCTGTCAACCGCCGCCGAACGCTGCTACCTCGCGTGCCCGACCTCGAGGCAACGGAAACAGCGCAGCGGGCGCTTCTCGAGGGGTTCTATCCGGGCTGAGCACCAGCCGACCCGGATCCCGCTCGCCTTCGCAATTCTGATGGCGGCTTCAGCGGGGCACTGCACCCACGCTGAGCCCATCCCCCGGCGGGAGCTACGGATAGCCCCCACCTTGACACGGGCCGCCTCGCAGCCGCCAGCCGCCGCGAGGGAAGCCGCCACCTCGGCCACGCCGACGGACTCGTCCAGGCCCCTAACGCGAAGCTCAACCAGCTTCACGGGCCTGGACACACAAACCCCCGTGCCGGACAGGGCCTCGGCCATCTTCTGGGCCAGGCTAGTAGCCTTGGCCACCCTGTCCTTTCCGGCGATCTCGAGGATGAGACCGCCGGTTATGGAGCGCTTCGGGCGCATCCCCTCTATTCCCAGCTCTGTCAGGCTGATCTTCTGCCTCGCAGTAGACAGAGCCTGGGCGTAAGGGCAGCCCACACCAGGCGGCACGGTGAGGGCGACAGCGGCTGTCCTCGGAGGGCGCTGCACCACCGGAACCGCAGCAGTCTTCGCTCCGCCCTTCACAGGAGCTGGTTTCGCCCGCCGTCTGTCAGGTCCTGCTGCCGGATCGACGGGACGTCTGCCCGAACCGACAGCGCCAGCCGCCGGCGCAGCACCGCGCCTCTTCCGGCGCTTCCGCTTCACCTTAAGCCGCGGCTGCTTCTCTGGCGGCGCGGTCCGCCCGCTCTGCTTCACCGCATCGGGGAGTACCGCACCTCTGCTAGCCGGCGCTCCAGGGGCCGGTATCGCCTTCCCGGACCCCACTCCGTCACCAGAGATCATCGGCGCCAATTCCGCCCTGAACGCCGACAGCCTCCCGTCCACCATCCCGGCGATGCTGGCAACCAGGTCTTCAGCACCAGCACCCCCAGGAAGGGCCCCGATTCGCGGGTCCGGCACGGGCCGCAACGTCGACGCCGCCGGCGAAGCAGCCGCCGATGCCATCACCGCATTTCGGGCCCGGGCGACCCGCCGAGCCTACGCGCTCGCCGTCTCAGGAGCCGCCTTCATTTTGGAGACGGCGCCCTTCAACAGGGCCATCTCTCTCCTCACCTCTTTGAGTTCCGCGCGCAACTGCTGATTCTCCTGCTCCAGCCAGGAGGCATCAGCGCTCGCCGTGGACCGCTTAACCAGCTCCGTTGCAGCTGCCTTGGCGGTATGCGCAGCCACGAGGAGCCTCCTCACGAAGCGGCCCTGGAGGTTCTTGGAGCGTATGGACACCCCCTCGACGGCTCTCATATTCTCAAATATGATGCCGCCGAGGCACCCTGAGGCTTCCCACCTCATGGATGCCGTCAGTTCCTCCTCTTTCGGCAGCGAGGCTCTCGAGGTCCGAGAATACCTCGCCGATGCCGAATCGTCGCCAGCGGATGAGATCGTCCTCGCCCGCTTCCTCACCGAACGGCCGCCATGCAGCAGCAAGGTACGGCCGCCGCTGGACGAGTCCGACGAGCATCCCGCAAAGTCGGGCTCCACATCACCCGCGATGGGTGGCAACCGAAGGTCGCCCCTCCCCAAGGTCACATCATTCAAGCCAGTAATATTTTGCGACGTGGCGGCCTGACTGACCACCGCCAACGTCCCGCGGTCGCTGGTTAACGATCCGTGGGGGCCCGCTCGAGAACCACCCATCGGACCGGTACTGGGGGATCCGACGCCCCTGCACCGTAAACGTTTAATCCTGAAGTTGTGCAATCCATGTTTTATTTGAAGTTGTCGCCATGGTCGTCATCGATAATCCAGTCCTGGTACCACACACTCTTTCGCACTCTTGCCCCGACAAAGTCGGTGCAGAGTCCCAGGGAGCCCCTCGTGGAGGTGAGGTGTGTGGATTTGGTCAGTACAGTCCCGCCAACTTCACCGAAATTTTCGTCCTAGCAAGGCGATGCCCGGGATACCCACTTTGCGGCGGGCACCGAGGCACGTACTCACTATTCAGAGGAATATCAGTTCCATCGGGGTTTTTGACACGACAGACCGCCGTGAAAGACTGTACCAACCTTGTGCTCCCCAAACAGTTAACTAATCCTAACATGTATTTAACAGTGCCACAAAAAGAAATTACATTGAACATCCTATGCAATAGCAGGAGCGAAGAAATCATTCTTGACCAACCAGATATTATTCATAGCAATGAAGACTGCGTGATAATTGGACACGAGACCGTGATGTACATCGGGGCCACTAACACCACTGCTACATCAGAAGTGAGATACAAACCTTTCGAGATGAACTACACCATAGAACAACACGACGAAATATATCAACGACTAAACCGCATACCTCCCCAATACTCACCGGAAATCATAGAACGCTACGGCACTCTCCTAGACCAAGTAGATCAGATCCTATCGGAAATATCACAGTCAAAACGGGCTAAAACACTTTATGAAACAGCCACTTCAATAGGCCACTATCTTTTATACATATCAGCTCTAATAACCATTTGCCTTATGATGTACAAATGCGGATTTTGTAAATTAATTTCCAACTGCTTTCCAAAAAATTTATGTATTCAGATATTATCTTGCAATACCACTGTTAACAATAGAACCACCCCTGACCGTGACAATAACCATTGTATACCCACATCTGTTGTATATGAGAAAAGGCCAGAAAATGTAATATTTGATGTAACACCGACTACGCCTAATATTATTGTACGAAAAAAACTTGTAAAATTTGGAGGATCAAATTCAAAATAAGGAGAGGGATGTAACACTGTCTGTATATCGGCCGATACCTCCCCACCACCTGGCATCAACCGAAGCTATATAAGAAACCCAAATAAAGAGAGTTAGTCACTCCTAAAAAGTCTACGATATTCTTTATACCTCGCACCTCTTAATTCTCCCAATCTCTTGATTTTACCTAATAAAAGGTCTACCATAGTATTAATATATTTCAAAGTGTCAATAAAAGAACCAGCAATAGTTATCCATAAAACCGAACAGTCGAGTAAGAGCGACTGTTCCCTTCAAAAAGTGACAAGCCCCACCTGGCCCCGTCACACTAGCGCCGTTACTGGTTGGATTCGGGTTGGTATGTGAAACAGTAGGATAGGTTCTTGTAGGTACTTGGAATTATCGGTTATGTTCTGGTAGACTCTAGTAGTTAAAGTAGGGGGATTCTAACCCTGGTACTCTACATGGGGTGAGGTGCAGGGGAGTCTGTTGCACGGGCGAATGACGTCACGCTGTGTGGGTTCCGGCGAGAACAATGGTCTCCATCCTTCAATGCTGTACATGCTAGCAATAATAATAATAATATTACGTGACATTAGCTATCCATTACAAGCTTCATAAAGAATATCATCTAAAGCGTATACCAATAATTCGCAATCTATAATCGATTTGCCATCAAACGCACCACTCTCACGTATCGCTTTCGCAGCATGGCATACATCGGTAGCATTGCAGCGTTTTACAACATTTAAAAGTAGTTGAAACTTATTATCGACAGTATGCGTATTATCACATAACTGGTAACACATTTGTTCTATACAATGTTCCAAATTAAACATATACAGCATTGTTGAAAGTTCTAAACTTTAATACTTATCCAAGAATATTAACCGTAATATCCTCTCTGTATGCATCGTAGTAAGTGCTATTTTTAAGTCTTGAATCCACAACGGATGAGCAGTTGCTGTTGGCGATTGTAGTAATCGTTCAATATCAGGACGTTGTCGAATGAACATTTTCCACGTTGCAAACAGTGATATTATGCGATGTCCATGATTATCACCAATAAGTAGATCTACACAAGAGACAGGCCCAACGCGTATTCCAATGTCTAAATATTTATAGCACGTCGGTGTTAACGCATATCTCCGTCCGAAGATGTGAGTCGCACGACGCGAGGACGATATAGGAGGAATACTATAAACGGGAATAAATATAAAGATTTGATAAATCATGTATTTGATAAAAAGATATCAGTATAAAACATCGAAACTTACCCATCCGATTGTGTATCGGAAGTTACAGCTTCAGTATTTTGTATCGGAACGTAATAATTCATGGCTTTTTTACTTTCCTTAGCGATTAGCATCATATCTACTTGTAGAAAATACTGTTGATCAAATCCTTGTATCACACAGCAACTGATGCAGTTACATGCCGTAGGCCGCCTTTTAAATGATACGTATATCCCCTCTACAGCATCACCTCTTTTGGCATCGCTCTCTTCGCGCTATTTCGATGACGATATCGAATTCGATATTTTTTTATCCAGGGTTATGTCAACGGTCAGGTTCTGTGATAAAATAAATTGTTATTCAGAAAAGTCGAATCTAAAAGAATATAGATATAACATTGGTTTTTTATAACATATAAGGTTCCAATGAATCTTTATGACGAGTCAACCACCAATTACATATTCTAATACATTTTGTAAAGCGTAATTCTTTACATGCTTCTCGCAACGCATAGTATTGGTATTATCTAATGTGTTCAAAGACCCAATATCTTCGTTCGAACCATTATCGAACCATTAGAGAACCACTATTGAACCACTATTTTACCAAAAGCAAACCACATTGAACCATTATTGAACCACTATTGAACCACTATTGAACCACTAGCGATCCACTGTTGTACCAGTATCGAACCACATTGAACCACATTGAACCACTATTGAACCACTAGTGAATCACTATTAAACCACTATTGTACCAATAGCGGAACACTGTTGTACCACTATCGGACCACTCGTATCGCTATCGGATCTGTATCGAAACACTATCATCAACAGGAAACATGCCTTAAAATCGAATAACGTCGCAACGGTTACGAAACGTGACATTGCAAATTTTGAAACCATATCCGAGGATTACGAGTCAGCGCCGAAGTTATGCAGAATCTTCGCGTCTACAGAAACTTGCTATAGAAAAAATATCTGAGAAGACAGATACGACGCCTAACTAATAGCATCAGCTAAATTCAACAAGATGTGATGAATGGACTAACACATATATGTTATGGTAACGTATATATTAGGAGGACGATGTGTTCCGTGTCAGTGCAGTCGAATCGGAACATCTTCGTGCATATTACAGTGGAAGAATAACATATGCAAGTCGAACGTAGTGTGTGGGCGCAATCAATACTAGTGAATTCGAAGGAATGGTACGATCCGTGGGAGCGACGATGCGACGAGCTTCTCCAATCTTTGGAGGAACGTAGTCGAGCTAAACGTCCTAGATTGGCGATTGGGACGAGACAATCACTAATCGCTCGAATCGCGAGGTTCGGAGGATTAAAAAATTCTTTAACAAAACGATTCGTACAAGCAGGTGCTGAATATGGCAAGCGAGATAACGGATCGATTTGACGAGAGATAGAAACGGCTTTCGAAAGTCGTATATCGACAGGCGCGGTCATCAATTCTAAACATATCGAACCTCGACAATTTCTCGAAGATACTAGTGATACAGTGCTCAACCATGTAGAGAGGGCGATTGGAAAACATTGTAGTATTAAGATTAATACAATATACAATGGTGAATTTGTAGCAGGTGATAAACGTGCCAATGAAAGTATCAATACGAGAAACTTGCGAACTCTTTCCAACGTTAGATTGTCGCGAGTGGTACGAGCAACGAGTAGTCGAGCCCACTTTATCATCTTTAGAAGAATTTCAGGAATGCGGTAGCGGATGGGCATTGTAACGCATTCTCAATTTTTACAATTAATATCAGCAAATATAATCCCATGCGTGCGGGATGAGACATCGATCTGCCGCGAGAAATAATGTTGAAGAGAGCGGTCGTTAATGTGCAACCAACGGACAATGCATGTTTCGCATGGGCGGTGCTCGCCACTCGATATCCAGCTTCGGTATCCAATAACGCATCGGTATTCAAGGTCCAGAGCATTGAGTTTCCGATGACGTTGAATCAAATTAACAAATTTGAACGTATCAATGACATATATATCTGTGAACGTTTACACCATAGAGAGGAAAGCTGAAGAAACAGACCTGGCGATCCTTCCGATACGTCTCACACACAGAAAGACGAGCAAGTTCGCCAATTTGATGTAAGTGAATATCCGCGAGATGACAAAGTAGGACATCTGCGATCGGTATGTACACATACATATGTTTAAGAGAACGATGGGAGTGTTTTCTCGATCACGACATTGAAACATTTTAAATTTTACAGATGTTCACACTATTTCTATTCGGAGAAGACGTTGCAGACACATTCAGTAGACTGTGGGAAAATGAACGACTGCGCGATCGTATTACCGAACGAGGACGACAAATGGTTAAGTTTCGGCGATTACTGTAGGAAAGAGCGGCTCCCGTTTGTCGTGTACGCCGATCTGGAATGCATTCTGCAGAAGACAGAGAAGGATGAAAAAGAAGAGGAGGAAGAGAAGGAGGAGGAGCAAGAGAAGTACTCGAAAGCAAAGATTTACGCGTATCAGCAGCACAAGGTATTTAGCATCGGGTACTACGTGCACTGATCGTACGACCAGTCATAATCGATGTATCGATATCGCCGCGATAGTGATTGCGTCTCGTGGTTCGTCGAAGAACAGGAACATTAGCGTGTCGCGCAAAGAATATACTGTCCGGTAACGTAACCATGGAGCAATTAACGAAAGAACAGTGGAATGCAATTCGAAGCGCAATGCACTGCTACGTATGCGAAAAACCGTTCGCTCAAGACGACAAACGGGTACGCGATCATTGCCATTTGACTGGACAATACAGAGGTCCCGCGCATTCAAATTGCAATCTAAATTAGAAAGTGTCGCATTGCATTCCCGTAATTTTTCACAATTTAAGCGGTTATGATGCGCATTTTATTATCAGGGAAATAGCTAATACATTTGCAGGTAGCATCGATTTATTACCGATAACAAAAGAACGATATATCTCGTTAACGAAAAAAGTTAAACCTACGGAAGATGTGCATAAAATATGTGTGAAATTGCGATTCATCGATTCATATAAGTTTCTCAATACCAGCTTGGACAGATTGGCATCCTTCCTAAACAAAGATAAGCTTAAAATTTTGCATTCTGAATTTTCGCATTTATCCATCGAAAAGTTTGATTTATTGACGCGGAAAGGCATCTTTCCGTACGAATACGTGGACTGCGTCGACGAGTTACAAGATCCATGTTTACCGCTGTGCGAGTTATTTTACAGTTCTTTAACCTGCGACACGATATCCGAGAGCGACTACGCGCACGCCGCGAACATCTGGCGACGGTTCTCCATCCAAACATTAGGCGAATATAGCGACTTGTACATGAAGATCGATGTCTTGTTATTAGCCGATATTTTCGAAAATTTTCGCAATAGTTGCGTTCAAAGTTATGGATTGGATCCCGCTCATTATTACACTTTACCGGGCTTCACATGGGACGCCATGCTAAAGTATACGCGTATTAACTTCGAACTACTCACCGACGTCGACATGGTTCTGTTCATCGAACGTGGTATACGCGGTGGTCTAGCTCAATGTTCGAACAGATACGCTCATGCTAACAACAAGTACATGCAATCGTACGATTCATCGAAGCCAACATCGTATCTCATGTATTTCGACGTTAACAACTTGTACGGTTGGGCAATGTGTCAACCGTTGCCCTACGCAGAATTTCGATGGGTCGAGGATGTATCGAATTTTGACGTATCGTCGATCGCGATAGATTCTCCTATAGGCTACATTATCGAAGTGATACATTATCGTAACCTACAACAGTGTATACGTCAAATTCATCGCGTACTACAATTCGCACAATCTCCATGGTTACAGATGTACATTGAGCTTAATATGCAATTTCGAACACGCGCGACCAACGATTTTGAAAAAAATTTATATAAATTAATGAATAATGCGGTATTCGGAAAAACCATGGAGAATGTGCGCAATCACGTTGACGTGAAACTTGTGACAAAATGGGATGGAAGATACTGCGCTGAGGCATTGATCGCGAAACCCAATTTCCACAGTAGAAGCGTCTTTTCGGAGAATCTTGTCGCCGTTGAATTGCGTAATCTCGAGGTGAAGTTTAATAAACCGATCTATGTGGGTATGTGTATACTCGACATATCAAAGACCTGTTTGTACGAGTTTCATTACGAGTACATGTTACCATTGTATCAGGATAAATGCCGAATTATGTACACGGATACGGATAGCCTGATATATCGTCTCGAATGCGAGGACGTCTACGAAACCATGAAACGCGATATCGCCAGATTCGATACAAGCGATTACGCGATCGACAACGCATACGGCATACCGCTCGCGAATAAGAAAGTGCCCGGTCTGATGAAGGATGAAAACAATGGGGCGATTATGACGGAATTCGTCGGACTTAGAGCAAAAATGTACGCGTGGAGAGTAAGCGTTAAGACGGACGCGAAGAAAGTGAAGGGTATAAAAACTAGCTTCGTGGCCAAATCGCTAACGTTCGACGATTACACGCGGTGTCCGAATCAAGAAACTGAAATGTCGCGACGTCAATCTTGTATAAGATCCAAATTGCACGATGTGTATACCGTACGAGAGACTAAAATTGCTCTAAGCCCGTTCGATGACAAACGAAATATTGTGCCCGATTCCACCAACACGGTACCATGGGGACATTATCGGGTAGCTTTGTAAATACAAAAATTACAATAACTTAAAGTTGTATATGTATATTGTTAATACTATCATTATTATATTGTTTTATTATATATATTCTAATGAAAATAAGTACCGCATTCTAACAATAATGAAAGGTTGTGTGTGGCTACAATACATTATTTTTATGTATCCAAGAGTTGTGCGAGACGTCAAATCCTAGACATTTCAAATAAACTTTCTCACCTTTCCTGCGCAACACCTTTTCCACGGGATACACGTTGGGATTTGCTGCGCGATGCAGCTCGTATTTGTGAAATCCACCGGCAACAGGTTTTCCGCTACAATCCTCGAGTAAGTCGCAGAATTCGTTCTTTGTATTTCGATGATCTTAAATATCTCGGTGGACCAATTTGGTGTGTAACCTTTATCGAAGATCGTCTTGAACTTGCTCACGCGTACCGAGTCGCCCAAATTGAATCTCGCCGGAGCAGCGATCTTTGCGTTGCCGTATACCGTATTCAAAAGTTTATCGGCGATCGCTGGTGTTACATCGATCGGCCGCATCCTAATGATTCGATGTTTTCTCGCGTTGTACTCCGACACAAGATGCGATAACGCGTCGATCCATCTGTACGTTCCGTTGAGCGTGAACAATTTCCACATGTCGTTCTTCAACGTACGATTAAATCGTTCCACAACCGAGGCCTTCATAATCGAATACGTCGAATAATGATTGATTCCGTGTTTCCTCATAACCTCCCCCACATCTACATTGTAAAATTACTTTTCTCTGTCGATTTGCAAATTTTTCGGACGTCGCCCATCGTTTCGAATTATCTTGGCGATAGTTTTCACCATATCGCTTCCGCTCTTGTTCTTGAGCGGTACGGCCCACGCGTACTTGCTCAAAACATTGATAACCGTGAGTATATAATGGTAGCACTTGTTGAAGTGAGTGTAAGAACGCATTTCCACCAGATCCGCCTGCCATAGATCGTCGCATCTGCGGACTATTAAGCGTCTTCGTGGATAAATTACGGCATGTTTGACCGTGACATTATTCTCCATGAATGACACAGTATCGCGCATGCATACTTTCTTATCCGTCCGCCTGTTCGATGCGCGCACTCGTATTTCCTCATGAGGTGTGTTATTTCATAGGGTGATGTGGTCACTACGTCGGGTAACGCATTGAATCATCTTCTCGATCTCATTTAATGTGATTCGTAACGATTGTACGTTTCCCTGAAGTTTGATCATCCTTCCATCGAATTCATCTTGTCGATCTTTTAACATTTTTACAATTTGTTTCACGTAACGTTTGTTAACGAAGTCACCGTCCGATTCTGAATGCACAACGCCCCGTATTTTCCGCGATTTCGCATCAAAGCCGCGTCGGCGGCACTCAGACAGAGCGCGTTGTCGCGCACGTGATTTCTAAGCAATCTGCACCACCGATAAGATGGTCTAACCATCGTTCTGTCTCTTCCGAGCGATGTTCCAAATTTATCGATACGCATTTCGACGCTGACTGATTGATTGACTCACGCGTAGTTTTAATTTATAATTAGACCAGCTTCGCAAAGTTCCTCGATAATCGACAGAATTTCATTGTCGTTAGCATTGTTGCCCGCTTGGCGCGAGGCTTCCAGCAATCAAAGACGATCTACCAACTCGTTGGTATCATTCCAATGCACGTAATCGATTTTATTGTCGCCTAGCGTCATAACGCTCGGCACGCTTACACCTTCCCCAATTTTTCCACGAAGCAATAAGGGTTCTATTACATTCTTATATTTGTATCCCTTATTACCCAGTACAGGATTAAACACGTTGTGATCGCGTCTATGCGCGTTTGTCGACAGCAATATGTGTTTGTATTTTTCCTTATCGTTCTCGGTGTATGAGGTATCGTCGGGAATTCTCCTGAAGGTCAACTCGTATAGAACCGGTGTTTGGGCATATCTTATTCCGTCTACGATTATAATGTCGTTCGCGTCTCTGTCAATACGTTTATCGCCGAACATTGTTCCATCATTGTTAAAATAAACACCGTAAACATGATTCATGTTGCTGTCTTTGTTGCCGCTCAACGCAGCCCCCATGTATTTTTGTCCCAATGGGTCGAAGTGATTCCGTAACATCTGATCTTTGGGCGTTTTCAACTCGCGATCAGTTCAGGTCAGTCGCATACTCTTCCCAGCTAATTCCCTTAGTCACCCACCTCTTACATACATTAGAAGCACTCTCGTCACACACACCCGTAACCATTCGTATAAGGATCACATTGTGATCACTTATATCTCAATCATTCTTAACCTCCCATTCATAATGGCACCCAGCCGGCACGCCATTCACCAGAGTGACATCTATGTCACTCTGCACGTTCATATCTGAAAACGAATGAAATTCACTCGGCTCATTCAGCACGACCATTCCTTTCTCTAAAATCCATTCCTCAAGCACTCTTCCACGCATTTCATTCATAGCACTACGACCCCGTCCCTTGCTGAACCACGGAGGGAGGTCGCGTTCGTATCCATACCGAAAAGCACATGTTTCACTCTCACCATGTACGCCAGGTACGGGTCAATATTTTGGTCGTAACGACAATACATCGACACTACATACAGCTCACCAAAGTCCCCCTTCAGCCACACACACACACCATATTCAAATTGTACACTCTCTCACACACATGGACTCCACACTCGCTCCACGCACAACCACTGCAGCTCTAGCAGGTTCACTCTCACACCCATATATTTGCACGCTACTTAAATTCATCTTCAGTCACACCCTCATTCTTTAAATTTTTCGCATACATCTCATTCATGAACTCTTCGCTGGTCATTTCATTTGGAACATCAAACACCACCACCTTGGGACCTATTTTCCTTGGCGGTTCGACCTTCAACCCTGCTTCACCGAACTTTTCACACGCTTTCAGCAATTTTGCCTCACGCTGATTAGCTGCCTCAATGGCGAGGCCACCGCTCCTTGTCTTCCTCACAGCATGCACTCGCACATTCAGGCTCCCACTCACTTCCTTCAACACCTTCCGCTTCACTTCTTCACTGTTCATTTTCACACTCTCATCCTTCGGCTTGACAACAACGGGGTATGACGGCATACTCGCTGTCTTATTCGCACTCGCACTCGAACCACTTGACACGCGCTCACGACTTACGGCACCCTTACCAGCAACATCCGCAAAAGTCACACTTTTATTCACACTCGCACTGCTCATCTGCACTCTCTTCTCGCATTCTTGCGATCGACCTTTCGAACGTTCACTTCTCGCAACCATCCTCATCAACAAAACTTCGTACTCAGCCACACAGTTTAATACATGCTCACCAGTTGATTTAGACGCACTCAGCTCATCCAGACACACATCACTCACACACTCACCTCCCACACTAGCCCTTTTCAATCGCTTCGCAGGGCTCACACTACGCGAAGCGAGGACCGCGCTCCTACCGCGAGGAGAAGGAGTACCCCGCAGAACCTCCGTCATAACGACTTCCTCTACCACCACTTTATCTCCCACCAAGTCCCGAGTTTAACAAATTTAAGATCCATATTGTTCCCACGAGTAGGGACGCTTTATCCCTCACTCCCCGGGTGACGCCCTTCCCGAGGAGAAGGTTCGTTACTGCAGGAGGTCGCCAGGTATCCTGAGGTGGCCGCTCGCAGGCTGGTGCACCCACCAGCCACTCCCTGTGCGTCTGGCGACGGGGTGGTACCCCAAGGCCGAGCACCATAGCCCTGGAGATTAAGGGATTTTTTATAGAACTTGTCATCCTCGCGGTCCGGCCGGTTAAGGCAAGACCCCCGTTCCTGCGAAACATGACCACAGGTTTACGGTGTGATCTTAACTCGGGTACCTCGGGATCGTTAAGCCCGTACTATGGTCAACCAAGGTCAACCGCAGCCCATGAGGGGAGTAGATAGGGACATAACGTCGAGAGGTTTAACGTGCGGCACTTGGTCCGAGACCTTATCCATACGGACCCCATGGGAGCGGTGTTGAGATACGCTCAACCAGCGCGCAAGCCGCGCGAGACCCCGCGACTGCTACCTGTTTATCCGAACAGGGCAAGCTGACAGAAACCCTGGTGATGGGGGCGACCTTTCTAATATCACTTCCAGCTGAGCAGGCTGGCGCCCGAGCTGATTGAGCGCAGCTCCCCCGTTGGGGTATCAGACCGTCGTCCGCAATATGGGCTACACCATCTGCCACCACGAGGCCAACACCAATTGGTTGACTGAGGGGGACACCGGCCCTCTGGCTAACAAGTCAACCTCCCGTGGTACCAGTATTAGAGTCATACTGGTCATAATCCAGGCTGAGTTTCACAGAAATCCGCTACCCAATAGGAGCTTGCACTCCATGGCCTGGGTACGCCAACGATTCAGGCACCTCGGGTTCGTCAAGTCCGTACTGGGGCCAGCCACATACCGACCGCAGCCCCTGAGGGGAGTTGATAGGGACAGAGGGAATCTCGTTAATCCATTCATGCACGTCACTAATTAGATGACGAGGCGTTTGGCTATTTTTTTTACGTGAGGGGAAAAATCCATTTACGGATACCAGGAAGCCTGTACCTCCTGGTTATGTGGGCCTCGAGATGTTAATACCCACTAAAAAGCCTCTCTTTCATTATGCCTGTATGACAGGCAGCACCCTTTGCTCCAAGTCAGTCTTCTCTCACTACCCAATCCCGGTTCTGCTGGTGGTCGGCCGATTAAAGTGCCAAAATGCACTTAATCCACCTATCAGCACGCGTGTACTTTTTTGTCTCAGATTTCTTGAGAGCACTCATCTCAAGCAGCGAACTCGCCGATGCTTCGCTCCATACACTACGGTACGACAGCGTGACTGTAGTGAATGATACGCTCTTCACGTCGTATCGGTTCTTGATGTGTTCTACAAGTGGTTTGTATTTCTCAGTTTTGTTCTTGTGTGCCATATCTAATTCACTTACAATTTGTGTGTCTAGAACAACAGCCGATGGTCCTTTAACACAGATAAGGTCTGGTTTCCTTAATCCTTCAGATGTTATGAAGTGAGGTTCACTATAGACTCTATCGTACTTTTTCGCCAGAGCTCTCGCCGCGTAGTTGCTAATGGAGTTGTCGATTAATCCGAGTTGGCAATCAATCCGAGCCCTGTGTGTTCGGTGACATTGTTGGACCACATGATTTAATGTCTCGATGGCATTGCAACCACCTCGACACCTTCGGTCTTTCATACGTCCTCTTGCTGTTCTAGATCTCGTGGGAAAAGCATTACTTCTCATTTTAATGGCATTGAGATAATCTTTACCACTGAGAAATCTGGTTCCATCAGTTACCCACTTGTTGTTGGGGCACCATTCGTGACTCTCTTAGGCCTTTACCATCTACTGAGTCGTGGAGTAGCTTAGCCCATCGCAACTGATTCATGCAATACTCGGTTTTCTGTAAGCCTCTGTGTAGCTTGTTGGATTTCCTGGAGGAGGATGAGATCGGTCGTTTGACCGTCCTTATGGAGTTTCTTAATCTCTCTCTTCTTCGTAGCGGCATGAGCCATCTAACCGAAGGTACGGATAATATGTAAAGTACGGATATCTCCGATGGGATGAGACGCAGGAGGTTATCTATAACCATATTAAAGATAAATGGAGATAAAGGATCTCCCTGTTTCACTCCGCAGGTGGGATTGATTTCATCTGACTGCCAGCCATCACATGAAAGCCGTGTTGCGCTCCGCCGATATACATCCATAATATAATCGACCATGGGTCGCGACATCCCCATGGTTTCGATTACGTTCTTAATCGACACATGAGACAGAGTCAAAGGCTTTAGCGATGTCAAAAGAGGCTATGTATAACAGCTTAAAATTTTGTCGGTGATACTTGAGTACCAGATCAAGAGCAAATATATTTTCGTTGCATCCATCTCTTGGCAGGAATGCGCTCTGCCTTTCGTCTGGCTTGACGTATTGCATGAGACACCTCATCAGCACTTTGTGGAAGGTTCTCGTTACTCCAGAGAAGACTGTTATAGGTGTATAGTCGCCAGGATTCAACGCTCCATCCTTCTTCGGTATAAGTATTGTTTTCGACCGGAGAAGACGTTTGTGCAGTTTTCCACACACTAGACAGAGGTTAAAAATTCTAGCCAATATGTGGAGTGGAACTGCACGGAGTTGTCTTGCTGTAAGACCATCCGGACCTAGGCCGGAGTTGAGGACAGGGAAGGCCTTACGAATTTCATCTGGCTGAATTGCTTTCCACAGCTCCAATGTCGTCTCCCTTTTCTATCTAATGCAAGGGGATTCATCGCTATTAGACGTCATTGTATTTTGCCAGAATCGAATCATCGTGTCTTTATCCATCATAGTAGATGATTTGCTTTTAAGATGAATTTCAGGCACTTACATGGATTTTTTTCCTGGCACGTTGTGTCATAGCATACTCGGCACTCCGAGCCTGCCGCCTGTTCCTAACACGATTATTAGGCTGCACTACTCGCTTCTTATTTTACATATTAGGAGGAAAAGTCTGGAGTAAATAGATCTCTAATTCCTGTGCAACTGTCTGCATATCCAAGATAGGCGGTCTTGAACATATTTGCTCCAACTAATTGGCATGGTACTCAGTTCCGGCTAAGGGTTCCATGCAGCGGAAACGTATCGATCACTGATGTACGAATGTCGCATTCAGGCTCCTGTTGTACAGAGACCTGTTCCGGATCCATGTACTGGGATGCAACAGTGCTCTCTAATTCAGCAATAATCTGACGGACCCGTTCTTTATGGGCTGGCTTTCTTCGCTGACCCTTGATGGATTCGAGAGTTCTATTAGGGAAAAGAGGTGTTAACGCCTGATTAACGAACTTTTCTCCATCAAGAACGAATCTGGCCTCTTGGCGAGCCAAAGTGCCGACTCCTCAGCACTCCAATGTGCTTTCTCGCATTCGGTGGTAGCAAGCAGTCTTTCGTCGTTCCAGTTCTTATGGACACGTTGCTCGTGTACACCACGGCCTCTAGCATTGTGAAACTTTTTCCACAATCAGAATAACGGAATTTATAGGGATCATCAACGCTTGGTCCGACTTTCTCGGTGCGTATCGTAGTTGGGTTGGTGGAGCCTGAGGGCCCTTCAACAAAATTTGTTTTATCCGAGGCTTTATATATGTCTTCTGGGCCAACTGAATTACGACCGAGAGCGCTGGCAACCCCCAAGGCCATGTGTCGCAGAGGCAGCTCTTTGACTCCCCCCCCTCGATGGGGGTACTAGTGGAGGGAACCATTGAGGAGGTGGCTGCTTACTGAACTATATCTGCTTATGGACTGGTCTCGGATACTAGTACCGGCGAACCGGCCCGACACCTCAAACGACCGCCTTGAGAGAGACATAGTTACTCCCGCCGTTTACCCGCCCTTTTTTGAATTTTTTCACGTTGACATTCAGAGCACTGGGCAGAAATCACATTGCGTCTACACTCGCAAGGGAAATCGCAATGCTTTGTTTTAATTAGACAGTGAGATTCCCCTAGTCCGTGCCAGTTCTGAGCTGAGCGTTGAATGGCGTCCGAAGAGAGCGACCACGGCGGCAAGCCGCGACGGAAGCCACGCAGCAAGGAAGATCCGCGGGAGGCCAAGGCACGGGACCGAGCTCGGATCCAGGGGGCGATATGAATCGCTTACCGTTTAGCTTCGCCCAGGCCCGGAACGTCAGCCAAACCCGCTTCCCGACCAAGCCCGACACGCCCCGCTCCTCAGAGCCAATCCTTATTCCGAAGTTACGGATCCAATTTGCCAACTTCCCTTACCTACATTAATCTATCGACTAGAGGCTCTTTACCTTGCAGACCTGCTGCGGATATGGGTACGAACCGGCGCGACACCTCCACGTGGCCCTCTCCTGGATTTTCAAGGTCCGAGGGGAAGATGCGGACACCGCCGCAACTGCGGTGCTCTTCGCGTTCCAAACCCTATCTCCCTGCTAGAGGTTTCCAGGGAACTCGAACGCTTATACAGAAAAGAAAACTCTCCCCGCACCTCCCGACGGCGTCTCCAGGACATGTTGGGTTACCCCGACGAGCACCCTTATGAGGGCCCGAAATGGTATACGGTTCCGCTGCTGGGTTCCGGAATAGGAACCGGATTCCCTTTCGCCCGATGGGTGTGTGTGTGTACATAGTCTCGTTCGTTCGAATTCGCGTTTGTGCGTTTGTACGTATTATATATATATGTTAGGACACCTCATCTACATATGATTTCTCATACGGCTTAGGATCGACTGACTTGTGTGCAACGGCTGTTCACACGAAACCCTTATCTACATCAGTCCTCCCGGGTCTCGCTGGAGTATTTGCTACTACCACCAAGATCTGCACCGATGGCGGCACCAGGTAGGCTCATGCCGAGACCCTTCTGCGCAAACCGCCACGACCCTCCTACTCATCAGGACTTCATGGAGGACGGTCCACACCCGCGAGGGGTCAAAGGACGCATGTCACTCCTCGCTTGCCGCTGACGGTGGAATATAGGCGCGACGCTTCAGCGCCATCCATTTTCAGGACCAGTTGCTTCTGCAGTTGAGTTGTTACACACAGCTTAGCGGATTCCGACTTCCATGGCCACCGTCCTGCTGTCTTAAGCAACCAACGCCTTTCATGGTAACCCATAAGCGTCGACTTAGGCGCCTTAACTCTGCGTTTAGTTCATCCCACAGCGCCAGCTCTGGTTACCAAAATTGGCCCACTTGGCACTCTGACCCAAGATCTCGAGGCTTCATTGATCCAAGCAAGCCACAGATCTCACCAATTTAAAGTTTGAGCATAGGTTGAGGTCGTTTCGGCCGCAATGCCTCTAATCATTCGCTTTACCAGATGAGACTGGTCAGCGTTCGACACGAGAGCACACGTTGACGCGCAATTAGCTGCGTTCTTCATCGACCCGCGAGCCAAGTGATCCACCGTTCAGGGTAATCGTATAGTATTGTATTTCGCTTATTGGTCTAAATACTCGGTTCAACAGAAGCCGAGATCCCGACGCAACACCGCGAAGGAGAGGCCGGTTAGTCGCCGCGTCGCAACGGATTTTTTACGTCCGTTATACGCGACGATCGACAGACTACACAATATTGTGTCCCTGATGTTTGTTCGTTGGATCGTGAGGGGGCACCCACACACGTTGATCCGACGATCGGTAGCAAAAGCACGTTTAATGGAAAATCAACCTCGAGGAGATCGTCGCAGCACGAAGAAAACGACGGGGATTGTCCCGATAACTGGATTCATCGTGTTTAATTTAACGACCTCCCAGGAACTAAATGGCAAAACGCTTGCAAGCAGGTCCGTCTCCCAACAGTCACCAGTTTCTCTCACTCTTTTCACCTCTCTCACGCTGGTTGTTCCCCGGGCTCTCCGTTCAGGTGGGAATCGATAGGAACCGACGATCCCGTGTTAATAAGCCTGGGCACAACCTTCCAGAAGCGGTCTTTCGTCCCATCGATTCGTTGCGAGTAAAATTGTTCGAAGGCTCTCGACAACGATGACAACGCTGCTGGCGTACAAAAAGATTTGTCCTCTCCGAACGAGTACTACGATCAGGGTCGAATGTAAACAGAGTTTACACAACGGACACAAAAATCTGTGCGGCTTTGCATTTCATTGTGGTTCCAGGTTACCCGACGATGATCCCCACGTATGCAAACACACCGTGTGGGATTCATCCGGTTTGGACACGTATATATCCTCGGGCGCAACCGCTCAGGAGGTAATTGTTGTTGTTCCCACGATGGGTATGAAGCGTCACGCCGTGAAGCCTTTATGCTTTCGGCGGCTTCGTTGTTCGATCCCAACGGGGTAACATCCATTTCTTCCCTCTCCTTCGCCTACCGTATGGAATATATACTGGAAAATATACACTTACCAAACCGGATCTCGTTGATCAACATTGCCATGTCTCTCCGACAGGGGGAATTTTGACATATTTCGCCGTCATTCATTCTTTGTATTATTCATGAGCGTGGGGTGTGCCGTTTCGTGTGTTTCTTTATATTACATTTATAATATGTGGTCGCTGTTATTCTCATATACGCCCTAACCACGGATGTATGACATTCATTTATATATCCGTGGACGTGGTACGATAATACACATTTATTTATGTTATTTGGATGCAGATTCGTTATTTCATACTCTGTGTATATCGTTAATATCATATTATATAAAGAGAAAAGTAAGGCGGCGGGTCTTCGATTACGACCTCACGCAAGCGCCCCTTTTCATCTTTTAATTATGTGTGACTGTTTAAAAAAACTCGACTAAGAATATATTATATTAAAATAAATATATGTCCTAGTCTTTGAATCGCCGGAAGAGGGAGAGTGGTATCGGCAAAGGTTATGAACTGTCAACGCTGAGGTCTATTTACATTGGTGTTCCAGCCCGGAACACCGTTTATTTGGATTATACAAATTAGAAAGAACGGATATAAATTTATTTTTCCTCCCGATGTATTGGCCTGGCCTGGTTGGTGCCCAACGGTCCGGCTCGTCGGGTAGGTCAGGATCTTCACCTGTGAACATTGTGGACTGTATTAGTTTTACAAGATAAATATTTATTATTCTCAGGTCCGAATCGTCGGCTTATTGCACGGCGTTAAGCCGTGTCGCGACGATTTCTTGCGGCGGCAATTAATCCTGTTAAGAGATTAGTGTTGAGCATCGCAATGCCTCAACACCTATAGATCCGACGCGTCGGTGTGTTTAGACCACGTCTTGGTAAACACCAAGGATCTACTCTCTCATGTGTGTATTCGACTTGTCTAATACATAGACGATTCTATCGTAATACACACAACGTCTTCTTTCCGTTCGTTTCCCTTGCGTGTGTATTGTAAGTACACACGCAATGCGTAGTCCCATATAGGCCAGGTACATGGACCTGCAGAAACTGCAGAGCGCCTCCAGTATAACATTCGCAGAGCGGCTGGGGCTACTCTGCATTGTTTCTACAGTATGGGTGCATGCCCCGCCGGGGCTACACTGCGACAGGCGTAGCTCAGTAGCATCTTAGCCATTGCAGTTTAGAAGAAACGAGCGTAGCTCAATCGTGCACAGATTGAGCGTATTCTATGGCTTTTACAAGATTCCCGTGCGTGAACGGGCGTCCCCAGATTCACTTGAATGCAACGAGAATAGGAAGTAGTATCCTCCCCTAGAATACGCCTGCTGATGGTAGGCAGGTTTTAAAGAAAGACGTACCCTATTCTGTGGACGTGCATCCCTTTAATGCTTCACAGGGTCGGACAGCAGGGATACACGTGACAGCGATAGGTGATTACTGCCGTCTTTGTCGAGCTCCGAAAGTCGGAGATCATCGACTGTTCTTCCCTCTTTTCCAGAGGAATTCAGGTGTGATATGTGTCGGTGAACCAGATGCAACTCCTGTTTGTTCACCGACATCACGGAGCTACAGGATGCAAAATGCTTGAATCTAGAATCGGAGAATGCCACGTCCAATTCTAGAATCTCCCGTATGTGTGGCCGATGTACGTAACCACGAAAATCGCGACGTTCCCGTACCTTTATTCACGACAAACTTCTACTCCGTGATTATTTCCGTTTGAGACTAAAATATCCTTTTCTGCTCGAGGCGAAATTTCGAAACGGAATGCCACTTCGTTTGCGTGCACTCGGTATTTAATACCACGCAGACGAAGTATGTCTTTCTCTCTCACTCGCATATAAACGCCCTTTCTCACAACGTTAGTTAAAATTTCAAATTTGACGAGCCACGGACGTTAGGGATTCGTTAAACATCTTTTTTCTACCTTGCGGCTCGATTTCCTCGAGCAACAAATGCCAAGGCCGCGTCGATGTTTACCGAATCTGCCGTTAAACATTACTCGATTACTGTTGCGTTTAAGAATGTACAATTCAGAGGTCGCGAATCCAGGGGCGTCGCTATGCGCGATATCGCCCGAACCTCTTTCCGAAATGTACTTTTTTTAACAATTAGTAATTAAAATATAAGGTTTGCTTTGTAAGAATTATTTATTGGCCGATGGATTTTTACATAAACTACAAGCCAATAAAACGATTTCTAATAACACACTGTAACGAATTATATTAATGAACTCTCTCCAAAAACGAACTCTGAACTATATCTCATAACGAACTCTATAGACCTCTCGCGAGGCTCCCTATTTATTCTTCCTCTAGCCTGATAGGCAGTTCCTGCCTCTGCCAATCAGGACCTTCAAAAAAATGCCCGCCTTCGATATTCCGATTCGGTGCATCTAGGATATCAGCAGTCCACATTTTCTTCGGGAATCAGGTTTACTACCGCGACCGTTTATCCTTACAACGCAGGCGTTGCTTAAAGCGGTGCCGGAAAGATAACGCGGCCCCGAAAAAATAACACAGCGACTGCTCGAAGTTTGATCCGCGGTCGTCTAAAGAAAGCAATGGCAATCGGCATTTGTTATTCTCTGCCGCTCTCCCCTATACAAAGGCTCTATTGATCAGTAAATTGCCTACAGCTTATTTATTTAAAGTCGTCCTGATAATTCAATATAAAATAAATTAGTATTGAATGTGTTTGTGAATTAGGATTTCCGTACGCCTTGTTAAAACGGCAAACATTTAACCCGTTAAGAGCGAGAAGAAGTTCATTCTAATCCGAAACTAAAAGCATAAGAAAATTTGATAGTTTGCTGTAGCACTTAGTTGAATGGTTAAAAAGCTTGCTGAAGTACTTACTCGATGGATACATCGAGGGTGAATTGCGGATATAAGCCCTCCGCTACGCACGTTATCTCAACTCCATCCTTATCATCTATTATCTTCTTTTTATGTACAAGATCGAATTTGTCCTCCGTTGCTGGAACGAAATAAATTTTGTTTTATTTAATAAATGTGCCACTTTATACGAAGCGATTGGGATTTCTTGACAGCTATTTCGTTCTGCATATTTTCATCGATTTTCTGTTCACGAGGGAAACCTCAGAATCATCCGATTCATTTTTATGTTCACGGAGCGCATGCAACGATACTTTAATTCTTCTATTGCTTCAAGTAAATGCAAGTTTTTAATGCCCTATGCGATAATGGATATGTGATTATTATAAGAAGATTATACTTTAACAACTTTAGTAGGGCGAAAGATGGGACTCAGGTGTGAATAAAATAAAAGTGAAATGATCAAAATATTAAATAATGTATATTCAAACAATTTAACAGAAACGACTTAAACGACTTTACAATTTAGCAACTACTGCGTTCAGAGTCAAACACTTTCTGCCACGCGCTCGCATTTTCCCCGTCATATATTCTTCCGAACATTCGTTTCCTTTTTTTCTAATTGCTAACCTTTCTCACTCGGTGCATTCGGTCACGATCACCCAAAATACCCCAGTCGTGACGTTTTCTCAAGTGTTCATCTATCACGCCTTAGAAACACCCGAGTCCTATATTATTATTACTTGGTAATTTATATAAAAGGAAGAAAATAACGGTTTCTGGAATATGAAAGAACTTAATTTTACTTCCGGAAATTTTAAACGTTTTAAATAAAAAAATCGAATCGAAGCACGTTGTATTAAAGCATTGTGTTAAATGAAGAATAAACTAAAAGGGAATTTTCGTTCTGTAATAAAGAGCAATATTCGTATTCTCTATTTCGTTTAACACATCATGTTACACCGATAAAGGCAGATACAGAAACTCGAAATATTTTAAAGTTTTGGTTTTGTAGTTTTGTCGTTTCAGAGTAGTTAAGAGGACGTACTTTTAAGGACCGCAACCGAAAAAGTAGAACTGAGGGTTGACTAGATGAAAGTGAGGTCCATCGGAAGAAACCGTGGTAATTATTTAGAAAAGGGGGGGTCAGAGTGGGTCATTATCGCTCGGAATAAGAAAGCCTAACCCAAACCTTACTTAAACCTAACTATTCAACCTAGTAAATAATTTACAGAAATAGGTTCGGGTTAGGTCTTCTTATTCCAGCCGCCTTTTGGCGGTCGGCCACGCATTCATCTTCTGTTTCAATTTTCTTTATTGACATTATCCGAAGTTGGAAAGATTTCAGTCATTATTTCGAAAAATTTCATTACTCGATTTGGCGAGTTCCATACTTCGGAATTATGCACATTATACATTATTCGTCGTTGGTCGCTATGCCGTTATTTATTAGAAACAAGACATAAGAGACGATCGTGAGCTGACGCATACAGAGTCACAGACGCGTACATATAGATAGAATTCATTGTAGTAGCAACAACTGTTTTAAGGAAAAATCTCGGAAGCTAAGGCCGAGCGGCGGTTATATGTATAAGAAAAAGTTGTTCAAAATGTTGATTTCTACAATATATTTAAAAATGTGCCCCTCCAGGTCAGAGTGTAGAGGTGCTAAATTTCCAATTGTAATTTTTTTAAATTTCAGTATTATTTATGTAAAGGTGCCGAATGCGCGAGTGAAAGAATGGATGGGAATGTGTGTGAGTGTGTGTGTTTAGTGTTTGTCATTTGATCTTCCTCGATTAGCCTTCTCGAATGTTAGATGGCAGTTAATCCTAATGCGTAGCACAGATACGCATAAAGGGCCTCCTCGAATATTCAATGGTGGTAACCCCCACCAGCTATCCTAATGCATATGAAAGGAGGTGTATGCCCACCGAGCGACATTCGATGATATAACAATCTACGATTTTGTAATTGACGATGGGACGATTCGACGACGCGACGATTCTACGTGTATTCAAGTTTCTAATTAATTTATTAAAATAAAGATTCTCTTACTATATACCTGACCCACAAATAAATCCTACAGTTATGTTAGGAGTAATTATTGTTTAAAATATTAATTAAATTTAATTCCTAAAAATTAATACGATAGATTAATTATAGGTTAGGTCGGCCGAACTGAGGGAAAGGTATCTTTTAAAATAAACAACACAGTAATTTCAGGAAAATAATAAATTTATTTATTATTAAATCCCGTGGAGGGGGTATAGCCCCGGAGTCTGCAGGGATTTAGCCCCTCCTCCTTCTTTTTGTCTCCGGGGCCGGAGATTGTCTCGGCCTCCTGCAATTCACAAATAAAATAGTGAATTAGTGGCTTTAAGTGTGTTTGCGCACTTACGCCGAATATTCCCACTCAACCGATCGGTGTGCCGATTCGGTGGGATGGGCGGCTCTTCTGCGATCGCAGGGAGCGGTGTGGACTGTATATACTCGACAGAAAACGTCAACTAACGTGCCTGCCGAGGATGGACGAAAGCAGTCGAAATTAGTCGAACGTGCTTGTCGTCCTGTATTTTTGCCGATAGTATAGCACTAGAGAGAGTAGGTTGTAATGCGCCTACTCTCTATGCGCTTTCTACAGCGACGTGGACCATTGCGTCCTCTTATTCCTCTATGGCTCTACCGCTTGAGTTACTATGCAACTCAGACGTGAATCGACCAAGAGTTTCCTATGCGGCCCGCACGGAACGATTGGTGTCTTCTTAAACGCCCTCGTTGGGGAGCACCAGCGAGTAGAGACCGGCAGCTGTTTCACTGCTCAATAGAGACTGACCGGTGTGTATACACCGCGATCACTTAAGAACACTGAGCTCCTTTGCGTTGCGCAAGGAAGGAACAGCGTCTTTTTCACAATGGTGTCGCGGGAGAGCACGAGCCGTCAGGAGCGGATTCTCCGCGAGTTCTGGAGAACACTGTAAAATTCTTTCGCCTTTGCAAGAAATGGCCAATGCCTCTTTAAGCGTTCTCGCGGGCAAGGGGCTTCGAGGAATTAATCGTGGACTTTTATCCGAAAATGCGGAGTCCTCCGATTCCTCTAAGCGATTCACTTACGAGAAAGATTTGACTCAATCTTCTCGTAAGATCTGGAGCTCGACTCGAGATTCCAGTTATGTAGCAAGCTTCTTTGGCTCTTTGGTGGTGCTGCGGATAGCCCGTCGACACACCACACGAGTTCAAAGAAAGCTTTAGGCAACAATCGACACCTGATATGCTAGGGTGAGGAGAGACTTCGATCTAGTTGTCACTCGCTCGGTTGCTTGAAGCAGACTGAATGCGATCGGCAGCTTGACTGGCACGTTCGCGTTCGTGTTGACAATTGCCGTAAGGCGGCGTTGTCAACGTGATAGCGTCTTCTATTTCTCTTCTCTGTTGTCTCTCTTTCTCTCTTATGCGACCTCGCTGATAGATGCGCTCGGTAATTTAGATTTGAAATCGTAACCGGCGCATCCCGAGGTCGCTGGTTTATTATTATTTTTTCTCCTTTTTGGCCTTGCTCGCCGTTCCCCTGTGGCAAGGTAATCTGAGCGGTGACCGACGAACTACGCGGTTAATAATCTAACGGCTCGAATTTAAACAATTATATATTGTCGATATTTATAATTTAAGGATTGCTGTATACCTTATATTTTTGCTATTAATTCAATGCTAACGTTAAATATAATAATTATCAAGCATTCTATTTGGTTCCATAGTCTGATGTAAACTTCTATTTGATAAATCGGTTTCAATACTGTTACAGGACGGTCGTACCAGTATCTCCGAACGTACGTACTCGAGCGGTATTCGGAGTCCATCGTTCTCAAGATGTACACAGAAGTAATTAATCAACAATCGAATTGGTATTAGAACTAATTAAAGACAATGATATATAAATACGTTAGCGATATTTAAAACAAGTATATAGGAAGAAAATAAAAATTTTATGTTTCATTTCTGAAACAATTGTGGCTTTTCTTCCCACTTCGGGACAATGTAAGTATTTAGTAATTACGGAATAAAGTATACATAGAGAATATGAGTATGAATATAATGAATGAAACTAGTAATTAAACTGCTAACAAGTACCGAATTCTACAGAATATCCCAATCTTCGTCCGATATATTTTATCTACGTTCGAAGTATATCCATATCCATCATTTGAAGATGAATTTCCCCAAATAAATAAACAATGTGGATTGTTAGTGCGAATGATGGACTCAATCGCGCCTTGTCGCCGGCAAAATTAATCTTAGGCGACTGATTTAATTAGGTGGTGTAACGTGCGTCGTTTATTTGTTCCGATGGTGTACGTTGCGATTATTCCGATGCACCAAATGATGTGCTACAAGACGCTCGACTGTTGACGTGTAGATGCTACGAATGATATAGATTGCGACTTGTATAATTGCGTTAAGACGATGTATGTTGGGTTACTATTTGTGTTATTATATGTTATTGTGTTATTATACTCGCGACGCCGAAGTGACTCGCTTTTACATGGAGGAGTTCGAATGGTCACTCCTCCATACCCCAAAAATCAAGACTCCAATCAGCGCATGCCCTGAGTACCACCAACCCGGTTCTTGTGCCCTTAGCAGGCGTTTCGAGAACAAGGATGGGGCGAGTCACTCGGAGCAGGCAGGTTTCCCGAATTTAGGCGGCGAAGGGGAAATTCCACTGGGCCCATGTACCTCTCAAGTGCGGATATCGGCTGGGCGCCATGTCTATTGAAAGTCCCTTATTTACGATACGGGCTTGGCTATTGAGGAGACACTGTTGACTCGAAATTCAGACTGTTGTCGCTCTGTGGACGTTAAGAGGGTTTGAAATTCAGCAGAAATACGCGATGGTTTTTTCGTCCTCAAAAATAGCATCACCGGCACGCTCATGTCGTAAATATGCCATGGAAAGCTTCCCGCTGTTGTTCCGTAGGACGGAACATGGATGTACTGTAGCTCACGAAAGTATTCGAACGATATCAATCTATAATGTCAGCAAAGAAAATGTATGTGATATTTTGAAGGTATCAAAGTAACATTATTACCAACGTTAGATGGGAGTCTCGAAAATGTCCATGTAAAATTTCAAACAAATCTGACAGCGAATATAGGAGTTATAAGGCATTGAATGTAAACGTACCGTTTTCGGAGGTCACAAAAGTATTCGAACGCGTAAACAAGAAGTACGTTTCTAGTAACTGAAATGTAAACATTAGACTTCCGTCAACTTCTAGACATCGTGTTGAGCATACAGATTGTGTAAAAGAAAATATTTCTTAATTACTATAATAATGAACATGAAAAAATCAGAAACTAATAAATGTGAACGAGAATTGGTATTGAAGCTTCATAATGAAAACAAATCTTATTCTGAAATTGCAAAGTTATTAAATCGAAGTAAGTCTATGGTGCACTATATAATAAAAAAGTGGAAAAATGATTAAAGTATAACGAACAAGAAGCCAAGGACGTCCAAGGAAGTTAACGCCCAGAGAGGAAAAAATGATTATTCGGGAAATTAAGAATAATCCGAGTACATCTGCACCGAAGATTGCAAATATTGTTGCAAATAGTTTTCGGAAAGATGCGCATCCCGAATTATGTTAATTTATGAGCAATGTTAATTAAAAGCTCTGCGGCATAACAATTTTCATGGAAGGATACCACGGAAAAGGCCATTCATCAATAAAGTAAACAGAAAGAAAAGACTGCAATTTGCAAAAAGATACATAGATAAACATATTTCATTTTGGAATGAAATTATTATTTCGGACGAAACTAAATTTAATATTTTCGGGTCAGACGGGCTGCATTATGTGTGGAGAAAACGTAACACGGCATTACAAATGAACAATATAGTTCCGACTGTGAAACACGGAGGTGGTTTTTGAAAACTTGTACACAGTATGAAAGACCGGCTTAGACATATTATAGATGCCAAAGGAGGACCAACAAAATATTAACATTAAAAAAAATCAAGATTTATTCCAGCGTTCGAATACTTTTGTGACCTCCGAAAACGGTACGTTTACATTCAATGCCTTATAACTCTTATATTCGCTATCAGATTTGGTTGAAATTTTAAATGGACATTTCCGAGACTCCCATCTAACGTTGGTAATAATGTTACCTTGATACCTTCAAAATATCACATACATTTTTTTTGCTGACATACTAGATTGACATTGTTCGAATACTTTCGTGGCTACTGTATGAGTAAGTGTCATTATCATTTACTGCCAACAGCTTTACGATAACATTGAATTATTTCCTCACTTTTCTTTTCTAATGCAATATAATTTACCAGTACTATAACGAAATACGCCTTCATTCGAATTGCACAGTCAAAGTAGTCGTACATTCCTAAAACTGACGCTGTGCCTGCCATTCTAACTACTGTAAATACATAAACTGTGTGTTGCTGACAAGAAGTCTGATGTAAGGGATGCGGATCTAATTGGTCCTCGAACAAGAGGTGCGTTTCACCTCACACGCATTTTTGGCTTTAGCTTACTGTTGACTCAAACTATCACACATATCAACTACTTCGTCAACGCGGAATATTAAGATCCTAAAGCTGGTGTTTTGGGAGCATCTAGAGCAGAGCTGCATAACTGGTCTACAGTAATTACGCTTAGCTGTTGCATTTATTCCACTTCCTTCATTCGTAGCTCATGTTTCAATCAGCGTTACCATATCGTGTCACAAAGTCCTCCCACCCTTCGCGGCCTCCATCGCTTACTCCGCTTTTCTATCGATGCTACTCGTGCCGATTGAGATCGAGTAGGGGGAGAATTGCGGGTGTGCGTAAACCCGTTGTTCCTATCAAGCCGTATTTTTATATGTATTGCATCAGGTAGTATGGAATAATCGGGGAAACCTGTTATTTTCACCATTTAGGCTCAGCGGTGCAGGGCAAGCGGAGGACCCCGCTGGCAGTCAAAGTATGAAGAGTAATAGTAACCCTATTTCTCCATATTGGTAACGATATTCTAGGGAGCGAACAGATGAACAGACGAGGAATTCGTCTTACTCCTATGCTGTCTCGCAAGACTTCTTGTCAGCTACACATGATACATCTGGGTATATGAATTCATGAGACTTGTGAGCGATATCTGCAGACTAACAAATCACAGTCGATGACATTACCAATACCATCTCATAGCCGCATTATTGTTTTAGGCCAGTGCTGTACATGACTTATAGCATTCCATTGATTCTATTCGTAGTTCGTATCTCGACGGCAGCTATCCAACTTTCGTCCAAAGCGATGGCGGGGCGGTTGCTAGCAAATGGTAGTGACAACGAATCGACTGTGTTTTGTCAATCCCGAGACACCAGCTCATAAGCGTCAGACAAAAAGTGATGAATTTATTTCATGGGTAAGTATTTAGAGTGGTAGGTCTAGCATCAGTGATAGGGATGTCGGAAGTGTAGTAAGCAGTACTGTTTGGCTTGCTGGAGTGCCATAACTACGCAGCTCTGTTTTAAACGAAGGTTAAGAGACATCAGTTACGAATGCTGGAACTGGAATTAACACAGTGGCTGAGTGTGGTTACTACGTCGACAGTTGTGCAGCTTTGGTCTATCCTGACATAACATGATGTTAGCAGAGTTATTCTGTTATCTGCATCACTTAGCTTCATCAGATGAAATAAGACAGTAACTTAGAATATTAGTATAGTATAAAATATAAGTATTTGAAATATCGATAAAGTCCCTAATAAAGCACCTCTATAGAAAAAGCTTCCCACTGCTTTTCAAATTTGTTCACCTTGCTTTCTCTTTTGTACCACGCTCACTGTTCTTCCGCTTTCAATTCGTGGGCATTTATTTATTTTTTTTACGGTAGGCGTATTGGTGCAAGACGAATTGGCGAATAAATTCGATCGCACACATAGCACGGGCGATAAAGCTTAATGTTCGATAACGATTTTTAGACCGTCCGTTCGATTCGGACGTATGCGAACGCGGACAAGGCTAGGGTGCTATTCTTATACAAGTAGCTATGAAATTTTATTTCTGATACATTCACATAATTTACGATTTCTAAGCCACTCTTCATTTTATCGCAAGATTTATTTAAGCGGTTTCATTTTCCTATAGATATGTCTTAATCATACTGGAAAATGTTTATAGTGTTTTTGCGTGTACATCTTCTCTCCCAAATTATACGTTACACGGCGAAAACTAAATTTTGTTTCTGATATTATAAATTACGGCTACAAGAACATGTCTGATAGCCTTAACATGGCAGAACAAGAAATCTTTACACATATAATATAATTTACTTGCACATTTAGTAAATATACATGATTTTAGAAATCTTTAAAAGATATTCAGTATTACTAAAAGATGCCTAATTTTTACGGTATTTTCAAATTTATGTGTAATACTTGAAGATAGCATTATGATCGAATATGTAACTCAGTGCAATTTAATATGTGGCAGCGCGAGAAATTTCACGGTCCTTAAGGACCACCGGAGTCGAAACGGTTCGACGGTGTAACGAACACGTGGTTTTTCTCTCGCGTAGCCACACTTACCTCCGGCGACACACTGTCGCGACGAACCGAACCTCTCTCCCTTCGTCCCGGGAAATGCTCTCTTGTTCGATGGGAATATAGGACGAAGGATTTTGGAAAGAGGGGTCATTCGGTGTTGTATAATTGTAACGGCAACGTGCGACGTGCACGTTGAATAAAGTCACACGTAACACGCAAACTGTTAATCATTTTCCCTATAACACCAAAAACCGGGAACGCATAGAGGAACGCGAATCGTGATTTTTGAAAGTTCCGTTGACTTTTCCATCGTTTTTGTGTGTTATCATACGGACAATGGCACAGTCCAGCGCAAATTGTGACGCGAGTGGACTCGGTGCGGTGAGTGAGTATAGCCTGCGTATACCACAATTGTAGCCTCACGAAGTAGCTTTGTGGTTCAGGCTAGTGGAGGCCCAGTTCGCGGTGTCCCGAATGTCGGACGACGAAATTAAATTTAATATAGTAATTGCCCATTTGGGGGAAAAGTACATCGAGCAGGTTGAAGATGTCGTGGCCGACCCTCCGCCTGCAGGGTAGCGATACGAGCACCTCAAGAATGAGCTCACCAAGAGACTCACGGTCTCCGGCAGTTTGCGCGTGCGAAAATTGATCGAGGGTGAGGAGATGGGCAATCGTACGCCATCTCAGTTCTACAGACATTTAAAAAATCTCGCGATCCTGTCAACGCCGGAAGACCTTGTCATTACGATATGGAAGAATCGTCTTCCAACGTCGGCACAGCGGGTGTTGGCGGCGTCTACAGCAAAGGACGTATCCACGTTGACGAATATGGCAGATCGAGTGCACGAGATCCAGCCCGAACCCCGACGCGTTGCTGCCATATCGCAAGATTCAGAATTGCAAGTGTTGCGCAATACCGTGAATCAGCTGACGACGCAGCTAAACACGTTGATGAGGAGGCAACGCTCGCCTTCGAGATCACGAAAACGCAGTCCGTGGCGCGAACGGGAACGATCTCCTAAAGGAGCACCTGACTTTTACAACGGATTGTGTTGGTATCACCACACATTCGGCAAGAAGGCTACCAGATGTCACGACACCTGCACCTGGAAGTCGGGAAACGACAAGGGCCGTCCTTGAACGCGGCGCTAGACGGTTCCCCATCCCGCCGCATCGTTGTGACCGACCGACGGACGAGGGTGTCCTTTCTCGTGGACACTGGCGCATGTGTTTGTGTTCCCGAGGAAACAGGTATGCGAGCCCGTGCGGAAAAGCTCGTACGAACTCTCCTCGACTGCGACTCGAAACGGGTCGCATATTGCTACGTACGGCACCGTAGCCCTCGAGTTGGATCTGCGACTCCGCCGCAGTATCAGGTGGTGTTTCGTAATCGCGGATGTAAATACCCCAATTATCGGGATGGACTTCTTAGTATACTACGAACTATTAGTGGACGCGCGCAATGGACGCTTACTTGATTCCGTGACAAAACTTTCCACGAAAGCGAGTGTTACTAAGTGCGAGGTCGCGACGGTAAAAGCTGTAGTGGATAATACGGATTACCACCGTTTGCTGTTAAAATACCCCGACCTCACTCGTCCGCCAGTGTTTGAACGCAGTTTAGTGAGACACGGTGTATTTCACTACATCGAAACTACACCCGGACCACCAGTCTCCAACAAGCCTCGTCGCCTTGTTTCAGACCGCCTAAGAGACGTCAGGGCTGAATTCAACCTGATGATGCAGCAAGGTGTCATCAGATCGTCGAAGAGCCCTTGGTCGTCGCCGATCCACGTCGTCCCCAAAAAGGGCGGGAGCCTACGCCCTTGCGGAGACTACCGGGGATTGAACGCGCGCACCGTACCGGACAGGTACACACCTTCGCACATCGAGGACTTCGCCCAGCACCTACACGGAAAAAAGGTATTTTCCAAAATAGATTTGGTCCGTGCGTATCACCAAATCCCCGTTTTCCCGGAACACGTCGAAAAAACGGCGATTACGACGCCTCTCGGGTTGTTCGAGGCCACGAACATTATGTTCGGGTTGCGGAATGCGGCTCAAACGTGCCAACGCTTCGTCGACGAAGTCATACGCGGTTTAGATTTTGCATTCGCGTACATTGATGACTTTTTGATCGCGTCCGAAGACGAAGCGCAGCATTCTACGAACCTGAACATTGTGTTCGATCGGTTAAATAAATACGGGATCGTTATCAACCCAAAGAAATGCGTTTTCGGGGTTGACACGATTCCGTTCTTAGGATACTCGGTTGACGCGAACGGGATAAAGCCTCTGGAGGAGCGCGTTAAAGCAGTCACGAATTTTCCAATCCCCAAAACCATAAGGGAATTGCGGCGATACTTGGGAATGGTAAATTTCTACCGACGTTTCGTACCTGGAGCGGCCAGGATTTTACTGCCTCTTAACGCGCTGTTAACAGGTATAAAAAAGGGTAACGCGCCCATCAACCTGCCGCCGGACTCGGAACGCGCATTTGACGAATCAAAACGCGCACTTGCAGACGCAACGATGTTGGCGCATCCCTTACCTGGCGCCCCGATTAGCGTCATCGTGGATGCGTCGGATTTCGCCGTAGGGGCGGTGCTACAACAGCGCGTCAATGACGGTTGGCAGCCGCTCGGTTTTTTCACTAAATCGCTGTCACCCGCGCAGCGCAAATATAGCACGTACGATCGCGAATTGTTGGCGATTTACAGCGCGATTAAACACTTTCAATACACGGTCGAAGGTAGGAGATTCGCGGTTTCTACGGACCATGCTCCTCTAACCTCCGCGTTTTCGCAGAAACTGGATAAATGCTCTCCGCGTCAATTCCGTCATTTAGATTTTATCGGGCAGTGTACTGCCGATATTCACCACGTTAAGGGTGCGGATAACCCTGCTGCCGACGCGTTCTCGCGGATCAAGGCAATTTCAAAGACAGTCGACCACGGTACGTTGGAACTCGCGCAACGTAATGACGTCGAGTTACGGGAATATCTGAATGACGCGGAGAGTATTTTGAAGTTAAAAGATGTTCATTTTCCGGATCACAACGCGAAGGTCTACCGCGATGTATCGAACAACGTGGTCAGACCTTTTGTCCCGAAGGCGTTGCGCCGCCAAGTCTTGGAAAGCGTGCACAACCTGGCACACCCAGGTATGAAAGCGACGCAAAGATTGGTGGAGGAACGTTTCGTGTGGCCCGGAATGAACAAGGGCGTTCGAACGTAGACGCGCAGATGTATCCCGTGTCAGAAATGTAAAACGACGAGGCACGTGTTCTCGCCGACCCAACAAATCCACGATCTCGCAGGACGGTTCGAACATATCCACATAGACATAATCGTCATGCTGTATTGCCAAGGGTTCAGGTACTGTCTAACCTGCATAGACCGTTTCACCCGTTGGCCTGAGGTAATGCCTATTGTGGATATGGATGCGTCGACAGTCGCGGCGGCCCTTTTAAACACATGGATATCGCGTTTCGGCGTACCATTGCGAATCACGACAGACCAAGGCCGACAATTTGAGTCGCGCCTTTTCAAAGAATTGTGCGGTTTGTTGGGATCGGAACATTTACGCACAACAACATATCATCCGCAGTCAAACGGGATGATAGAATGTTTTTTTTTTTATTTCGCCATATAACCCATTACAGGGTTATTAGCAGCATGCACATTGCTGTGCATGCTAACGGTACAGAGAATACATTTTTGTCTTATAAATTACATGAATGTACAATATAAAACGTGATAAACGATAAACGATACTACATAATACAATAAATGTTTTCGAATTTATCACCGGAGCTTAAGGCTATTGTTAAATTGTTGTTGTGCATTACAGATAAATTAGAGGTACTTATGTAACTTATAAATACATAGCAGGGGGACGATAAATGGCTTGCTCAAAAAGGAGTCCATTGTGTAGGGCGGCCAGTAACCTATACTACACAGTATATTTTATAACATATTTCTACCATCCTCAAGGATAGTGATATATGCCATACCATGTGATTGGGATCCTGCACTAGGCATCCACATTGACACTTAGTATCGGGAGCTAGATTAATTTTAAAGAGGGAAGCAGCTAATTGTATGTGATTTGCTCGAAGTCTGTTAGTCCAGCAAATAAAGTCCCTAGGAAGGTTCCTACGTGAAAACCATGGACTAGCAGAAGGATGGTAATAGCGTTCGAAGTATTTCGTACCCTTGAATGCAGCTTTCCCGATAATCCGTCCTTCTGTCTCAGTCTTGGCCTGTTTCTTAAAGCAGTGGGAAAAATCAGAGTGTGGAACCAGAATATTGGATGGCACATCAGAAAGGGAAGCTCCTCTTGCAAGGCTGTCCACTTTTTCGTTAAAAGTTACACCAATATGAGAGGGAATCCAGTAAAAGAAAAGCTTTCGAATATCAAGGATAATGGGATTGCATTTAACATTACTTGGACACTTGCTTAAAGCTTGCAAGGCAGATAGACTATCTGAGTTGTTAAAAAAAGTACATTTCGGAAAGAGGTTCGGGCGATATCGCGCATAGCGACGCCCCTGGATTCGCGACCTCTGAATTGTACATTCTTAAACGCAACGGTAATCGAGTAATGTTTAACGGCAGATTCGGTAAACATCGACGCGGCCTTGGCATTTGTTGCTCGAGGAAATCGAGCCGCAAGGTAGAAAAAAGATGTTTAACGAATCCCTAACGTCCGTGGCTCGTCAAATTTGAAATTTTAACAAACGTTTTGAGAAAGGGCGTTTATATGCGAGTGAGAGAGAAAGACATACTTCGTCTGCGTGGTATTAAATACCGAGTGCACGCAAACGAAGTCGCATTCCGTTTCGAAATTTCGCCTCGCGCAGAAAAGTATATTTTAGTCTCTCAAACGGAAATAATCACGGAGTAAAAGTTTGTCGTGAATTAAGGTACGGGAACGTTACGATTTTCGTGGTTACGTACATCGGTCATACGTACGAGAGACTCTAGAATTGGACGTGGCTTTCTCCAATTCTAGATTCAAGCATTTTGCATCCTGTAGTTCCGTGTTGTCGGTGAACAAACATGAGTTGCATCTGGTTCACCGACAAAAATCACACCTGGATTCCTCTGGACACGAGGAAAGAACAGTCGATGATTTCCGACTATCGGAGCTCGACCAAGGCGGTCATAATCACCTATTCTGTTCGGTGTATCCCTGCTGTCCAATTCGTGAAGCATTAAGGGGATATACGCCTACAGAATGGGGTACGCTCTTTCTTAAAACCTGCCTACCAACAGCAGGTGTATTCTAGTGGAGGATAATGGTCCTGCTCCCGTGCACCAAGTGAATTGGGGACGCCCGTTCACGCACAGGGGGTCTTACTGAAAGTCCTAGAATACGCTCGATCCGTGCACGATTGAGCTACGGTCGTTCCTTCTAAACTGCAATGGCTAGGATGCTAATTGAGCTACGCCTGTCGCAGTGTAGGCCCGGCGGTGCATGCACCAATAATGCAGAAACAATGCAAAGAGGCCCCAGCCGCTCTGCGAATGCTACACTGGAGGCACTCTGCAGTTTCTGCAGGTCCATGCGGCCAGCCACAATGGACTACGCATTGCGTGTGCCCTTACAACGCACACGTAAGGGGAACGAGCGGAAGAAGGCGTTGTGTGTATTACGATGGAATCGTCTATGTATTAGACAAGTCGAATACACACATGAGAGAGTAGATCCTTGGTGTTTACCAAGACGTGGTCTAAACACACCGACGCGTCTGATCTATATGTGTTGAGCATTGCGATGCTCAACACTAATCTCTTAACAGGATTAACTGCCGCCGCAAGAAATCGTCGCGACACGGCTTAACGCCGTGCAATAAGCCGACGATTCGGACCTGAGAATAATAATATTTACTTTCTTAATTTAATACAGTCCACAATTGTTCGCAGGTGAAGACCCTGACCATCCCCGACAAGCCGGACCATAATAGACGAGGCCAGGCTCAAAAAGGAACAGTCTCAACCTTCTCTCTCTGGATCATTATTATTTTTAATTTGTATGATTTAAATAAACGGTGTTCCGCATCGAACACCAATATAAATATACCTCAGCGTTGACAGTTCATAACCTTTGTCGATACCACTCTCCCTCTTCTGGCGATTCGAAGACTAGGGCATATATTTATTTTAATATAATATATCCTTAGTCGAGTTTATTTTTTAAACAGAGTATATAAAAATATTATCGTGAGAGGACTCAGAAGCCATTGCAATAGACTCCTTGAGTGCAATACATTCAGCTGAAAAGACAGAAAAATAACTAAGTAGACCTAGCAGTGAAAAGGTGTTTAGGTCTGGTGAGAAACAGGCCGCACCTACTCTACTAGATTCTTCATTCTTACTACCATCCGTAAAAAAAGAGATGGAGTCAGGGGGTTTGTTGCGTAGGTGACCAAGGAAGACTAAATTGGGACTCACATCATCTTTAAGGAGAAGTCCTAATTCTGTGTCAATCGGTATTGTAGAATGGAGTAAAGTGTATTCAATTAGATAGGGGGAATAGTTTTTTTCTGTTTTGAGTAGATCCCTATATTGAAGAAGGTCGTAAATTTGGGAAGGAAGTATGGTACGGGATTTAAGCACTAAATTATTCCAGGTGGGTAGGTTATGGATTCTATCCACCCAATTGTATACATGTGTTGCGTTGTTAGAAAGGTTTTTCAAGAAGAATCTGTTGCATAGATATTTGGCTGTATGTTGCAGCCAACACATTCTGGATTCTCCCAATAAAATATTGGTGGGAGTGCTATTTCGGTATCCTAGAGCGATTCGTAGAGCTGCAAATTGAATTCTCTCAAGGCTTAGCATAAGGTGCTTAGATTTAGGAGCGAAAATATAAAAACTATAATCAATGTGAGAACGGATAAGGCTTTTGTATAACGTAACCAGTGTGGAAGGCTGAGCACGCCACTTGATACCGTTAATAAATTTAAGGATATTTAGTCTCTTTGAGCATTTATTACGAAGATAATCGATGTGTACGTTGAACTTGAACTGGTAATCGAAAAATATACCTAGGAATTGAACATGATCCCTAGATTTGATTAAATAGTTATCAAACTTGATGGAACAGGTACCTGGTTGAATACTCTTTTTGTTAAAGTGGATAAGCACGGTTTTTTCAGGAGATAGAGATAACCCGAGGTGGTTCAGATTAGCACCTATAGTTTTAATGGCTTTTTCCAAACTTTTCTTGTCAATGGTGGGAACTGTGATTGGACGATAAATGGCTAAGTCATCTGCGAACTGAGAAATCAGAATATCAGTATTTAGGCCGACTAGAATATCCTTGGCGTAAATGAGATAAAGGAGGGGACTGAGGACACCTCCTTGAGGGAGGCCCTTAAATACTTTCCATATAATACTATTGGAAGCATTAAGGATGAATGTGACATTTCGTTCATACGTCAGGAACCTTACGAAATTGACAATATTAGAAGGACACCACAAAACACAAAGTTTTTCCAATAAAATATCACTGTTAACATTGTCAAACGCCCCCCTGACGTCTAGGATACAAGCCAATACATCTTTGTTCATTGAAAAGGCCTCCTCAATAGTCAGTGTTAGCATAGCAAGATTGTCAGTATAGGATCATCCAGATCGAAATCCGGATTGGGATGGAGGAAGAAAGTTAGAGGTTACCAGCCACCATTGAAGTATTGACTTAATCATGTTTTCTAATATTTTACAGAGACATGATGTTAACGAGATAGGTCGGACGCTACTACCGTCCTTCTTATTAATGAAAAACGCGTGACTTTCCTTCCATGCGAGAGGATAGATATTGAGCGAAAAGATTTCATTTAACAAATCGAGTAATATTAGTTTAATCGCAAGAGGTAGTTTGACAATTAGGGGGTAGTCGATTCTGTCAGGTTCAAGGGAGGCCTTAAGGCTACAACTATTAAGAGCCAGATTAAATTCATGAAGGTCAAAAAGCGAACTCAGAAAAAGAGTATATTCACTAGCATACGATTCTGGGAAGGAATGGCTTGGCACAGTAGTAACCCAAGGAGGACTATGCTTGTTGATTGCCTCTACGATTTTAGTTGATCGGTCCAATGGATATGCTTCATTGTATTTAACACTGGCCCATTTATTTTTTAAGACTTTACATTTATTCCAGACGTACGTTGCATCTGCTTCGAGGTTAATGCCTTCACAGAATTTTCTAAAATTATCAATTTTACATTTCTTAATGTACTTTTTCGATGTAGCTACGCGTTTTTTATATTCAATATAATCAGATAGGTTGCGTGAAAATCTCCACTTCTTAAGTGCAGTTTTCCTAAGTCATATGTGCTTAGCACATTCGTCATTCCACCATGGAACCGGATTCCTGTGGAATCTGGTATTTATAGGTTTGGGAGAAGGGGTGCTGTTCATAATAGCTTCTGTTATTGTATTGACAAAAAAGTTATATTTACCAATGGTATTAAAAGACTCATATGAAGGGTCCAGAAATTTCGGATACGATTGTTCCATTAAAGCATGATTTAGGATCCAATTTGTTTTTTTGGATGAGAGTCGCCGTTGCTCTTTGATGAAGAGTACTTTATCGATTAGGAGATTAATACTTATAGGGAAATGATCTGAACCCCAGTTATCTACATTGAGTTTGACCAGATCATGAATAGCAGGTCAGCAGAGAACTAAATCTATGTTAGATAGTCAATATGAGTAAGCGTTTTATAGTTAACTAAGATTAAATCAGAATCATTTATGGCATTTAGAAGCTTGGTTCCATTGGTATCAGTATTAGTGCAGTTCCATATTGTATGATGGGAATTGAAATCACCAAGGATAAGACTAGGGCCATGAGTACTTATTGATGAAAAAAACTGACTCCATTCCGACTTTGAAACACAGCGTCCGGGAACTCTGTAGCAAGCAGCTAAGACTAAGATAGTAAATAACTTATGTATTTTGATCACTCCTGTTTCCAGGTTGTCAGAAATAGGACAAAGATCTTGAATAGGTGTAAATTTAAAACATGTTCTTACCAGGAAGATAAGGCCACCGCCAGGTATATGGGTTCTGTCGGTTCTGTATGTATGAAAACCGGAGAGATCAAATTTTGTAGGACTTTTAAGACTAGTTTCTACGGCTATAAGTACATCTACTTCTTCTGGGTGTTTTTGTAATTCCTTCCTGTGACTGCAAATTCCTCTGCAGTTCCAGTAGAGCACCTTCAGTCCAGTTCTAGAGCGCAGATCGCGGTTATTCAGATTCATTTTTGTGCAAGTGAGGAGAAGGGTCCTCTGATGATATGGAGCATTCCGTGTCAGATTCTGGATTTTTAGAAGAAGGAGGATCGTCTTCGTTGTCCTTTTCTTCAGTCCAGCTACCATGTAATTTGAGTTTTTTAATGATTCGTGAAATTCTGTTTTTGATGGATCTATTTGAAAAGCTGGGGTAAGTATCTCGCAGCAATTTGGTTAAAGAAGAAAGATTATCAGTATAAGATTGTGCCAGCTGTACTATGTCAGGGTTTCCTTTGACTTTAGCTATAAGTTCTTTGCACTGTTCGTAGCTTATAACATATGCATCCGGATCTTGAGTGAAAATATGTTTGATTGGTTGCAGAACAAGTTCTATTGTCTTAGGATCAGTCTGATTGGACTTAATTTCGTTTTTCTTCTACCTCTTGTATGGAGAGATGAGTCGCCTTATTGAGGAGGGAACCGCAAAGGGAGAGGCCTCCTTGTGTATGGGGATGTTTGCATCCGTCAAAATAGTTGATTTATCTATAGTCTCCGATTCAACATGCGAAGCGCTATTGGAGCTTGTGGAGAGTGGTCGCTTACTAGAGATTATGTTTTGAGAAAGATCCATGAAATCAACGTTTAAAACCGGTTGTTTCGCCGTGGAAATGAGATTCAGAGGAGGGAATGAGGCTTCCTTACTAGAATTTAATGCTTGGGTTGAAAAGGAGGATCCGTCAGATTTTAGAGGTGACTCACTGATAGGATTAGGACACTGTTTCGCCATATGTCCTTCCCTTTTACATTAAAAGCATTTTAAATTGTCTATAGAGATAAAGAACCAGTAGGAAGTATCATCATATCTTACTTGCAGGTTCTCCGAAAGTTTATTTACATCGTCGGGGTGAATGTATACCTGCCTGCGAAAGCTGTGTATATACGTGAAGCCGGCCTCTGTATATCCTACTTTTACGAAGAAGATGGGTGATACTGTTCTGATTTCCATTTGATTGAAAATGTTAGATAACACACTGTGGAATAATTGGACACACGTTTGAAAGAATAACTCTTTTTGTTTTCATAATTAAGGGTCTGACCGGGAGCAGCCGATCCTTGATAAGAATGTTAGTATTACCTGACGTGAGTTTGCCAACAAGGGATTTGCTCGCAAGATACATACAGATTCTATTATTAGCAATTCTTGATGCAAACCTAATACTGACTGGATTTATAACTTTTCCGACGCCAAAAATGTATTCTTTTATTGTAATGTCTTCGTATGCGTCCAGCACAATGGCTTGTTCCTTGGTTGGGAAGATATCTTTTTGGATGGCACTAGCGTATGTAGAGTCTTGAGAGGTCCTATCCTGAGGAGCGTTGGTTTTATCCATTTTTTATGAAAGAGAGTCCTGTACTCAGGAATTAATCCTTAAATTGAAAAATATCAAAAAATAATACGCTTGTCGCATCCAATTGAGTTGGGATGCGACGTAAACAGTTCGCTTTTATTACCAACTTCACTTTGTATATTTAGGAACACGCGAAACAGAGCGAGCGTCGTACTTTCACGAGCGTCAACACGCGACTGATACGATAGAACGTTTGCACCGCCAATTAAAGGCAGCTGTAAAATGCCACGATACGGAAAACTGGGTTGACGCGTTGCCAATCGTCCTCGGCATCCGTATTGCGATCAAGGATGACTTCAGAGCCCCAGCCGCGGAATTGTTGTACGGCACAGGGATTCATCTACCAGCGGAATTTTTCGTAGCGCAAAACCGCGATGGGGCCTCCAACTTCGTGGAGCACCTGAAACGTTGATTCGCGGAGATCAAGCCGCAACCGGTTATGCGGCACGGCGCACGAAAAACGTTTGTTTTCAAGGAGTTAGCGTCCTCTCCTTATGTTTTCCTACGGCACGGCGCCGTAAGGAACCCGTTACAGGCACCGTATAATGGCCCCTATCAAGTTGTAGAAAAAGGGGACAAAACGTTCGTGATTAAAATAAACGGGAACAACGTAAAAGTAAGCATTGACCGGCTTAAGCCAGCTTTCATTGTTCCCGAATCGATTGAGGAACCGATCGTGTCGTACGAAACAATCGCCTATAGGGATCCTCCAAGCGTACCGCAACCGCCCGAAAACAGGGAACGGAGCCGCTTTACGACCAGAGCAGGCAGGACAGTCCGTTTCCCGAACCGTTTTCAGGCAGGTTTTAATTAGCATTAAGTTAATGTAAGCGTTTAAATATGTAAGTTTTAGCAATAAGCGTAGCAAATAAGAATGTAAGTGCAAGGAATGAGTGTTAAAATTATTTTTGTCTTGCAAATAGTGTATGACTGTGTAAATAGGTACGAATGGCATGTTTAGAGATAATATTTCTTAGTTTGTAAGAACGTTGTCACTGGAAGGGGGCTGATGCGGCGACGCGAGAAATTTCACGGTCCTTAAGGACCACCGAGGTCGAAACGGTTCGACGTTGTAACGAACACATGGTTTTTCTCTCGCGAACCGAACCTCTCTCCCTTCGTCCCGGGAAATGCTCCGTGGTTCGATGGGAATATAGGACGAAGGATTTCGGAAGGAGGGGTCATTCGGTGTTGTATAATTGTAACGGCAACGTGCGACGTGAACGTTGAATAAAGTCACACGTAACACGCAAATTGTTAATCATTTTCTCTATCACACCAAAAAGTTCAAATTCTGTTGGGATATCTTTTTTTTTAAATCTTTGTTTACATTTTCTGTCTATATCTGGGTCCCGTAGACCCTGCTTAATCGTACCCCAGTGCAGACTCCCTTCGAGTATATCTTATCTTATCCATAATTCCTTCGATAAAGACAAGGTTTCTCACTCTAAATGCTGTTATGCAGCCCTAAAGTGTCACGGAGCTTCTGCTGTGCTTTACAGTCGGTTATAGATATTCTAATTCCAGTTCTCTATTAGGTTTTTATCCAAACCTTTCCTTTTTCGTCACATACAAAAACATCAAATTTCGATTCATATGAGAAATTAATGTTTTTCCAAGAGGTATTTTTTTCTGTCAGTAGTCTTTCGAAAATGCTAATCCTAGTGTTCCGTTAGTTATTTCTAATGAAAGGCTCTTTTCTCTGTGTTCGACCATGAAAATTTTCGCTTCTCAATATCCTTTGATAGGCTTCAGCAGATACCGTTTTATTGAACATATCGTTACACATTGTAGTAATCTTGGGTACTGATTTGGATGTTTTTTGCGCTTCACATATTACGGTCTTTCTTTCTCAAACGGCTGAAATCTTCTGCAGTACGTTTGTTATCTAACAAACTATAATTTGCTTTTACCCTTAAATGATGAATTGGATAGCGAATTTATTGTTGCCAATTATTTTTGCTCTCCCAATATAACTTTCATCCTCTTGCTATAATTTAAAAGTAATTTATCGTTCTTCTAGTGTAATCTTGGATTATTTCCGACTCATTTCTGATTATCGATATTGTTTTGGCAAAATTTTGAACCAATCATTCAAATAATTTCAGATTTCTGATCATTGGTTACAGATTACAAATGTTGTGCAAGAGAACCAGATCGCTCCCTCAGATGATTACATGATTAATGGTTTTGGTTGCTATGTTTATTTGTAGTAATCAATTACGGTAATCATGAAAATATAATTGGTTCACTGCCCAACTCTAGAAGAGGGTTGTGCACATCATGTTGTAATTTACTTTATCTCGTATCAGAATAGTTACTTAATTTCAGATAAACTTTACATTGCCATCTATATTTTAGTTTTAATGCTGAATTTGTTTGTAGTTAGGCTGGCTACTAGCTCCATTAAATCCCCACTTGCATACTAGCACTATGTACGTATTACTTATTATTTTAGCTACATATTTTCTTGTTCGCGATGTAATACGATCTATCACAATTTATATATCAATTTTTGAGTGCTATTTCCGGTATTTTTATTTTGTTGGTCGGTGGATGTCAATTACGCTTTCCTGTCAATAGTGTCTGTTAGTTGTATGCCTCTTGCAGCTTAAGGTTGGGTGTTGGGATACACGCTCAAAACCGGAATTAACGTTGTATGAGATATTTGTAGATGAGAAAAAGGTGTGCGTGATTATGTCTCCTGATGGTATTACCTGTTTCGTGAACGTTTCTGATCTGACCTTTTTCGTTGCCACTAGAGCCCATGACCTTTCAGGGTCAATAAAAAATTCGCTGATTGGTCTTCCTGAGTTTAACAATAACGCCAATCAACTATTTGGGATATGTTAAACACTCCTCCTCTTAGGCCTCTGAAATAGGGTGTTGCAATGGTGTTTGCGAGTGCGATGATGGCTAGCAAGGACGGGAAGTTCCTCCGGGTTCTTACCAACGGTATTTCGACCGTTGCAATACACCTCAGAATGACTCTTCGAAGATCCTCTTTTTACCACACGTCTTTGGCTATTGAGAACGAGAAGAAGTAAAATATTAAAAACTCCAAATTACAAACAGCACTGTCTTTCGCCAGGACACGAACTAATCTTTCAATAACATAAAAATCGTAAAGCACAATCCTAAACTGAAAAATACACTTCGCTCCGTGCCCGTGACATAAACCGCGTACAAGGCGGCGACTATATTTGGGCATTGTGTACCTCAACATGCCTTGCACGCTCAAAGTTCAGAAAAGCGAAAACCAGTCGCAGTTATCCGCTGCGATATAGGACGTGTGATGTACGGTGTGTAATGATTTTAAAGAGTTATTTTATCTGACCTAAGATAATTATTGTATTCAAAATGAAATCGAAATGTAAATTACTAACATAAAATGAATGAAAGATATATCCTAATTACTAATGTCATGAATGAAAATAATTATAATAATGTAATGAAATGTATTACATGTGTATGCTTCATTTTAATCGGTGTTTATTACGCTCTTAATACTAGCAGCCTTGTCGCGGTGTCATTTGTCGGTCGAATGCAGCGCCTGGCAACACTCATTGAGCCACCTATTTCAAATGTGTGTTTTCACTTTCCAAATGTGTGACATCCACCACAATTTGTTGTCCGGAACATCCATCGAATCACATTCATGTAATTGTGTCCGTGAATCGCATATTAAGAAACGGTTAGGGGACAAGGCAGTAAAGTCGTTGGGACCATCAGACGAAGGAAGTAAGGGACGGAAGTTTCTTTATTTTATTTCTTCAAGTAGTAGGAAATCGTAATATATAGGCAACTATCCTGTTTAGAACACAGATGGCTGAGTAACGTAAAAATAAGCTGTTTGTTTGTCGTTTGGGTGTGATAGGAAAATTATCAAACGATTCTTGCGTGTTCACGTGTGGCTTTACTCTATGTGCACGTCGCACGTTGCCGATACAATTATACAATCCCGAATGACCTCTCTTCCCGAAATCCTTCGTCCTATATTCGCATCGGACAAGGGAACATATCCCGGGACGAAAGCAGAGAGGTTTGGTTCGTCACTGAAGTGTGTCGCCGGAGGTAAGTGTGGTTACGCGAGTGGAAAACCATGTGTCCCTTACAACGCCGATTCTTTTCGACCCCGGTGGTACTTAAGGACCGTGAAATCTCTTGCGTCGCAGTGGGTCGCGGTGCGCAGAGCGATACAATATTCTGTTTTTACAATACTTCTGTTCGTAGAATTCCACTGATTGGCCAAAATTCTTCGTTTCAGCTAGCCACTGCGGATCTTTCTACCAGTTATAGTTCTTAATAAACTGTGACGGAGACTGCCAAATATATGGAGCGACAGTTTCATCGCAGTCAATGTTTACTTTCCAAAATTTGCTGTATTATAGTCTTTAATTTTATAATTACAGGTGCAGTGATCCAAGGGGATCAAATAATTGTTGTATTTGAGATAGAATTAGTCATTTCATTAATCTTTGAGTACCTCTGAAGGGTTTTGTCGTATAGAGAATAGACATTGTAGAAGTATTCCAAAATATTCCTGAAGTTTTCTTTGTTTACGAGTGTTCTCAATATAGCGAATATTGGTTATTGTTATCCTGCATTTCCGCGATTATGTTGGAACCGTTCGATGCCCATTGACGGAGATAAAATCCTTCTAATCTAGGTAATCCGATCAACTCATTATGCAAATTTAATAATTCGGCGTAGCCTAAAGTAAGCTAGTAATCTACATAACAATCTGTTTTGGAGATACATGCTGCGTCAGGGAACTTATCGTGTTCGTTCTGCGCAAGCTGATTCAAACATCGTACAGCTAGAAATCTGGCGCAAGCGGTTCCGTAGGTTACCGTATTCGGTGCAAAGATTTTAATTGTATCGTCTATGGAACCATGCCATAAAATTGTTTGAAAGGCTCTGTCATCAAGGTGAACGATAATCTGTGTGACCATTTTCTCAATTTTTGCCGTCAATAGAAAAACATGAGGCCAAAGCGGAAGAAGTCTATAGTCGACTCCTTTATAATCGCGTGATGCGGTAGGTAAGAGCCCTTACCGTCTCAATCCTTACGGACTTGTGTCATATGTCCTGATGTGATGTATTCTTGCAAGCACTCCTCATCTTACATCAAGTGACTAGGATTTCGTTGAAACTTGGACTCTGAAGCATAAAATCAATTCACCACGATATTCATCAATACGCTGCTTCCGTTACGTAAACAGCAAACGTGCCATATATCTTCCACTAGAAATGCGGAACAGATTGTCCACAGTGATTTTCACAGTCTAATTCTTCCTTCAAAAATACTGTTTTTCACGAATCTCCTTGAATTCCCAAAATCGTGTTAAAGACCTTTCTAGCGATGTAGTTACACGAAATGACCTAATCATATTTGCAAATGATAATTGTTTATGCCAATAAATTGACCCAGGAACTATCCAAACCAATAACGCTTTTACCACTATTGTACCGTGGTTTAGAAAGTCGTCTATAGCGATCACGCGGAGGACGACAGTCGCGATCCTGCCATTCGAGGACGCGACAAAGCACAGCTTGTATCTTCAAAAGAGATTTTTATGTGGACTACCAACTTACTTACTTCAACCTACTTCCTTACTACTTCAACCTGCGCCGAATTATTAAATTTGCTGAATAAGTTGAGGCAAACCGTTAAATTTAAATCCTTTTATAAATTTAGGGGGCACATTACGAGTTAATTGTAGGTTAAAACATGTGTCAATCAATTATACGCAGAAACATCCGATGTTACCACCACGTAATTATCACATTAGCGATTTAATAATTCGACATAGACAGTGCTGTTTGTAATTTGGAGTTTCTAATATTTCACTTCTTCTCGTCCTCAATAGCCAAAGATGTGTCGTAAAAACGGGATTTCCGAAGAGTCATTCTAAGGTGTGTTGTAACGGTCGAAATACCGTTGGTAAGAACCGGGAGGAACTTTCCGTCGTTGCTAGACATCAACGCACTCGCTAACACCATTGCAACACCCATTCTCTGAGGCCTAAGAGGAAGAGTGTTTAACAAATCCCAAGTCGCTGATTAGCATTATTTCCAAACTCAGGAAGACCAAGCAGCGAATTTTCTACTGACCCGGAAAGGCCATGGGCTCCAGTGACAACAAAAAAGGTCAGATCAGAAACGTTCACGAAGTTGGTAACACCACCAGGAGACATAATCACGCACACCTTTTTCTCATCTACAAATACCTCATACAACGTTAATTCCGCGAGTGAGTGTATATGCCAACACCCGACCTTGTGTTACAAGAGGCATACAATTAACACACACTACTGGCAGAAAAGCGTATTTGATATTCACAGACCAATAAAATAAAAATACCAGAAATAGCACGCAAAGATTGATATACAAATTCTGATATATCGTATTACAACGCGAACAAAAAAATATGTTGATAAAATAGTAAGTAATAAGTATATAATGCTAGTATGCAAATGGGGTTTTAATGGAGCGAGTAGCCAGCCAAAGTACAAACAGATTCAACATTAAAATTATAATATAAATGACAATGTAAACTTTATTTGAAATTAAGTGCCTATACGGTTACAAGATAAAGTAAATTCCAACATGATGTGCACAACCCTCTTCCAGAGTTGTGCAGTGAACCAATTATATTTTCATGATTACCGTGTTTGATTACTGTAAATAAACATAGCAACCATAACCATTAATCATGTAATTGCCAGAGGGAGCGATCTGGTTCTCTTGCACAACATTGTAATTAATACAGATTACAATACATTGATTACAATACATTGTAATCTATAACCAAAAATCAGAAATCTGAAATCATTCGCATGATTGCTTCGAAATTTTGTCAAAACAATATCGAAAATCAGAAATGAGTTGGAAGAAATCCGAGACTACACCAGAAGAGCGATAAATTATTTTTAAATTATACCAAGAGAATGAAAGTTATATTGGGAGAGCAAAAATAATTGGCAACCATAAATTCGCTATCCAATTCATCATTTGTTTTGTCGCGTCCTCGAATGTCAGGATCGCGACTGTCGTCCGCCGCTCGTTAGCTTTAGACGACTGGTTTGTTGTAACGTATAAATGTCGACTGTACTAAACGTAGACGTATGCATCTCGAATCTGATTGACTGTTGTATGTGATCGAAGCGCGGCTTGTTGCGTGTTGAATGTATGAATGTCTGTATATTGTCTGATCGAAGCGCGGTTTGTATCTTGAATGTTTGTTGTCTGTATTGTTGTATACTGTATCTGTTCCTGACTGTTGTAGATCTCGTATGACTGATCTCGTATGTATTCGTATACTGTATCGTGGTGCCGAAGTGACTCGGTTTTATATGGAGGAGTTCGACTGGTCACTCCTCCATACCTCAAGACGATACGCTAATTGGTTGAAGTCTAAAAATCAAGACTCCAATCAGCGTATGCCCTGAGTGCCCCCAACCCCCGTTCTTGTGCCCTTAGCACGCATTTCGAGAACGAGGGTGGGGTGAGTCACTCGGAGCGGGAAGGTTTCCCGGATTTCGGCAACGAAGGGGAAACTTCTTCCGGGCCCGTGTACCTGTCGCATGTGGGTACCGGCTGGCCACGCTTCGGAAGTCCCTCATTTATGACACGCTCCTGGCTATTGAGGAATTACGGTGCCTCCAAAATTAAACTATTGTCCCTCTACGGACGTTAAGAGGGTTCGAAAAAAAGGCAAAAAGGCTAAAACTGCTTAATCCTCAAAAATAGCATTACCGGCACGTTCGTGTCATAAATGCCGATGGAAAGCTTCTCGCTGCTGTTCCGTTAGGACGGAACATCATTTAAGGGTAAAAGCAAATTATAGTTTGTTAGATAACAAACGTACTGCAGAAGATTTCAGCCGTTTGAGAAAGAAAGACCGTAATATGTGAAGCGCAAAAAACATCCAAATCAGTACCCAAGATTACTACAATGTGTAACGATATGTTCAATAAAACGGTATCTGCTGAAGTCTATCGAAGGATATTGAGAAGCGAAAATTTTCATGGTCGAACACAGAGAAAAGAGCGTTTCATTAGACAAACTGTCGAAATACGAATAATCAATTCCAAACAAAGATGATTGTGTCATCATTGGCCATTTAAACATAAACCATATACAATTTTATTTGAGGAATATTTATAATTATATATGCAAAATTTAAATATATAAGAGTTAGAAATGTATATTATACAAATATGTGCATCAAATATAAGGTTCCACAAACATTATGTCCAATTCGTTTAAGAATATACCGCGATACCTAGAACAAGAAAAATTCTTATTTAAATAATATTTCAATAGCTATGTTTATAAAAATATGACACAATATCTTATTACAACTAACCTACCGTTCGTACCTGCACGCCGAGTAGCACACCGGTGGCGCCCGAGTGCCGCCGAGCGCGACCGAAGGCAAAGCCGAGCGCGTACGAGTCGATCCCCACCACCGTTTGAAATGGACTAGCATGACGATGCGACATGCGGCAACAGTTGTTTTAATGGCAATAAAACCAATGCTTTGTAACGTTCAGTTTTCAATAATAGTACGTGGTGAATGGTTACATAAAGAAATATAATGAAGTATGTGTAACTGGTATCCCGCTTACTTTGATTCTTTGTATTATTTTCTCCGTGATATTATCGATGAATATATATAGCAATCGGTAATACGTACAAGAAAAAGTTGTTTAAAATTATGTGTTTAACAATATATTCAAAAATTAATAACAGCAGTGAGGAGTAACCTCTTCTGCAAATTCGCAAAATGTATCAACGTAATGTGATCTATTACATCTAAAATTCAGGTAAAGTTTTCTTCATGTAAAAGACAAACAAAAAGAACAAAATAAACAGAAGAGTTTGAACAGGGTTGCGCACACATTTTTATAAACATAGCTATTGAAATAATATTTAAATAAGAATTTTTCATATTTTAGGTATCGCAGTATATTGTTAATCAAATTGGACATAATGTTTGAGGAATCTTATATTTGATATACATATTTGTATAATATACATTTCTAACTCATACATATTTAAATTTTGCATATATAATTATAAATATACCTCAAATAAAATTGTATATGGTTTATGTTTAGATGGCCAATGATGACACAATCATCTTCGTTTGGAATTGATGGTCTGAGAACGAGAGTAACTACTTTGGATTGTTATATATATGGTAATAGAGAAGAGAATCCTACGTTTTAAATAATTAGTCAATGGCATTCCTCACATTATATTGTGGTTTTAAATTAATAAGGGTAAGTAGTTAATGAGATTTACATATAATGGTAGATGTATTAAACAGATAAACAATAAGAGGCATAAATAATATATTTTTATTAATTGTTTTGAAATGTTTCAAATAATCATCTACATTTAATGATTGGTGATCTTAAACTTAATTTAATAATGTTATTGTGTAATATTTTATTTTACACTTATAATAAATATCTGTTAATATTTATAAATGGGCTGGGGTTTCTGGATTGTAATGCAGTGTAGATTTTTTTAATTATAAAGTAACCAAAAGAAGGCTGGTCGGAATCATGGCACAAAGAGTTAAGAGTGTTATTTCTTCCTTTTATAACATCTAAAGTATTTGTTTAATGTGTATTATGCTACCAATGTTAAAAAGTGCTTTCAACTTAGTGATGATGGTTATATATTTAAGCTTTATAACCATGAAGCCAAGTTGGTTTTGCGAAATCCTGAAATTTAAAGCTTTGAGATTACTTAAGAAATACGACATGAATATGTGTGCCCAGTATTACGTAGCAAAAGATAGATCTTTGTTAATTAAAGTGTAGTTGACATTTTATCTTTAATTTGTCTCAGTTAAAAAATTTGTCTTTTCTGTAAAATAGCATAGAACTTTGAAACGTATAAATTTTTAAGTACCATTCAAGAAATACAAGATGCGTGAAAGTCAGGATCTGAGATAAATGAACCTAATATTGTCTACCAAACAATTCATGATTAATTTATGTATCTATACACATGTATGAAAACATTAATTTGAATTTCTGAAGTTGTATATGTATTCTTAGTATTTCCCATTATATATGTTTTTATAAACTTTTTAATTAGAATTATGTTTAAAGAATGTTAGTATAAAGATATAGTACATTTTATTAGTATTTTATGGTTCTAGATGATAATATTTGTATGTTGGAGAAAATTCTATTCAGTAGTTCCATAAATTTGAAACAAGATCTGAAATCATAACTACTTGCGAGCATCGTTTTGAAACTAATTGCTATGGTATATATACAGTGTATCATCATTTTCTGAATTACGAGAGTCATTATCTCAGATGTTTTAGTTTGTTTTCAGATTCTAATTTTTCTGTGCTGCTTTACATTTTTGTTCGTTTTGGTAAATAGTTTATTTGGGGCAGTTTTTTTTCTCATGCGATATTCGTATACTTTCTCTGAAATTGCTTTTTTAGGGTGATTATAAAAGGTTACGTAAACGCCTCAATGTTTGGAAGATTTTTATTTAGCTGATACGTATTAGATCCACCTGTAGCTAAAGAACTATTTGTCATCTTACATCGTTAGCAAATTGAATATATATATTAGATTTCAATTTTCTATGTAAAATTTTTAATAAAATAAGATAGAAGTGTTATGATTGTATTAGTAAAATTATAAATAAATTTGAGAACATGAATTATGGTGTATAAAGTATAATTATACAAAGTGATTCGAATGTACAAATAATTTTGAAAGTTTTGATGCTAATATCTGATTAATCCTTCTTTAGCACGAATAGTATGATTTAACAATATACTGTCTTTCCATAATATCTACAAGTTTCTTCCTTGTATGCCTTTTGATGGAGTTATACATTTTGCAAATTTTATCTTTTTACATTTCTTTTGAAGTTGTTCCATAATTTCCGAGTCTTTTTTAATTTCAGTGTAAATCATTCTTTGGGATTTATGTGAGTACTAGGTGCAGGAGTTCATATTGTAATGACAGGTATTACATTTCCATCCTTTTCAGCAATTCAAGTTGTGTGTTCAGGATTATTACTTTGTGGAAAACGAAATTCATTCAGTAGGTGTATTTCAACTGCTCCTTGTTTAATATTTTATTTGAGAATATTAAGCCTGTATTTATATAAGGTTCCATCAATAATAGTGGGATTTTCAATTTCATTCGCTGTTATGGATTGTCATATCATTACTGGGCAACCTTCTGGTTTTACATTTGGAATTTTATTTTTGGTTTATAAGGTTATATTGAACTTTTTGCACCCGAATTATTCTAATCGAAAGTGTATTGTTCCGTCCTACGGAACAACAGTGGGAAGTTTTCCTTGGCATATTTACGACATGAGCGTGCCGGTAATGCTTTTTGAGGACGAAGAAACCGTCGCGTATTTCTGCTTAATTTCAAACCCTCTTAACGTCCACAGAGGGACAACAGTCTTAATTTCGAGTCAACCGTGTCTCCTCAATAGCCAAGCCCGTGTCGTAAATAAGGAACTTTCAATAGATCTGGCGCTCAGCCGGTACCTCCATGCGAGAGGTACATGGGCCCGGAGGAAATTTCCCCTTCGTCGCCAAAATTCGGGAAACCTTCCCGCTCCGAGTGGCTCACCCCACCCTCGTTCTCGAAACGCGTGCTAAGGGCACAAGAACGGGGGTTGGTGGCACTCAGGGCATACGCTGATTGGAGTCTTGACTTTTTGACTTTAACCAATTAGCGTATCGTCTTAAGGTATGGAGGAGTGACCAGTCGAACTCCTCCATATAAAACCGAGTCACTTCGGCGTCGCGAATAATAAGTAAATAATAGTAAAAAAATACAGTCTACGTCGTCTTACAAAAGTACAAACCATCGAAATCGCAATCCATATCTACGAAATAGATCTCGTTCGTATAGATCTATGCGTCAACATTCGGACGCTTCGTAGCACATCATTCGGTGCATCAAAACAATTGCAAAGGACACTTTCTGTGCAATTAACAGCCGCGACACACGTAACACCATCAAATTCAATCAGTCGCCTAAAATTAATTTGGCCGGCGACAAGGCGCAATCGAGCTAACAATACGCGCCAACATGTATTAATTTTGATTTAAATTAACACCCATTGGAGAAAATCACTTTGTTACAGAATAAGATTCGTTTTTGAAAATTCTTTCGTGTACGTTTTTTTCCGAAGTATGTATGAAAATTATTAGTCTACAATACTCTTTGATATATATCTTTCTTAAAATTATGATTAACTGTCGTTACAAGTTTTGGCGCAGATGTGCGAGGATTATTTTTTATTCCAAGTACCATTATTTTTTCCTTCCTGAATGTTAATTTCTTTGGATATTCTATACGTCTTTCATTTGTAATGTTACTTTTCTTTTATTATATACTGTAGTATTCTTGATTTATTTCGGATTAGTGATTGTACAATTTTTTGATAATATCTATTTTCATTACGTAGCTGCAGTACTAATTCATGTTCACATTTACTTAATCGTCTCGTCCTCGAGGTTTGGATAATTTTGAATTGTTCCGTTATAGGAAAACTGTTAAACACACAGTATACTGAAATCAACAAACATGGGATAGTTACATCTCATTTATCGAATGTTCAACTAGCTTTTTTGACTCTATAGGTGATATGTTTATTCTTACTACATTTTTTACCAAATTTGTTTGTTATCATAGTTTCTTAAATTATTTATCTTATTTTATTTACTCACTTGTGTTGAAAATTTTCAATCTATAAATCGTGTGTTGGAAATATAGTAACTCAAAGAACGAAATCATTTGCTCTCTGAAAATGTAAATACCTTAGTTCTTTTAGATGAAAACAAATGATTAATAGAATAAACGTTAAATGTTCATTATTTTCATCTGTAACTTAGTAAAGAATGTGTTACAGATCACTTACGAACAACATAAATATTGGGATATTTAATTAACAACTAAAATATGAATGTGTCAGGGCACAGTCGTGAAATTATGCCTACATTTTCATACGCGTGTTCTTATGAATTTCACTACTGGCGTACTTGTGTATCAGTAAAGTGAGGTCTCAGAGTGTGAACTTCATTATTTGATCAGCTTTTGCGCAGCGGTAGATATTATCGATCTAGAATGAAGAATACCCGTTCTTGGGGACGGACAGCTCATAGTTCATGAGATATACAACATTAAAGTTGTTGTCCAAGTTTATTACACATGAAATGAGAAGGAGAAACTAGAAACAAGCGTGCGTAATAACTCGGAAATAGTAGCAGTGCGAGTTCAAATTATGTTGGGATATCTTTTTTTTAAACCTTTATTTACATTTTCTATCTATATCTGGGTCCCGTAGTCCCAGCTCGATCGTACTCGAGTGCAGATTTCCTTCGAGTATACCTTATCTTATCCATAATTTCTTCGATAAAGACAAGGTTTCTCACTCTAAATGGTGTTATGCAGTACTAAAGTGTCACGCAGCTTCCACTGTGCTTTACAGTCGGTTGTAGATATTCTAATTCCAGTTCTCTATTAGGTTTTTATCCAAACCTTTCCTTTTTCGTCACATACAAAAATATGAAATTTCTATTCATTAGAGTAATTAGTGTTTTTCCAAAAGATATTTCTTTTATCTCAGTAGTCCCTCGGAAATGCTAATCCCCGTATTCCGACAGTTTTTCTGATGAAAGGCTGTTTTCTCTGTGTTCGACCATGAAAATTTTCGCTTCTCAATATCCTTCTATAAGCTTCAGTAGATACTGTTTTATTGAACATATCGTTACACATTGTAGTAATTTTAAGTAGTGATTCGGATATTTTTTGCGCTTCACATATTACGGTCCTTCTTTTCCAAACGGCTGAAATCTTGTGCAGTACGTTCGTTACTTAACCCTAGAACTCCTAAGGTGGGGGTTCCTCGAATCCACAAATTGAAAAACCTTAAATTAGAATCATTTCCTTTCCGTAAAAAGTTCTCTTAAAATTATTTATTGTTATATACACATTTAAGTTTGGTATTAAGTGGTTCCCGTTGCTATGTGTAAAAAATTAGTAATCATAAGAGAAATATAACTGACTACGCGCCGCGATGACGGTACGCCACGAGGCAGTGGCGATCACGCGATATGGACCCTCACGCTCTCCTTTTCTCCAAAGAATAAAAATTACAGAACGAAGAATGAAACTATGTAACTAATTGAGAACTTTAACTGGAATGACACTACGAACTAAAATACATTGTAATCTGTATTAATTACAATGTTGTGCAAGAGAACTAGATCGCTCCCTTTGACAATTACATGATTAATGGTTATGGTTGCTATGTTTATTTACAGTAATCAGTTACGGTAATCATGAAAATATAATTGGTTCACTGTCCATCTCTAGCCCTTAGCGGTCTGATGTCGAGTGGCACTCGCCATCGCTTTTCGTTGTAGCAAGTCCGATGTCGCGTGTGACTCGACGTAGTTTTGTGTTCTGTCTCGTCTTGTATCAAGTGTCACTCGTATTTAAGTTTCACTATGTCTCAATTTTAGACTAAATAAGATAAGAAAAGAGCTACAGGATAGAAAATTTCAAATTAGCCTTGCATCTTGAACTTCCTATATATGCGAAACATGCAACAGACAACCGGGATTGCATGTTGGAGAATGTTTTAAACGTTATCATACGATGGTTAATTATAAAATGTGAACAATAAAAAAATGTTTATATATATCTCTCCCTGCGTTCGTGCTTAAAAATTTTATAATTTCTTTTGTTGGGTTTTTAACACTTTAATAATAATAATACATACATACATACATACACTCTATAATTATTCTAAATATTACTTAATTATAATAACTATTACTGATTCACTGCATCTATTCATATACACGGATCAGGGTGAACTGCCGGTGCCGAATCATGTGCGGTACAATCACGCTGTTCTATTGTTTTTACATTTCCCCTTCTTTCAATCACACACACACGAGCGCGCGCACACACGCACACACTCACACTCAGTGTTTCAGCTCTATCAATTCCCCTTCCTGGAACACAGAGTAAATCTTAATTTCTATGTCTTAATTTTAAATTATTAAGTGTACGCGCAACTAATCAATTAATCCTAATTTACAAACGTTTCTAATTATTATTTGCTCACATACAGGTTTTGTTAGCATGTCTTCCTCCATATCCTCGGATTTCACATGAATTAGCTTTATGTTATTATCACGCACCTCGTCCTTTACATAATAATACTTTCTATTTATGTGTTTAGTTCTATTCGTAACTTTAATATTATTTACCCAATCTATTGCAGCTTGACTGTCTGTGTATACTATGATTGGTTCGCTGTTTCCTACATTAACATTTAAACTATTTAATAGACTTTGCGTCCACTTCAATTCTTGTACTCCTTCGCATATACTCATCAGTTCAGCCTCGCATGTGGATAACGCTACTAAGGCTTGTTTTTTGCTCCTCCACGACACAACATTTTTCCCTAATTTTACAATGTACCCCTCGTATGATTTTGCGTCACTAGTCGAATTCCAACTAGCGTCCGTGCTTACACTTATCTCTTTGTTTGAATCTGTATACATTAGTTTGTATTCTTTAGTACCTTTCAAGTATCTAAATACTCTTTTTAATGTTAACAAATGTACCTGTCGCGGGTCACTGTTATATTGAGATAGCTTACTAATTGTATGAGTAATATCTGGCCTAGTTCCTACACTTAAATACATTAGTGATCCTATCATCTCCTGGTATTCATTCTGGTGCATTTTTCTCGAATTTTCATATTCATCCAAATCTTGTTGTGTCCCCAAAGGTATTTTAACGCATTTACATTCTTGCAACCCATATTTTTCTAATAAACCATCAATGTATCCTTCCTGTGACAGGGTAAAGCCCGTGTTTGTCTTTTCTATGCTGATATTTAAAAAACGCTTATTTGGTACTTCCCGTAAGGCAAAATACAGCGATATTTCATTTACAACCATTTGAATACATTGATCGTTTGTTCCTAGAATGAGAAAATCATCTACATAGATTCCTACAATCACTCGCTCTCGATTGTAACTTTTTACATACACACATGGATCCTCTTTCATTCTTTCTAAGCCTACTGCTAATAAAACCTCATTTAATTTTTCATTCCGCAATTTCCCTGATTGCGGATGACCGTATATGCCTCTTTTTAACTTACATATTTCGTATTTACCATTTTTAAAGCCTGGGGCTTGTTCCATGTACACGTCACCCTTTATATCTCCATATAAATATGCTGACTTAACATCATACTGTCTAATGGCAAGTCTATACATTGCTGCTATTGCTACTAATATCCTAACCGTTTGCAACTTTATGACCGCTGAATAAGCTTTTTCATTTTTCTTTTTCTGCTGATATCCGTTCGCGACTAACCTAGCTTTATATTGGTGCTTATTTCCTTGCTTCCTTTTTTTTTTGTAAAAACCCATTTACTTCCTACCGTTTTTACTCCATTTGTTCTTGGTACGAGTTCCCATACCTTTCTCTCACTCATCCGTTGAAGCTCGTCCTGCATAGTTCTGATCCATTCAGCATCTTCTGATTCCATGGCCTCTCTATGATTTCGCGGTATTTCTAGTCCCTGCGTAGCTATATTTGTTCGTTCCTTTTGGTTCTTGATTCTTTTAGATCTTCTTACTCCTTCTTCTGGATCTTTTGCTACATTTTCTGTCATTCCCCTCTGGGATTGCTGTGGGGTTCTGGGATGCTTTATACCACTCGGTCGTAGCCTTCTGGTGTACCCGGTCTTCTGCGCATCCTCGATCTCTACAGTTGATTCCTGTTCTGCATCATTGGAGTCGTTTTTCTCGCTTTTCTCATCATCGTCGTTATCTCTTTCACAAATCCTTTCCAAGAAATCTAACATAACTGTGCTTTTCGACTTATCTTTGTGTACTCTTCTATCCAGTAGTTTAGCACCTTTTTCATTCTCGTTGAACTTAACGTTCCGGGAGGTTATAGTCTTATTTAATAAAGGATCGTTCACTCTGTATGACCTACTTTCGTTTGAGTATCCTACAAATATACCCTTATTAGCTGACGGTTTTAGTTTGTCTCTTCTTACCTTCGGTACGTGATAGTATGCGATACATCCAAAGACCTTCAAATATGATACGGTTGGTTTGTTACCACTCCACAACTCGATGAGAGCTTTCGTACCTTCTTCTTTAGCGGGTGTTCTATTTCTTAAGTAGGTGGCCGTCGTGACTGCTTCTCCCCAAAATTTTTCTGGAAGCTCGGCGTCCAGGAGCATAGTTCTTACTTTTTCGATGATGGTCCTGTTGGCCCTCTGGGGTTGTATGGAACGGTGCGTTGGTGCTGTATTCCCTTGCGTCTAAAAAACTCTTCAAACTCTTTATTAATAAACTCTCTACCGTTATCACTTCTGACATTTTTATCCGCCTATTTAATTGGCTCTCTGCCTTATTTGTAAAATCTACGAAACATTGATACGTATCATCCTTTTTTTATCTGATGGGCATGAAGACATTTAGAGAAATCATCTACAATTAGGAATATGTACCGATACCCACCTAGTGACTCTTTCGGCATTATACCGCATACATCCATATGAATAAGCTCTAACTGTTCGGTCGTCCGCTTTCTCACTTTGCTTACGTACGGTTTTTCCGACATTTTTCCTAAAACGCACGCTTCTCACAATTCTATTTTCCCTGGCCTATCATCGAGATCCCTTATTAATTGGTTATTTCTCATGCGGTCTAGATACGCTTCGCAAATGTGACCTAACCTTTTGTGCCACAGCAGTTTATCTAAACTGTTCAACTTATTTGTTACCTTAATACGAGGGCTTAGCGATACAGTGTTACTTAAATCTACATTACTGTCTTTAACGCGTTCCTCTTGAACGTTTAACACAGATTTCGTCTCTGTCTCGCAGTTTATAAAATATACACCTCCGCGTTTATATGCTTCCGCTATCACTTCACCGAACTTTCCGATTATCGTAGCACTGTGTCCTTGAAACACCACTTTGTAGCCCTGATCGGTCAAGCGGCTGACCGACAGCAAGTTTGATCATAACATCCGGATATATGATGCGCTTCTAATAACTAAATTTCGTTTTCCTACACTGGTGTTTACAGTTATTCTAATATCACTGTTAAAAAAAGTACAATTCGGAAAGAGGTTCGGGCGATATCGCGAATAGCGACGCCCCCGGATTCGCGACCTCTGAGTTGTACATAATTAAACGTAATGGTAATCGAGTAATGTTTAACGGCAGATTCGGTAACCATCGACGCGGCCTTGGCTTTTGTTGCTCGAGGAAACCGAGTCGCAAGGCAGAAAAAAGATGTTTAACGAGTCCCTAACGTCCGTGGCTCGTCAAATTTGAAATTTCAACTAACGTTTTGAGAAAGGGCGTTTCTATATGCGAGTGAGAGAGAAAGACATACTCCGTCCGCGTGGTATTAAATACCGGGTGCACGCAAACGAAAGAGCATTCCGTTTAGAAATTTCGCCTCGCGAAGACAGCTATTTTAGTCGTTAAAACGGAAATAATCACGAAGTTAAGTATTGAAAGGAATGTTAGGAATTGCGTGAGTGGATTAAGATACTAAATACACTTAGATTTATATGGTATATATATATGAATGGAATATTTATTGCAAACACGTGGCTACACCCGTTACGCGTACAACGCAAGACCGAGCTCCGATAGTCAACCGTTCTTTTCAAATTCGACTCGGCCCATTCGCGTGACCCAATACAATACAGTGTGCATTGATACACATGTATTCTCAACACACCCCCCTCAAGGCACACTGTATTTTAATTGTTAATTTATAGCTTGCAACCCTAAGCCTCTACAACAGTATGTGTGCTTATCTTTATTTAACGCTTTTGTGAGTACATCAGCTACCATGTATTCAGTTGGCAGGTAGTGTAGTGTAAACTCTTTGTTCTTCACTGAATCTCTCACAAAGTGGTACCTGATGTCGATATGTTTTGACCTCGCATGAAATATGGCGTTTTCAGTCAATAACTTTGCACTCTGATTATCATTATATATCTTTATCGGCAAATTGATACTCAATTCGCTTAGCATGTTGTTAATATGTATTGCCTCTTTAGCCGCTTCAGCTATTGCCATATATTCTGCTTCAGCTGACGAAATTGCGACAGTTTTCTGCTTTTGGGACTTCCAGCAAATTGCAGCATTGGCTAATGTAAAAGCGTAACCCGTGTACGACTTTCTATCTACAGTATCTCCACCCCAATCCGCATCAGCATATCCTATCAATTCAAAATTACCCTTTTTGAACACCAAACCATAATTAATGGTCTCTTTTAAGTATCTTAATATTCTCTTCGCTGCAACCCAATGCGTGTTATCATATGCATTTGCGAATTGCGACAAGTAAACTACTCTTTTCATAATATCAGGTCTAGATACCACCGATAAATACATTAGGGAGCCTATTAATTCTCTGAATGGAAGTTCCTTTTCGCATATCTCGCTAGCTAATTTAAACTTTTCATTTACATTACCCGGTGTCTTAATCCCCTTTGCCTCACTCATGCCAAATTTATTTAACGCATTTATTATGTGACTTGTTTGTTTTAAAATAATGCTTTCCTTTTCTCTTATAATTTCTATCCCTAAACAAAATTTAGCTGCACCCATGTCTTTGCACTCGAATTCAGTTTTCAGATAATTCTTTAATTTATCAATCTCGCTCCTATCATTTCCTATTATTAATATGTCATCTACATATATCAATACAAATAATTTGACATCTCTTTCGCTTTTATAATACAGACAGGTATCACTTCTACTTGGTTTCAATCCTACCTTCTTTAATTTAGAATCTAATAATATATTCCATTGTCTGCCCGCTTGTTTTAACCCATATAAGGCTTTGTTTAATTTACAGCATAGATTGTTTTTTGTATTCATCATTTTCAACATTTTCATCGCTTTTTCTTTTAATACCCCAGATTCTTTATTTATCATTAATTCTAAACAATTCTTTAATAACTCAGGCACTCTCATATATATGTCATCATCTAACCCCCCATTTAGGAAAGCTGATGTCACATCCATTTGTTCTATAAGTAGGTCATATTCTACTGCAATAGCTATTAAGATTCTTAATGTTTGTAATTTTGCTACTGGTGCAAATGTCTGATCATAATCCAGTCCCTTGACTTGGCTAAACCCTTTTGCAGCAAGTCTTGCTTTTCTCTTGCTTATATTACCCTGACTATCAAACTTATTTGCTAATACAATTCTACAGTCTACTATGTTTTTATTACTTGGTTTATTAACAATTGACCAAGTGTCATTCTTTATTAAGCTCTCAAATTCATTCATGATTGCATTCATCCACTCATTTTTATTCTCACTGTTTATTGCCTCACTCAATGTTATTTCAGCATAGCTTGCACTAGCTTCTTCACATGGCTCAAACACATCATCACTATCACTGTCATTGTTCATCACAACACTCGGAATTTCTTCGTTTTCCCTGTTCACACTGTTTAATGTGCTTTGTGTGCGATATGACTTCTTCGGTCTGCCTGTTCGAATCATCCTGGGTCTACCTGGTTGTCTTCTTTCACACTCTTCTTCCTGGTCCCTTTGATTTGTGTTGTTTTCTTCATTTTCCTCTTTTTCAGGAAACAGCAATATATCTATTTCATTCTGTTCGGTCATTATTTCTTGTTTTTCACTTTGGTTATTAGCCTTTTCCATTTCGTCTCTGAATTTTACATCTCTTGAAATGACCACTTTGTTTAATTTTGGAATATATATACGATATCCTTTAGACTGTTCAGAGTATCCCACTAAGTAGCCTTCATTTGCTCTTGCATTCAATTTTGCTTTAATTGTCTTATCTTTTACATAGACTTTTGTGCCAAACACTCTGAAATATTTGATATTTGTGGTTTTATTAAACCATAACTCATATGGTATTGCTCCATTTAATGAGCTCGTAGGACGTGTATTTCTTATGTGGTTTGCCATCATAATGGCCTCTGCCCAAAATTTGTCTCCCATATTTGAACTAATTAACATACATCTTGCCATGTCCAACAGCGTTCTATTCTTCCTTTCGGCTATCCCATTCTGTTGTGGTGTATGAGGAACCGTCAATCTCCGTTGAATGCCATTTTCTCTTAAATATGAGTCAAACTGATTGTTACAGTACTCTTTTCCATTATCTGTCTGTAAATATTTAATTTTTCTCTCAATTAAATTTTCTACCATATTTCTGTATTCTTTAAATTTTTGAAACACTTCATCTTTGCTCTTCAGTATGTACACCTGGCTGTATCTTGAATAATCATCAATGAAAGTGCAGAAATATTTTGCTCCTCCCACTGATGTTGTCCTAAATGGTCCACAAACGTCACTGTGCACTATCTCTAAATGATATTTGGCCCTTTCATGTCTGTCATAAAATGGTAATACCGTTGATTTTGCAGCTAAGCATGTATCACACTGAAAATGACTGTTATTTATTTGTCCACAATTTACATTCGCATGCTTCATTAATTTTTGTAGATCTTTCTCATTTAAGTGCCCCATTCTCTCATGCCACAATCTCATAGTAGAATTGAGATCAGCCATTTTTGCCATAGCTTCTTCTGGTTGCCTTAAGTAAAACAAATTTCCTATTCGATCTGCAACCAATTTTACTTGTCCATTTTTATCTGTGATCTCTGCAACATCCTTTTTGAACACTATCACATTGTCTCTGTCCACAATTTTTGCTACAGACATTAAATTTGTTCTGAGCTCTGGTACATACAATGTATCTTCTAATTTGATCACTTTTTCCTCATGTACTTTTGCTCTAATGTTTACACTTCCTTTCCCTTCCACTTTGGTAGAATTATTGTCCGCCAGATTTAGCGTTTCCTTAGTTGATTTCAACTCTTCAAAATCATTCACCTCTTTGCATAAATGCATAGTACACCCACTATCTAAACACCAACGCTTCTCTAAATTTTTACCTTGATCTTTAACAATGCTAGTCGATGAAGCATTTCAGAGTAGCCCCAGCCGCTCTGCAAATGTAATACTGGAGGCGCTCTGCAGTTTCTGCAGGTCCATGTACCTGGCCAACATGGGACTACGCATTGCGTGTGTACTTACAACACACACGCAAGGGGAACGAACGGAAAGAAGACGTTTGTATTACGATAGAATCGTCTATTTCATAGGCGAGTCGAATACACACATGAGAGAGCAGATCCTCGGTATTTACCGAGACGTGGTCTAAACACACCGACACGTCGGATCTATAGGTGTTGAAGCATTGCGATACTCAACACTTAATCTCTTAACAGGATTAATTGCCGACGCAAGAAGTCGTCGCGGCACGGCTTAACGTCATGCAATAAGTCGACGATACGGACCTGAGAATAATAAATATTTACATTCCCAATCTAATACAGTCCAAAATTGTTCTCAGGTGAAGACCCTGACCAGCCCCGATCTGCTGGACCGTTGAACGCCAACCAGGCCAGGCCCACTACATCGGGTGGAGAAAATTAATTAAAATCTCTACTTTTTAATTTGTATCCTCATAATAAACGGTGTTCCGTGCTGGAACACCAATATAAACAGAGCTCAGCGTTGACAATTTCTTAAACTTTATCGTTACCACTCTCCCTCTCCCGGCTATTCGAAGACTGGGAAAACTATTTATTTTAATATAAAATTTTCTCGGTCAAATTTCGAACAGTCACTAAACATTTCAATTGAAGTGTGCGAGTGTGTACCACTGGACGGAAATAATGGATGGAAATATGAACTGCATAATTTATGTGTTTGAGTCGTTTCACTACACTTGTTGCCATTTAGCTGATGCTATTCGTATGGAAATGAAAAAATAAAAAATTATTTCACTATTGAAAAATATTTCCATTTACCTTAAAATTACCTATCCTTCCCATATCGCTTAAAGAATGTATACCGCTATTAAACTGAGCATTTATTAATATTAAGAGATTCTCATTTAACAAGCTGGGAAGTATTCATACATGAAAGTTTCCAATTTAATATTTCTCTTTTAAAAACTTTTGACTAGGATAAAATTTTCTAAATTGCATCTAATTGCATACAGAGTTTAATAACGTATTTGACATAAACTAATAATTATTAATAGCTTTAATAAAGAAGAGTGAAAGATTGTTTTCACATAATTTGCGCTACAAATAGGATTTGCAGATTCCTAAATCTTCAATTCAAATTCCATGAATTGAAATAGTTATATCGACGTTGTTTTAGAATCATGAATACCTATATTTATTCTCACACCTAAACCTCCGGGCATTTATAAATTTAAAAGGAAACTTCTCGTAATAACCGTGTAGTAAGATTACATCTAACACAATCTTTTCCAATAAAACAACTGTTTAACAAATAATAACTTTTTCGAGCATAACATAAACAGCCCGTTACTTTAACTTACAAATCTTTAACCAGCTTTGAACCAACATCGCGCAATATTACTGTTATGTACTACATTGAATTATGGAAATGAACAATAAACATTATATTCCATTATTGAAAAATATTATTTAAGAAATATTTTAATTTACTTTATAATTACCTGTTTTACAACGGCACACCGCTTAACGAATTAAGATAATATCCCCCTTTCCCACGGTCACCGAGCCAATCGTTCGCGCTATCCCCCTTCCCACATGACGTCATTCACCCCGCGCGACGGACCCCTCTCTCATCGAGATGTCATTACCCCCGCCGGACATCCAACACCTTACTCCCCCACCTCAGAGGATCAGGGTTAGAATCCTCCTATGTTATCTACCAGCAATGTTGGTATTTAATTTTTCGTAAATTAAATACGAGGCAGCGATGAGCTGCTGCTCCCATGCTGCATAAATGTTTAAGAAAAAAAGTCCCTATCTACTTTAACGGGTCTCTAATTACTTGTCCGGGTGTGTCCAAATGGCACACTAGTTACCACGAGCACCGAGGAAAGAAACCCCTTACAACAGACACACATGGAGTCGAGCGTGGTGTACTTCCACAAGATCCAACTGAAGCGAAAAGCGGATGGAAGATATCCCCATCCCGCTTCTTTTTGTATGGGCATTGCTCAGGAGGTATCAAAGAATAAGCCATATACAGCTGGCAGGCATAATGCGTTATAAGCGCAAAGCTAAAGGTGCGGCGCAATCCAAGTGACTCAAACGGTTAACATTATATGTCCCTAGCTACTTTCTGCCGAAAGCGCTGCCAAGCGCACGGGCTTGGAAAAATTAGCAGGGAAAGAAGACCCTGTTGAGCTTGACTCAAGTCTGACATTGTAAGGAGACGTGAGAGGTGTAGCATAAGTGGGAGATGGTAACATCGCCGGTGAAATACTATTACTTTCATCGTTTCTTTGTTTACTCGGTTAGGCGGAGCGCGTGCGCCGGTGTTTCGAGCTGGTTGTCACGGTATTCTAGAGCCGAGCGTGTAAGAGTGGTGTGAGGCCTTCGCCGGCCGATCGCTAAAAATATTCGTGCGTGACCCGATTCGAGAACACTGCCAGGTGGGGAGTTTGACTCGAGTGGTACATCTGTCAAAGAATCACGCAGGTGTCCTAAGGCCAGCTCAGCGAGGACAGAAACCTGCAAAAGGGCAAAAGCTGGACTGATCTCGATGTTCAGAATGCTTAGAGACTGCAAAAGCACGGCCCATCGATCCTTTTGGCTTGAAGAGTTTGTAGTAAGAGGTGTCAAGAAAGTTACCACAGGGATAACTGGCTTGTGGTGAACAAGCGTTCATAGCGGTGTCACTTTTTGATCCTTCGATGTCGACTCTTCCTATCATTGAGAAGCAGAATTCACCAAGCGTCTGATTGTTCACCCGCCAATAGGGAACGTGAGCTAGGTTCATACCGTCCTGGGACAAGTTAGTTTTACCCTACTGATGACTAGTAGTTGCGATAGTAGTCCTGCTCAGTACGCGAGAAACCGCTGGTTCGGTCATTTGTTTCTCGTGCTCGGTCGAGCGGCCGGTGGTGCGGAGCTACTATGCGTCGGGTTATGCTTGAACGCCTCTAAGGCCGTATTCTTTCTGATCAAAGGAGGCAAATATATCTCTAGGATTCTCGTGTGGGTTGAAAGGCTCAAACCTATGTGACACTACTAGGTGGCCTGCACTTCGGGACTGGCCATCGCACTGGCCCAGTTTGCCGTATACGGGCGTCAATGGGATTTGTCGTCGGGATTTCGCCGAACAACGTCCTCTGGAGATATAACGGTCGATCATGGATACTCCAAGTTCGACGTCGATACTCGGAATCGTTTGTAAACGACTTAGGTACCTGGCGAGGAGTTGTACTCGGTAGAGCAGTTACCGCGCTGTGATCTGTTGAGACTCAGGCTTATGCTTGAGGACTCGTCTTGTCGGCTAGACGAGATACCGAAATTGCAAAAGATAGATAGTGAGACAGAGAGAGGGAGAGAGGAATAGATGAAGGATAGAAAAGAATGAATAGAAGGAGGATAGTGGAGGAGTATAGATGAAAGAAGAATGGAAGGAAGGATAGAAGGAGAGAATATAGTATTATAATTAATTATAAAATATTATGTACTGTACTCTGTATATGATATACACAGAAGGAAATTTTTTAAAGCAATGCGCCACTGGCACTTGGAAAAAAGTTTTACGGTGTGCCTTCCACACCGACATGACTGTAGAGCAGGGTAAAGTGCCCTCTGCACTCCTGACAGACATGACTGGGGGTTAGGGCAGACGGCCCCTGCGCTCCGGACCGACATAACAAGAGGATAATGTGAAACGAGCACTACTCACAGTACATGCATTACTGGGTAATACAGTGATACGACCGCTACCCTTCGGACTGACAAAACTGGGAAATATTTTATTGAAGTAACATTATCGTTTTGCATCTCTTTCGTTTATTATCACGCTCTTTCGTCACGTTTGTTGATCGTTCATTTTATTTTGCATAACTTTATTTTCGAAATCCATATTTTTCGATATTTTTTAATAAAATTCTATTTTCGGCTTGTTTTTAATGCTTACGTGATCATTACGTTCTAGTTCAATCGTAATATTACGCCTTGATATGTAGTCGTTTCACGTGCAAGTTCCAACAGTCTTCCCGTTGGTCTCCCATCGCGGCAGTTTTCCACCGTAAGCGTCCGTACGGTAATCCGGCTGGCGACGTCGTTGCGGATGTCCGCTTCGGATCTGTAAGACAGACGACTGCTCGGGCGAGCCGGGCGGAGCAGCGTCGGTCGCATGGGCTTATCTACGATCTCGGTCAAGAGCAAGTCCAAAAGTGGAAGAAGGGTGGAACTGTTTTTGCTGCCCACTGCTCTCCTTGTGGGGGTCTCCGGTTCCGGTGTAGATTCCGCTTCGGTGGATATATGCCGGGACGTAAGGCAGAATCGTCCGGTGTGAGAATCCCGCGGGGTAGCTCCGAGTACACTGGTGCTCGTCGCTTTGATCGTGACAGCGTGCCAAATAGCAGGGTTACTACGTCTATCTCACACCCTTCGCGCCACTCTCGGTTTCTTTCCTCCGGTTCTGCCGTCTGACTGTCTTCAGCCAGAGGTTGCCCGGCTCCCACCCCGTGGATGTGCGGAGGGATCGGGAGCCTTTCTACATCATGTAGCCCCGTGGGTGTAACGTTGCCGTTTTCGAGAAGCATTGTTATAGGGACTGTGATGCGAAGTGCAGTCCTCTTGTTGGGTCCATCAGCCTCTCCTGACCAAGTCACACGTCCTACCTCCGTGTGGTATCCGCCAGTAACGTGAGCATTCCTTTCTTTTTATCTGTATCTCTTTCTCTACTTATTCCACCTCCTTCATCGTTCCTATCGCTTTCTTTTCCTCTCATTTGTATCGTCTCATATCTATTTTCCCTTTCTGCTCTCTCCTTTCTGGCTCACGACTAAACGGAGTCTAGAGTCTCTTGTGTGGTTGTTGCTAAATCCACACCGAAATAGTTACCAGCTTATGTAAATCCGTTTGAATTACCGCAAATTGTTATACCGAGCTTCCGGCAATAGGTTTAATCTGTTAAACTTTGAATCCAATTGGCATGTTGCCTTATCATTTTGCGTCTTGAACGCCTCAATGCTTGGATGTTTACGACTGGTTTGTCCCCGATTTCTCAATACTTGAGTCTTGGATTTATTATGTATAAATAGTGAGATCTCACAAACTTTCCTTTGGTTTTTTACAATGCCGAACGGAAATAAAACTTCGAACTCACAACTACCAGTCACCGGGAATAGCGTGGTGGATTTATCCGCCCGGGAGAGTGCTAACGTTGACTGCCAGGCTATACTTATGTATAACGAGACGGAACTAGATTACTTTACACTTTTGATTGAAATAAGCGAAAATGGGGAATTATGTCATGTGCACGTACGGGAAAGAAAGATATATTTCTGGTGGATTTAAGAAATCTTGCGCATCATTCAAATGTCCATCACCTAGGAAAGGAGATTCTGTGTCGCTATCGCAGTTGTGGAAAGAGTTTCGACAGAATGCACAGTTGGAGATGATATTTTGCTGAGTGCAAAGATACTTCAGTCACGCACGACAATCCTTATAAGTTTGAAGCGTGCCCTTCGAGTTTTACATCTCTTAGAGGTCGACCTATCCATGAACGCCAGGCACAACCCGCACTAGCGACCCCTATTATGTTACTATATAACAACACCCCGAAATGAAAAACGGCAAAAGATCCATACTGAAGCCTATAAATCAACGGCTGGAAGGTCTAAAATGGGAGTATGAACAGAAGAAGAGGTTAAGATACTCATTAATCTGGAACGCATATATGGTACATATAAACAGCCTAATATGGAAATAAGCAAACATATAATTAGCAAAACAGTTAAACAGATCAGTGATAAGCGACGTGACCTGCATAAAAAGGATCTGAAATGGGTACCGGATAATGCCGGATCGAGTACAACTATTGCAGAATCCGACGTTCTAGATGAAATTATAAACTGCAGCAGCTCCTAGCCACAGAACGAGTTTGTTGATGCGCTGGAAGTCAACGAGCTTACCAATGTTCCTGGAGGCATTGATGCCGAACAGATCCGCAATATTTACACCAGGGACAATGATTAGGAGGTTGACATGACAGAAGTGATAGAGAGTTCTAGAATCACAGCAGAAATTTCCGAAGGTACTAAGGATTTACTTTACTCACTAAAATAGCTGTGATTCAACAATATAAATGATGTTAATAACCTTCAGAATGAAATCGACCAATTTACCCCTGGAAAACTAGTGAATATTCTGCTAGGAAGTGACAGTACAGAGGTAAAGGAAGATGGTAATAATATTTGTCATGCCAACATAACAATAAATAAGGGCAACAGCAAAATGACAGCGAGTAAAAATAAAAAGAGGAATAAACGAAATATTAATGTCGATAACAATAATAATAGTAATAATGGTTATCTAATAATAGTTAACTAATAATAGTTAGTTAAAATCGTTTTGTAATAACTCTAAGGAAAATGTAAATAACAATAAGACTAGTAGTAATAATGGCAGCGTTGTAAATATATCAACAATTGTAAATAATTCTAAAGAAATATATACTAATAGAATGAGATATGTAAATAGCAATAACAGAAACCGGAGGAGAAGAACTGCTAATTTTAATACGAGAAAAAGATACTACTATTGTAGATAAGCCTATCGGAAATACTATCTCCAATATCACCCTCCGAAGTTGTGAAAAAAATAAAAAATGTTCAGTAATAAAACTGCAGGTGGCCTCGATAGCATCCAAAACAGAGAATCTACAAAAACCTGGAACTGTAGTAATCCTCGCTACGCTCTTCAATATACTGTGCCTCATTAATCACTTTCCGTCACCTTGGAACCGTAATCACACATTAATCCCCAAAATTGGAACAGACAACTCATTTGTTGAAAACTAGCGATCTATCACCATATTCAAGTATAATTGACAGCCGACTACGGAACAAGATTATACAGAATATGAGGCAAAAGGTTTTTGCTATAGAAGATGGATGTAAATACAACACCTTGTTGCTCAGCGAAGCGATTAAGAGCAGTAAAATCCGTAGCGGGGGTGTATTTGCGATACTAGACATTAATAAAGCCTTCGATACGCTGGCACGCAATTTAATGGGATCAAGCCTTCAAAGGAAATGTCTTACAAAACATTTAATATAGTGAATTGAGAATATGTACCGAAATATGTTGCACTACCTTAATTAAAGCAAGAAATAAAGAAATTGTACCGATTAACATATTAAGAGGCATTGAAGAGGGGGATACATTGTCACAACTATTATTCAACTTGTGTATAGAACCTCTCCTTGAGGACATCGAGGAGACAACAGGTGGTATCGAAGTAGATGAAATTATTAGGATTCCGTTCCTCGCTTTCGTGGATGACCTCGAGCTTCTGAGTAAGAACAAATCGGTAGCCCAGAAGCAATTAAATATGTTTGTGCGGCACTTAAATAACGTTGGCATGAGTCTTTCTGTAGACAAATGTCAATCTTTTAAAATTATATCGAAGAAAGATAAATGGTACATAGAAAAAAAAGAATAGTGGTGCCTGATATGGTATTGGTGATAACACGAATTCGAAAATTTGCTCTCAAACCACACCAAAATATCGACCTCATTATTAAGTATATACTATCCCGACTTACATATAGCTTAACAATTAATCCGGTCAATGACAGCACCCTACAGCTCCTTGATAGCTAAATTATACAAGAGATCAAAGAGATTCTCCATTTTGTACCGTCTATTGCTATGGGTTTCTTCTATGCCCCCAAAGCTAATGGCGGTTTAGACATATTACGTTATAAACATATTATCAAATTAGCAACCTTTACGAACACGATAAAAATGAAAGAGTCATTGGACCCAGCAGCAGCTGTAATTCTTTACGTGAAAGATGAGCTGAAATTAAGGAAGTCAGTAAGCTCTCTGCGGATGAATTGACCAGTTACCCTTCGACATAAGTAAAAAAAGCGATTAAAACAGGAACACATCTAGCAACAGAGTGAACTGCGCTATCAGGGTCAGAGGGTCAGAGACTTTACACAAGATAAAATAGGCAATTGTTGGCTGAAAGATAATCATCTGTTAAAACTATTTAGATTCATCGATGCTATCAGAATTATGACCAACACCTTTGGTGTTAAAGTGATATTAGCAAGTGCCAACAAGGTCATCGACACAACCTGCCGAGGCTATAAATGTCAGCCTGAGACCTTGGATCATGTTCTGGTGCTATGTATCCACACAAAATCCTTAAGAATTAAAAGACAAGACGAAATTAAGCACTTCATAGCAGAAAAATTTGCGCAACAACACCAGGTATCTGTTGAACCTCAAATTCAGATTGGACATTTATACTACAAACCTCGTCTCATAATTAAAAATGAGTCAAAGGTATTCATTGCTGACGTGACTGTCAGGTATGAAACAGGGATTATCTCCAAAATGCCAGTGACAAGAAATCAAAAAGTATGATGTCTGAGCAAAAGAGCTAAAAAGAAGTACAATAATCGGGAGATCAAGGTGATTCCGATAGTAATTGGCAGTCGAGGATGTGTACCGCCAACAATGAAACAAAACTTAAAAATACTAGGTTTCAAACATAATGATATCAAAACTGTCTCTCTAATTGCCCTGCGCACGTCCATTGAAATTGTCAATATCTTTATAGACTATGACATAGTGCCATAGAAAAAATATATGTACATACAATATAACACATCCCTAACGTACGCCTGAATTATAAATTTAATTCCCATCCTATGAGGATTTAAAGTTTATTGACTTACCTGAAACTTCATGCTTAAATAGTTGTAAATTTTACAATAAAATGTATACTTAACCGTCTTTATCTAATTTAAATACATATGCAGGAATTTAATTTTAAATTTGGATTATTGACATCTTGATGTCAATTTCTTTCCTTTATATGATTTGGCTCATTTTCTTATTTGCTCTTCTTTTTTATTATTTATTTACTATTAAAAACTTTTTTTTAATACCACTCTACTAAAAGCAAACTTTTTTCCTTTCCTCCATTTTATTAACCTACGAGGGATATTCTCGAAAGTGTACTGATACTAATTTAGAAAACTAGTATCAGTATAGGATAGCCAAATTCCTCGTCATCTAATTAGTGACGCGCACAAATGGATTAACGGGATTCCCTCTGTCCCTATCTAGTTCCCTCAGGGGCTGCAGTTGACCGTTGTTGACCGTAGTACGGACTTAACAACCCCAAGGTACCCGAGTCAAGATCCCACCATAACCCTGTGGTCATGTTTCGCAGAAACGGGGTTCTTGCCATAGCCGGCCGGACCGCGAGGATGACAACCTCTATAAAAATTCCTTTAATTTCCAGGGCTATGGTGCGCAGTCATGGGGTACCACCCCGTCACCAGACGCACGGCGGGAGTGGCTGATGGGTGGACCAGCCGGTGAACGACCTCCTCTGGGCACCTGGCGATCTCCTGTTGTATTGAGCCTTCTTCCCGAGAAGAGCATCACGAGGGGACTGATGTATAGAACGTTCCAACTCGTGGGAACGAAATGGTTGAAAAATTTGGTAGTTTGTGGAATTTGGGTAGAGTAAGGAGAGAGAGAGAGAAGAAAATATAGATGGGAGAAGAAGAACGGGATACTCCCTCCTCTCGGGGTAGAAGCTCGGTCATCGTGTCGCGTAGTATTAGCCCTGCTAAACGCTTAAAGAGGGCTAGTGTGAGTGTGTGTGAGAGTAATGCATGTGGAGCGTATGAAACTGATGAGATGACTGTTGCGAAGTGTGGGTGACAAATTGAGGAAGTATGTGTGAGGCCAATCGCGTATCGAAGGCTGCTGGGGAGTATGGTTTGAATTGCGTTGCTGAAAATGAGGAGCAAATAATGAGGGTGATTGCTAAGAATGAGAGGTTATTAGGAAGATTGCAAGAGTGCGAGAAGCGAATACGCTAAGTGAGTGGTGTGTTTGCGAAGGGGGTGAGTTTTGGGGATTATGAAAGAAAAATTGTATGCGGTAGTTGTCAAACCAAAAGATGACAGCGTGAAAATGAGTAGTGAAGAAGTGAAACGTAAATTCATGAAAGATGTGAGCGAGCGGTTAAATGTGCGCATGAAAGCTGTAAGGAAGACTATTATTGATGGTCTTGCCATCGAGGCTGCGAGTGAGAGTGAGATGAAAATGCTGCAAGAGTGCAAGTGGTTTGAAGAGATTCGACTCAATGTCAAACCTCCAAAGAAAATAGGATCGAATGTGGTCATTTTTAATGTGCCGAATGTGATGACCAATAATGAGTCCTTGAGTGAGTCGTAACTTAAGAATTTGAAAGTAGCTGGTGTGAATGAAAATGAGTATAAGGAGTGTGAGCGTGTGGTGAGTCGTGTGAATACTAAGGGAATGGATGTAGGGAATGTACGAGATGAATGCGTGACGTCTTACTGAACGAGGGACACTCATATGTAAAGTGGAGGTATTGTAAACTGATAGATTATGTAGATGTGTCTGCATTAAGTGTTTTAAGTAGCGGTTGTGTGAGAAGTGTGGTGAGCCTGGGCATTTGAGAGAGAAGTGCAAGACTGAATGCGTGTGCAGAAACTACAAAATGAAAGGAAAAAAGGTAGACCATTCGGTTATGTCCGTGGAATGTCCGGAATACGTTGGACTGCTTGAGAGAGAGAGAAAGTGCATTAGTCATTAATAATGCGCGCTTGTGTATGATTCAATGCAACTGTCAGATAGCGTACGCCGTGTGGTGTGATATGGGTGTGGTAATGAATGAGAAATGTATGGCTGTAGCTCTGTTGCAGGAACTACATATTGTGATTGGATGAGTGCGTGGTCTACCGAGCGAGTTTGTTGTGTAAGTTTTGTATGTCGATGAGTCCTCTCCCTCCTTCTTTTTGGCTGATTGTGATTCGTTCGATACATGCATTTGGGTGTAATTTACGGTGGGTTGTGAGCTGTGTTCTATTTAATCTGTCTATTTCTTCTAGATCTGTGTTGGACCATTTTATTATTCCGAATGAGTATGTTAGTACTGGTATCGCGAATGTATTAATTGCTTTGAATGTGTTTTTGGAGTTTAGTTCTGATCTGAGTATTTGCGTGATTCTTTGTTTGTATTTCAGTTTCAGTTGTTCTTTGATGCGTGTGTGGTTTATATTGATATTTTGGTCGAATCCGAGGTATTTGTATGTGTCTTCGGGTTCCATGTTTTTGAGTATTTCGTTGTTCAGTGTTTCAGTTATGTTCTGTGTTTGGCAATTTTCTCTTTCTATTGTTAGTATTCTGCATTTATTGATTCCGAATTCCATGTTTGTATCTTTCGTGAATTGTTCTGTTATTCTTAGGGGTGATTGCATTTGTGTTTTGGTTGCTGCGAATATTTTGATATCGTCCATATAGAGTAGGTGATTCAGGGTGTATTGCGGGGTGTTTTGGTGTTTGATTTTAAAGCCGTATTTGCTTTTATTGAGTGTATTTGATAATGGGTTGATGCACATGCAGAACCAAAGGGCACTAAGCGAATCCCCTTAGAATATTCTTCTCAGTATTTTGATTTCGTTAGTTTCCATGTGTGTCTGATTTGTCGTAATGTGTATTTTTGTTCTCCATGTTTTCATGACTGTTGATAGGAAATTTTCTATGCGTAGGTCTATTTTGTACATTTGTATGACTTTACGTAGCCAGCTGTGTGGTATGGAATCGAATGCTTTCTTGTAGTCTATGTAGCATGTGATTAGATTTTGTTGCTGTTTTTCTGTTTGTTTCATAAGAATGCTGTTTATTATATGTTGTCCCTTACATCCTTGGCTGTTTTTTCTGCACCCTTTTTGTTCTCCTGTGAGTATGTTGTGTTGTGTACGATGTTTGCCCATTTTTCGTGTGATTATCGCGGTAATTGTCTTGTATAATGTAGTTAGGCATGTGATCGGTCTGTAGTTGGCTGGATTCTGTGTTTCATTGTTCTTTGGTGAGATATATGTCCTTCCTGCTGTTAAAAATCGTGGTAGTTGCTCAGGTTCTAGAATGATTTTGTTGATTTGTTTCGTTATGTATTCATGTAGTGTTGTGAATTTTTTGTACCGAAAGTTATGAATATGGTCAATTCCTGGTGTTTTCCAGTTGTATGTTCTTTTTATAATCTGTTTCAGTTCGCCGATTATAACTGTGTGGTCGCTTTGTTGTGGTATATTTCTCTATTCTTCTTCTTCTATGTTGGTCCAGGTAGCCATGTGGTTCTCTGATTTGTGTCTTGATCATATGTTTTCCCAGTAGTCTTCGATATCTGCAGTGCTTGGTGATACATGTTGTGTTTGTTCCTTTTTTTTACTGAGTTGTTGGTAGAACTTCTTTTCATTTCTATTGAACTGTATGTTTTGTATCCTCCTTTTGTTT
>JAOPTO010001898.1:0-92005 GCA_033822845.1 Tetrapedia diversipes | reverse complement strand
CAATTCTTCTACAATTTATAGAAATGAATATATTTGAACTGAATAATGTTGTTCGAATATTTCGAGTGTATGAAATAAATTGTATGCTTGAAATACACACACGATGGCGTATAATGTGCTAATACAATTGTCGCTTCCAGGCGTCATTTAACTCTTAAACAACGATTCAATTCTTCCACAATTTATAGAAATGGATATACTTGAATTGAATATTGTTGTTCGAATATTTCGAGTGTATGAAATAAATTGTATGCTTGAAATAAACACGATGGCGTATAATGTGCTAATACAATTGTCCCTTCCAGGCGTCATTTAACTCTTAAACAACGATTCAATTCTTCTACAATTTATAGAAATGAATATATTTGAACTGAATAATGTTGTTCGAATATTTCGAGTGTATGAAATAAATTGTATGCTTGAAATACACACACGATGGCGTATAATGTGCTAATACAATTGTCGCTTCCAGGCGTCATTTAACTCTTAAACAACGATTCAATTCTTCCACAATTTATAGAAATGGATATACTTGAATTGAATAATGTTGTTCGAATATTTCGAGTGTATGAAATAAATTGTATGCTTGAAATAAACACGATGGCATATAATGTGAGAGTGATTGCTAGTTTATTGACGTGTGTATGTTTGTTTGCGTGAAAGAGATTCTAAAATGAACGGTTAAGAAATTAGAATGAGAAGGAATGTATGAAAAACAAGAAGGATGAAAATGTGAGTGAATGGAGTAGAGAATGGAAAAAATTGAACGAGGATCGTGAGTGTGCACCTTTTGTTTATTGCTTGAATGAGAATAGGACGTGCGAATGGGATCGGAGAATTATTACACAAAATAAACACATTTACACCAATACCCCACTTTGCGTCGGAGTTACGTTCCAAAAAAACACGACGCAAAGTGAATTAAGATTTTCTATAGCAAACCATGTAAAGATCGAAGATTGAAACTGAACTCTAAAATTAGCAAAACAAAGTGAAAATAAAACTGTATTAAAATTACGTTGATTTTCGGTTAGAAGAGGAATTACCGAGTTTTTTTTTTGGCATGGCGCAATTAGAAACAAAAGTAGAGCCATCTGTTAGAAAACAAGAAAAAAATTCAAGACTCGAATCCAAAACAATGCAACCTCGAAAACCTAACGACGCGCAATGAAAATTAGTACTAATTGAGCAGCGATGCAACATCGAAAAAACGCAAAGCGAGGTATTGATGTATATATTTTTAACATTGTCGTTTTCCTCAACGTGTAATTCTACAGAATTTCGGTTCAAAGTACCTCAGCCGTGTCGGATACGATTGCAAATTTCATTCCCCGCGACTTCATTCGCGCTTCATCCACTTAAACGCGTCTGAACAACATCGTTCCTGCTCCGAACATTCTTTCCGCCATTTTGCGCATTCCGTGCTCGGTGTTCCTCGTTTTTCCAACGGCTCCGTAACAATTACCCGAAGTGCCACTCATTTCGAGCCGGCTCTTATAAGTCGTGCCACCCCGCGGGAATAATCGAGCTCCGATTACAATATCGGCTCGTTTCCATTAACGCTAAAACAACCAATTCTATTCAGATTTTGTGTTTTAACAGTAGAACTACCAGACCAGTCAAAATGACGGATTGATTGATTATTCATAGCAACCTTATAAATTCACTTTACCAAGCTTCCAAAATTTACTATGATTATTTTTGCAGAAATTATAAATAAAAATTTGTTTTCCGTACATTCGATATTTTTTCGTATAATTTTCAATTTTATCTGTTCAATGCAAATAAGTACACTGGAATCGTCGGTAGTTCTAGTGTTAAATTACAGAAATTGATCAGACGTTTATCGAGTAACATTGCTAAATATTTAACAAGATTATAAAATTGTCGATATTTTTTCGTATAATTTTCAATTTGATCTGTTGCATGCAAATAAGTATACTGTAATCGTCGGTAGTTCTAGCGTTAAGTCACAGAAATTGATCAGACGTTTATCGAGTAACATTGCTAAATATTTAACAAGATTATAAAATTGTCGATATTTTTTCGTATAATTTTCAATTTGATCTGTTCCATGCAAATAAGTATACTGTAATCGTCGGTAGTTCTAGCGTTAAGTCACAGAAATTGATCAGACGTTTATCGAGTAACATTGCTAAATATTTAACAAGATTATAAAATTGTCGATATTTTTTCGTATAATTTTCAATTTGATCTGTTCCATGCAAATAAGTATACTGTAATCGTCGGTAGTTCTAGCGTTAAGTCACAGAAATTGATCAGACGTTTATCGAGTAACATTGCTAAATATTTAACAAGATTATAAAATTGTCGATATTTTTTCGTATAATTTTCAATTTGATCTGTTGCATGCAAATAAGTATACTGTAATCGTCGGTAGTTCTAGTGTTAAATTACAGAAATTGATCAGACGTTTATCGAGTAACATTGCTAAATATTTAACAAGATTATAAAATTGTCGATATTTTAATTATCGAAATATCATTGAAAATTTACAGTATCGAACGTTTGCACTCAGAATGTGATTTCTTCGATCGAAAAAATTTCCAAGCGCAGAGCATCGAAATTAAACAATACCAGAATTTACTTGTACTAAAATTTATTTAACTTAAGTAAACAGGTCTGGAAATTTTAAAATATGATTATCTACATTCTCAAATTTGCGAAAGTGGTATTATTTAACTACCGAGAGTCGTTTTTCAAGCTCAAAAGGTTAATATTAATTGTTCTAATGTTAAAATATGCTCGAATGATTAATATCCGATTTGAAGCTCACGAAATCACGCACGAAATTTCGGGATACCGAAGAGACACATTTTCTACCGATAGAATCCGATAATGGGGAGCTTAATTAAAATTCCATAGGGACAGAATGTTTGCGATTAGCTCGTTTCGTTTCGGCGGTGATAGAGGCTCGACAACGCGCGAATTCCACGGGAATCTGGGAATTCGTGGGCGCGGGCAACGAGAAGGAAAGCTATCTAACGCACATACCATCCGTGTTCTCAGGCGTGCGAATGCTCGATGGCCCGGTAAACGATGCCGTCGAAGCCAGAGCGTTGGGATTGAATCCTGATCACATCGACATATACAGCGCGTCTTGGGGCCCGGAGGACGACGGCAAAACCGTCGACGGACCCGGCCCTCTCGCCAGGAGGGCGTTCATCTATGGTGTAACTAGCGTAAGTTGCCTTTTAAACGATATAATTTTAATTACAGAAACGACAAATAGTAAACATTCGTGTGATTAAAAATTCTTGAACCGTTTAACACGTTCGTTTTTAACCAAAGCGTATCGAAATATTAAATTCACTGCATAGATGTTAGTTATAATTATAATTAATTGCCTGATTTAAGTAAATTGTACACTGAACCATTCTCAAAGTGTCTACGACAACGCGTGCTCTTCAAGTAACCTGTGACATAATAAACGAAGCGTGAAATATTAGGTCTTCGCGGAAGCTTCTGTTACGAGTATATTATATTTATCTTCGCATCGTAGTCACAGTTAACAATTATTAGAACAATTACCCTCTGCCGTTGACTAAGTTTCCGTATTCGTCAGAAAACTGAACAACGAGAATTGAAGTTAAAAAGGGAACCGATTTTAACGAGTAGGTATTTTACACATCGGACTAATAAACGACATTAACGGCGCTAAAATTCCACTTAACCGTTTGAGTGCCACGGGCCTTTCTTATTTCTCGATCGAAAATCGCCGAACGACGCGGTAGCGCTTGTCGAAAAATGCCAAAGAGCGCGATTTTGCTGTTTTTCGCTTACATACAATAAATATTTTCTACAGTTTAGTTTTGTTTCGATATTCTCCTGAGAATAAAATTACTCTGATTTTATCTTCCTTTACCTAAGACTGAATGGAAACCGTAAAGTCGCACATCGAAAGAAACCAAGTCTGTTGTGATTATGAAAGGACAGAAGAAGCACGATCGCGCCTCTTGGCACTCAAAACGGTTAAGCCTTCAATTTCCACCCGAGAACGTTCTCAGGTGAAACCAAAGCAAGCCGACGCACCGTAGTGCAAGCGATACTTTTCAAAGACCCTCGTGTACAAGCCCGAAACCACTGTTTACAGGGTCGCAAAGGTAAGGGCTCGATCTTCGTGTGGGCGTCCGGTAACGGTGGCCGCCACACGGACTCTTGCAACTGCGACGGCTACACGAACAGCATCTTCACGCTGTCCATATCCAGCGCCACCCAGGGCGGCTACAAGCCCTGGTACCTGGAGGAATGCAGCTCGACGCTCGCCTCCACCTACTCGTCGGGCACGCCGGGCAACGACAAGAGCGTCGCGACGGTGGACATGGACGCGAAGCTGCGGCCGGATCATATTTGCACGGTCGAGCACACGGGGACCTCCGCCTCGGCCCCGTTGGCCGCTGGGATCGCGGCCCTGGCCCTCGAGGCGAACCCCAGCCTCACCTGGAGAGACATGCAGTACCTGGTGGTGCTCACCTCGAGGTCGGGACCCCTCGAGAAGGAGCCCGGCTGGATCTTGAACGGGGTGAAGCGAAAGGTCTCCCACAAATTCGGTTACGGGCTCATGGACGCCGGGGCCATGGTGAACCTCGCCGAACAGTGGACCAACGTGCCGCCCCAGCATATCTGCAAGTCCGATGAGATCAACGAGGAGAGGCGTATCGATCCGACCTATGGTTACACGCTTAGCGTGTACATGGACGTCACCGGTTGCTCTGGATCCTTGAACGAGGTTCGCTTCCTCGAGCACGTGCAGTGCAAGGTAAGGGGATGGGGGTGAACGGGGTTGAAATACAAAGCGGGGCGTGATCCGTGGTATAATCGGATAGGGGGGCGGTGGTTCTTGACCTGGTAACCAACGGAGAGGCAAAGACCGACTGGTTTTCTGCGAAAGACTTCTTTTGGAAGATTTTGTTTATGTAACACGTCTTAAAAAATTGCATTAAGGTGGAATGGGGTAAGATCGTAAATGAACTAAATTTATTCAAATGTACATTAAATTGTATAAGGTAAGGTGTAGAAACCTGTATTGGATTGTTATGAAACGGTCGACATAGATGTCAATATACATCTAAATAATAGACATTAATAGACATTATAGACATTAATATATACATATATACAATTATAGACATTAATAGACATTATAAATAACCTTTCCCGCTTTTTCGACTTTTAAAAAGTGCGGCTATTTATGAAGCACTCATCTAACCTAGAGTTGTCGAACAAACTATCGTTATTTTGCAGCAAAATTTGTGTCTTGTGCACTTATTTTTGGTAAGCACTAAGAACGTTGTTTAAAGTTTACGTTAAATAAATGAATTCTTTTAATTGTTTGAAATTTATCGAGAAAAGCACTACCCCGGTCTTGCCCCGGCAAATATTAGTGCACGGGGTAAGTTCGCAGTTGTCTGGAGCCTGCACAAAGCTCAAGGATTTTTTTTTATTTTTATAATTTCTTGCTCAAATTATGTATTTATAACCTTTTTAGATCCAAGTTTGTTTCTCTTCAAATTTATAGTCATTAAAATATCAAGCTAATTTAGGGTCTTTTATTTGAATAAACTTTTCTCCTCTTATTAACTTCCCTACTTTTTCTACTTACAAATGTTTATAAATGTTTAACTTTTAAACTAAACAACTTATTTTAATCTAGTAAAAAGCATTTTATAAATAGCGTATGAATAATTACGATTTTGCGCCATAACATATGAAGATAGATTTCAATAAGTTTTGAACGGGTATTTACGAGCTTGCCCCATACACTGGGTAATTTCGTAATGTTTGTTACTTTTTTTATTTTCAATAAATATTGTAATTTCTAATGTAAATTGGCGTTTTTGTCAATGCGAGTTATAGAGTATTTACTTCACTCCACTTAATACCAATAATATAAGTTAAATATTTCAAATATAATTTAAAGAATGAATGATTAAAGTCAAATTTAACAAAAACCAGTACGAACTTACCCCACTCCGCCTTACTTTTCGTTTTCCGTTTTTCATTTTTTTATTTCTTTTTTTGTTAATGAGAGATTTTTTGTGCGGGTAAACGCTAATCTTTTCTGTGCGTTTATAAAGAACATCTTGTTTTTCGGTCTTTAGATATATCTAGCTACTTTTCGCGACAAAAGGAGAAATATTTCGGTCCCGTATATTTTTAAAAAGCTTCCTTGATATCGCGCCGTTTTTAATGCAGTAAATTTTGCCCAGAAAAAACTGATTTTTAATACAATACTCGTTCGTATAATTTCATCGTGCAGTATAATATCCTTCCTGCTGGTTGAATTCATTTTTAATGGTTAGATCCTTTAAATTCGTGTATTACGTACGAACATTTGCAAGTTCCGCCCATAGAGAAGATAAATTCGCGAGATCATTAAAATGTACATTTTGTCAGAGCCATTGTATGAATCATAAGCCGGGGCAAAATATACTTTAACATATATACGTAAAGTGAAAATAAATTTTATTGTAAGCGTACCCAGTCTCCAACGATATTCTTCCGTGAATTTTCCACATAGCAGTCGCTTATAATTTTTTCCATTCTCTGCTGCTTTTATACGGTATTCCCTAAAGTTTTAAATACTAACGTTATAACTGTCCTAGTTACTCTAGAAACTTTACGGACCCTTTAATATTATCCCCAACGTTTTCCTCGCGGCTGATGAAATAGAAATGTATTAATTAATGACAATTTATTAAACAGGTGTCCCTGAGGTTCTTCCCACGCGGAAACTTAAGGCTGCTGCTGACTTCACCGATGGGCACCACGTCAACGTTGCTGTTCGAGAGACCCAGGGACGTTCTCAGTTCGAACTTCGACGACTGGCCATTCCTCAGCGTACACTTCTGGGGCGAGAAGGCAGACGGTCGTTGGACCCTGCAGATCATTAACGCAGGAAATAGACACGTAAATTCCCCAGGCAAGCAGCAGTAGATATTATCCGTTTCAACGTTCAAGCACCATTTAGATTTAGATCAGGGCTAACAAGATCTCTAGCACTGGCTCTAACATAACGATTACAGCGGAGTTAGAAAGTTCTAAGGCTTTTGCACAGATCTAGAAGCAGTTTAATTCATTTACAGTGGCTCCAAAAAGTATTCGTACACTGTATTCTAAGGAAATTCATCGTCTACTTCTGAAATTCTGATTTCGATGAAACTTTACGTGTGTACAGAGTATTGTGTGTCCTGCATGGAGCAATTTTTTTGACAGCAAAATACCTTTTAAGGAGGCTCATAACGAATCTCAAAGTTTCAGCGATTTTTCACGCTTTGAATACAAGCTTTTCTGTGTTCTTTTTTTTTATAACAGGGCGATAGAGTATTAAAAATTAAACAATTTCTATTTGAAAGGTTTTACTTCAGCAATTAGCATTACAAAGTTATCTTTTAAAAATGAGAAAAAATTCAGCTGGTTTCACCCCATTAAAATGGCATTTAGATGGAAATAATAGATTAATTCTGTGACATCAGAAATATATAATGTCATTTAAAAAAGTTAAAGTCACCATTATAAAGTTATCTTTAAAAAATGAGAGAAAACTCAAAAACTTCAACGCTGGTTTCACCCCTTTAAAATGGCATTTAAATGAAAAGAAGAGATTAATTCATACGTATACCATTACGATCTACATACCCACAAAGTTTTATCAAATACTTCTATCAGACTCAGAATTTGAAATCAGCTGAATTTTCTCTCATTTTTAAAAGATAACTTTATAACGGTACGTGATGAAGCAAAACCTTCCGAATAGAAAATGTTTAATTTTTAATACTCTATCGCCGAATTCTTCTCGACGTCAGCAATAATTCTGTGACATCAGAAATATATAATGTCATTTAAAAAAGTCAACGTCACATTACTTCTTTAAGTAAAAAGCATGTTTTGAGATTCAGGAATATGTGAACATGTAGATCATCTAACACTAAAAAACATTTTTTAATTGCACTACCAGAAATGCCTAAAAAATGGTGACAAAGCTTAGCGCGTACACCCTGTATACTGCACCCATAACGAAAGGGTTAAGAGAGCGGCGATAATTTAACACGTTGAGCCCGGCGCCGACTTTGCTGTCCTTTCCGTTCAGCCGGTAGCCGGCGAGCGATACAAAGTTGTAGGGTATCGCTGAGAGATAAGGAATTATTCTTTGTTGCGCTAATTTCGACGCCTTTTAGGTGTACGTGTGATTCTGTTCACTATATTTTCGTATGATGTATAAAAAAGTCACGTACGTACCTTCGAGAGGCGATCAATTGGAAAAGACCTACCGAACTATACAGATTGTTCGTAAAAAGAAAGTTGAGTTTAGTTTTGAAAATAGTTATTGCCCGTAACATTGAATATGTCGGAAAGGGAAGAAGATAGTGACACGTCAAGTGAAATATTGTTGTATGCCTGCACATAATATTATCTTAAGTTAAGATTACTACTCATCCTCCAGTAAACATCCCAAAATCCTTTCCCAATATCCGATGATTTCACCCTCCTGAGTCATTTCCGAACCTTGTCCGTAACACCTCATCCTTTACTACCACTATCCCAAAACAACCCCCACTTCTCCATTTTAAAGTTATAAAAGCCCCGAATCCTTCCCTGGAAAAAAAGAACAGTTTGGATCGTCTTAATACTTACGTCTGTACCGAATATTTCTCCGATATTAAAATAAAACTTTCGTCTTTTATTTCGCTGGAAGTTGCATTACTTTTATACACAAAATTAACCTGCGAACTACGGCGGAATACAACGATATTTTTATCTTCCAAACATCACAGAGTAGTACGGTTGTCGTCATCAGAAGATGATAATTCATTAGACGGACCGACGCCAGCCAAACGAAAATTCTAGTGCTGGTCCTCAGGGACCGGCGTCGGCCATACGGAAAGTTCACTGCCGGTCCCCAGGGACCGGCGCCGGGTTCAACGTGTTAAGAGTGAAACGAAACGCTTCGGTGATTAACATCGAACGTAAACGGTGTTGCTGTTATAGGGATCCTGAAGAAGTGGCAGCTGATCTTTTACGGCACCGCGGAGAATCCAATCAGGACGCGGCAATTTAATCCGGTACAACCGCATTCTCCGTACGCCTCCGTGCATTACCCATTCCATGTAGACGATGATCCGCTAGCGCTGGGCCATCGCGGCGACGTCGACTTCTTTCCTTCGTCTACCTTTCAGGGCTACCAGGGCCCGTACGTCGGCGCGGGGTCCAACGTCCAGGCGTCCGTGGCGACGTTAGACGGTTCCTCGGCGCCGATCCTGACCAATCGACTTCCCGGGGACACGTCCTCGTCCCTCGACTCGCCACCTTCGTCCTCGCAGGTCGGGGACGACTCGTTGGACACCGCGAAAAAGATCCTTCACGACTGTGACCCCCAATGCGACTCCAAGGGGTGCTACGGCAAAGGGCCCACCCAGTGCATCGCCTGCAAGAACTATCGACTCGACAAGTGAGTACCGTTCGTTGGGTTTGGTGACGGTCACGTTCCTCTCTTGCTTCTCTTTACAATCGTTTGCTGTTCACGCTATCTTAACACTTTACCGGGAGCCTATTAATCGGCTTTTTGCGTGCTTCGTTTGTAAATTTTATGACGTTCCTTTATACGAAGGCAACATGTTTCAGAGAGATATTATATGCACACTGTAAAAAAATATTAAACTATTAACACTAGAACTACCACAGCAGTCAAAATGACTGGTTGATGATTACTTATAGCAACCTTATAAATTCACTGTGGTAAAGCTTCCAAAATTTCCTATGATTTTCCGTAGAAGGTATAACTAAAGATTTATTTCTTATGTATTCCGTATTTTTTCATGTAATTTCTAATGTGATCTCTTCCGTGCAAATAAGTACGCTTTGATTGTCGGTAGTTCTAGTGTTAATTAAGAAAAGAAAATTTTCATTAGCGATGCATCCACGTCACAAAATGAGTCGATCGGAAGTGTGTATGTTGAACCACTAGCGGTCGGTAAAGTGTTAACGCTGCTATAGGCTTCTCACTTGCTTAAGCTAATTTGAAATTTATTTATTTATTCATTCGCGGGCTATGAACCCGTTGATTTACAGAGGCAAATATACAGAATGCGTTAAACAAGATTGCAAAAGATTGTTAATTATAAGGAAATTCGGTGAGAGATTCATTGAAAAAATCGAGAAATACAGAGTATTCATTTGCCGTAGCGCAAATGCGTGTGATAGTATAGAAATTCTTATACTTCCTGGAGATATTCTTCGAGTATTTCTTCGCTATAATCATGATCATATATTTTTACAAGTTTCTATAACAAATACGAACTGTTCCTTTTCGAGGATCTCTGAGAAACAATTCCGAATTCTCGTCGCGTAAACGTTAATCCTTCGTTTGTTCGTGTACGAATAAATTATCGATACCCAATGCACGTTTTGCAACGCTATGTCCAACGCAAGCCCCATACCTCAAGAATTGCAATATTCTGTGAAACTGTAACGCATCCCCGTTTCTTTACCAACTGCAATAATTGCAAACGTGACTGACAAATATTCGGCGCACCGATAATCTACTCACGTGCTTCCTTCCGGCTGAAGGATCCAGTAAAGCGTGAGCTAGCGACTAACCGTGGGTAAACGCTTACCGGGGCCTCCTAGAGGGGACGGAAACGGATACGGGAAACAAAAATATGTCGAACCGATACAGATTAAAGCGGTTAGAACGGTAAGGTGGACGAGTCGATGGGATTTTTGTTTGAAAACGAAACCCGTTGCGATTGCAGCACGTGCGTGAGTCGATGCCCGCCGAGGAGCTTCCCGAATCAGGGCGGCGTTTGTTGGCCCTGCCATGAATCCTGCGAGATCTGCGCCGGGGCAGGCCAGGACTCTTGCCTCTCCTGTGCACCAGCTCACCTGCGAGTCACCGATCTCGCCGTGTGTCTGCAGCAGTGTCCAGAAGGATATTACGAAAGTAAGTTTTAACGGACATAGAGGAATAAACGGGATCGGACAGTTTCTGTGGAAGCGATCCGTGAAAATTGCATAGCTTGCATCTCTATTTCAACCCTTAATTTAATAAATAACAATTTTAATTTAGTTTAATAAATAACGATGCTATGAATAAAATGGTGAAAAGCTCGTGTTCCCTGAGTAACAAATTAACAAGTAAAGTGAAACCGTTTCTCTCATTATCCCTCGTTATTATAATCATATTTCGACGTGTTAACCCTTAACGAACAAGCGCATTTTTCTAAAACTATGACCAGTAGGTCGACGGATTTTTAGGAAATTAAGTGCTTCATTTCCAGAACGAGAAAAGGTGCATAATTAATATCGCTTTATTGGATTTTATGAAAACTTACAGTAATAATAGGTAGTATATGAACAGATATGTCCATACAAAAGAATACTGAAGTGAAAATTTCAGAAAAATAATAGGAATTGAAATAAACAAATAGATGCGTGTATGTAATGTATAGATTTGTATACATTTATAAATTTATTTTTTATAGATTAACGATATATTTATACAAAATTACTTATATTTTTTTTGGGTGTGGCACTTTTCTTTGCCATATTTTATAAGGCTTAAATTATGGATAGAAAAAATAAAAATAGCACGCATGTACGCACAACTTCGTTTCTCTTTCTTCTAACAGATAGTGCTCCGAAAATGACGATAACAAACTTTATTGACCGTATATAAAACGATGTATTTTCGCTCAATCCTCGGAGAAGAATGAGAGGAATGCGCTCCAGAGCGCGACAAAAAACAATTGCCGATCGCCCTTAATTATTGCATGTATAATTAAGATCAAATCTAACAGATTTCCTAAAATATCACGTTATACTGCGTGTATGGCGGCATTCGTTCGTTAAGGGTTAAGGTTGTCAGCTTATATAAAGTTAGGATAGAAAATGATGTTAGTTATAAAATCATCTGCTCTGAATTAATTAGTTTATTTATTTATTTAATATAAATGGTACATAGACGAACGAAATACATATAACAGGGTCGTAGTAAATATAAAGTATAAGTGTCCTCACGGATTTGAACTTTAGTCCGTGGCATACAAATCCTTGTACATTTCCGGTAAACCATTTTATCATTTGATAAACACTTTGAATAGAATTATACTTATCGTAATAATAAAACTTTAATCATAATTATCTTGAAAAATATCGAGTGTTTGCCCCTATAGTGGTATATTTTCGTGAACAGAATAACTAGATCTACAAGTGTGCAAGGTTTCAACTAAATCGGTGACCCGAAGGGCTTGCACTCTCCTTGTGAGACATACGAGTGCAAAGGGTTAATCGAGTAGCCTGGAAGGTGTCTAAATGATGAACATTTTCAGACACAGAAAACAGCACTTGCGTGCCCTGCGAGGAGAACTGCGCCAGCTGTCAGGATCGGCCGGATAAGTGCACCAGTTGCGAGCATCACCTGGTCATGTACAAAAACAAGTGTTACGCGGCGTGTCCGTCGAACACCTACGAGACGCAAGACTACAACTGCGCCCAGTGTCACTCGACCTGCGAGACCTGCAACGGCACCGCCGAGAACCAATGCATCTCCTGTCGATCCGGATTGTTTTCCCTGAACGGTACGTGGCTCGTCTGAACGCTAATCCTTAAAAACGACCGTCGGCGTGCAACCGATAACCCAGATACCTGTCCCTCCGGATATACGGCGGGGCAGCTATCTATAAGAGGCTCAGCGTTCCGGATAAATCATGCTTTCCACCCTCCACGATTTCATTACCTATTTTGTTCGAGGAAACGTTCGCGAAAATGTGCAATTCAGGATAATTCGATTTCTGAAAACGAATTGAAACGAGAGGTCTCGAGAAAATTCAGATGAACGAAATTTCTGTATAATAATATGATACCGCAAGTTTAGACTGTTTGCCCACGGAGTGACGCCTAAAATAGAAAAATACAAAGGGTACGTTCGATTTCTTGTTTCGTTTTTCTCATCGACGCGTCGCTCAATGGACGAACGATCCTTAACACTTAGCCGACCGAATGGGGAGATCTCCCATTTTGTCCTCAACAGAGCACTGCAATTGATTCTATTTGCTTTTGTTATTAGTAAGTCTTGAACTAGTACTGTTCATAAATTTTCCAAAATGCAATTTTTAATAAATTCAACATCAGCTTAGGACTAACTAATAACAAAAGTAAATAGAATTAATGGCACTATTTTGTCAAGGAAAAAATGGGAGATCTCCCCATTCGGTCGGCTAAGTGTTAACAGGTTCGACGCCCAGCGTGATTCGACTGAGTTTCTTGTTGGGCCCAAATCCGATTGCATAGAAAAGTGGGGTAAAAAAATATAAAAACAGCAAAAATTTTAACTTTTTATTTTTATTTTATGTATTTTACATTTATATATATTTTACTTCAATGCCTATTCCATTGAATTCCTTTTAAAATTCCAATTTAAAATCCTACTTAACTTTCAGAAAAAGAACGTCACCCAAATATGGGTGACATAAAAATATATAGGTGTACATAAAAAAAAAATTTGGAATTGCCAAACTGAGAGGGAAATAGGTATGGGTATATTTGTATTGTTTCATCGATAAAATTTGGTAAAAATTACCAAGAATAATTTTACTCATGAAGTCCCGTAAACCTAATGTTCAAGTGTTTCCTATTTCTTTTTTTTCCCCAAAACTCTCGTTTCTAAGTCAGAAGCGATCGATACTATCCTCTATTTGTTGGAGAAATCGATTGGCTTCCAAAGGGTCTATGGATGCCCGATATTCCGTCCAGCAAATCGAGCAATCTCCTTACATATTCCAGGAACCTGCCGAGCGTCTTGCCCGGCCGGGCACAGTGCTGACAAGAAGCGACGGGAGTGCGTGGTGTGTCCGCCCGGATGTTCCATCTGTTCCATCTCGACTTGCACAAGCTGCGACGACGGCTGGACCCTAAACGAGGAGGGTCTATGCGCCCCGGAGCACCGTGATCTTTGTCACGCGTCCGAGTATTACGAGGATGGCCACTGCCAGCCGTGCCATACATCCTGCAAAACTTGCGCCGGCCCAGCTGAGAGCCACTGCATCTCCTGTCAAACCTCGTTGCTGCTTCAAGGAAAACGATGCGTGTACCAGTGCGAGGACGGCTACTACTCGATGGTCGCGCAACCCTCTAGACCGGTATGCGTGCCTTGTTTGCATACCTGCAAAACCTGCGTGTCCCGACTGAACTGCACCGCGTGCCAAGATGGATTGCAGTTGCAAAGCGGAGAGTGCAGGTCTTCTTGCGCAGAAGGGTGAGTTCTTCCACCTTTTTAACACTCTGACTGCCACGTTGGTCATATATGACCGGCCATTCTCAGTCTACGGTTGGGTTCTCCGCCGCGATGTGCCGCGACAAAACTGCACGGCTAACTACAACCTGAGTTGCTTTGAAACGGTGTTTTCGAAGAAAAAAAACTTTTCTCAAAACAGGATATTTATGACGTCTTAACATGCACACTTTTAATTACAATTCGAGAACCACATAACTGCATACGCTCGTGGTATGTGCAATACGCGGCGTTTTACGGAGAGCGACTATAGTCGGCCGTAGCACCTCAGTGGCATCTTATGGAGGGCGACTATAGTCGGCCGTAGTAGCGAAGGGGTTAAATCCAAAACACCGTGATCGATCGAATCGAGCGTAGCATGAAAACGAGAACGTGTTCCAACGCAGATATTACAGCGATCGAGGTCAGTGCGCGAAATGCTACCTGTCGTGCAAAACGTGTTCCGGCCCCAGAAGAGATCAATGCGTGACCTGTCCCGGTGGCTGGCAGCTGGCAGCCGGAGAGTGCCATCCGGAGTGCCCCGAAGGATTCTTCAAATCTAACTACGGCTGCCAGAAGTGTCACCACTGCTGTCGCACGTGCAAAGGTGAGAGGAACGGTGCGGAGGAAGAAACAACCGAGGGCCGTGTGCCCCGGATTTCTCGCTCGCGCGTAACAATGCGTTGTCTGTAACGGCCATAATAAATGCATTCGCAGGCGAAGGACCGATGGAGTGCACCTCTTGTCCGGCGCACTCGATGCTCGACGGTGGTCTCTGCATGGAGTGTCTCGAGGCACAGTACTACGACCCTTTAACGCAGCTCTGCAAGAATTGCCATACCAATTGCAGAAGGTGCACGGGCCCTGGTAAATTCAGCTGCGCAGCTTGCTCGCCACCGTTGCATCTGGACAAATTGAACAATCAATGTGTACCCTGTTGCACGGGTAACGAGAAGGGTGCGCAGGCTGAAGAGTGTTGCCTGTGTGATCCGGAAACAGGTACGTATTGTCGCTTAACGCGTCGATTGCCTGACGAACGTTCTATACCTCGTATTCCTTTAGCGTGTGTTACGGTTAAGGGGCCATTTTACTGTGGCGGCCCAAAATCAAGACGATTTTTGGGAATTTTTTGTGAGTAAACTGTACAACATATCATTTTGCGGCTTAGGATATTTGTTTATTATAATCTTAAGTTTATTTAAAAATTTTTGCGAGCTAGGAAAGCATATGTGTGTAAAATTGCAGAACGTTTTTTATGACGTCGTGAAACAAATAGCCTTCTATGGCTGTCATGATTCCAGCTGTTGTAGTGATTTGAAAACAGAAAATAAACAAGATTCTTAATCCGTATGTGCGTGGCTATCGTCGGTACCAGAATGGTTTGAAAATACTAAACAGAAAAAAAATGGCGCTGGTCTAAAGAAAAAATTTTAAATTTTGGTAAAAGAATCGAAATGTTTTACATTCCCAAAATTCGAAAAAAATTCCAATCGAAGCAATTCTGGTAGGGACGAGAATGACGTATCTAATGAACACATCTGCCAAGCGGGAAGTGAATCGCTCAATTCGTTACAGAGTTATCGTGGCAGCCATTTCCAAAAATGTGGTTTTGAGAAAAACGCGTTTAAAACTTCAAGTACTGTTTAGGTGTATATAGAAAATTTTGATCATACTTATAAGCTAATTAGCTATCCCAGGGCCGTACAGTACACCTTCCTCCTCTACCTAGAATTCCTATAGTGTTGATGCTGCAGTTCTACGAGCTGTTTGAACCTCTTTCGACGCCTATTAGCTTTTTATCGCTACGTGCCTTTTGCGGATGTTATCGCGATTATCAGTGAAAGTTTTGGTTATTGGGCCAATGACGATTCCCATACAGAGTTCTTCATATTTTCAACCGAATCGATGTTTCGTAAAATGTCTAATCCACAATATGTGGTCAAATTGTTGACATCGGCTAGCTTCCCGGATCCTTTTCCTCCTATACCTTTATTCTTTTTCTTCACACTTCCAAATCAAGTTCCAAACCTTTTCTTCACGTGTAGAACACATTCAAGCTTCTTCACTATCATATTATCGTAAGGATTCAAATTTATAATAGAATTCCGGACTTGCCGGGATAAGCCGACCGCTCAGCTAGCTGCGCGTGGCAGAACGGCCCTTCGTGTGAAAGCACATAACATCGTTAATTTTTCGAATTCTGTTAAATCTCTTTGGGAACAAGTTTTTAACATGTTAAAGTCTAAGAAAATGCAAGAAAAATAATTCGATTTTTTCAATCCATCACAGTAGAATGGCCCCTTATACGTTTGTCTCGCAACACTGCGTGGCCTCTCTAATTTTTCAATCTGTCTTCCGCTTTGCTATTTTTCTGGTAATTCATTGAAAGTTTATTGAAAAAGTTCAAGAAAGAGGTGGTTAACCCTTTCGCGTCGAACGACGCATATATGCGTCTTTTCATATTAACACTAGATTTACTGAATCAGCCATTTTGACTCATTTTAAGAGTATTTTTAACGGATAAAAACAATGTCCGTAAATCTAGTGTTAAAAATGTAAGTATACTTCGAGCAATGATTGTTTTCTTTAGCACAGTTCCTATTCAAGATTTAGAACAACATATGTACAGTGGCTCCAAAAAGTATTCGCACACTATACAACAAATAAATTCGTTTAACCCTGAAATTCTGAGTCTGATAGCAGTATTTGATAAAACTTTGTAGGTATGTAAATCGTAATAGTATACGTTGAATTAATCTCTTCTTTTCATCTAAATGCCATTTTAAAGAGGTGAAACCAGCGTTGAAGTTTTTGAGTTTTCTCTCATTTTTTAAAGATGACTTTGTAATGGTGACTTTAACTTTTTTAAATTATATTATATATTTCTGATGTCACAGAATTAATCTATTATATCCATCTAAATGCCATTTTAAAGGGGTGAAACCAGCTGAATTTTTTCTCATTTTTAAAAGATAACTTTGTAATGGTACTTGATGGAGCAAAACCTTTCAAATAGAAATTGTTTAATTTTTAATACTCTATCGCCCTGTCATAAAAAAAGACCACAGAAAAGCTTGTATTCAAAGCGTGAAAAATCGCTGAAATTTTGAGATTTATTATCAACCCCCTTAAAAGATATTTTGCCGCCAAAAAAATTGCTCCACGCAGGGCACACCATGCTCTGTACACGCATAAAGTTTCATTGAAATCAGAATTTCAGGAGTAGATGAATTTCCTTATAATACAGTGTACGAATATTTTTTGGAGCCACTGTATACACAGAAATCACGCGCACTGTGCATTTTTCCGGCGCGAGTTTCCGTTCAATGACGGTACTCCGGCGGACGGGGCTGCCGTAGCGAAAGGGTTAAAGCCACTTGAATTAAATTTTTATAAACTTCAAATTTATCGAGTTTCTAGAACTGCATTACGAATTCAATAGAGGGAGGTAGCCATTTTTTGCTTAAACGTTAATACAGGTGGCTGCAGGAACAGCTCACCGGCCGGCAAAAGAAGAGTGCCAGGAACGGAGTTCGACCCGGCTGACACAGCCATTTCTGAAGTGTATGCAAATTACGAAGGGACAACCGATAAAAATAATTCGGCTTCGTTAGCGATAACAGCGACCACAACCATAGCCGTAGCCATTTGCCTCGTATCAGTTGCCTTGTTCGCTACCATATTCATCGCGCTTCAGGTATGTACCAGGTTTATTAGCATAAACGCGGTATAAGTTACTGCATTATTAAATCAACCGAATAAAACGATCGAATTTTAGCGAAAGTAAAGGTAAACGTAACCGTTTTATTTGTAAGCAAAATAAACTTTAACCCTTTGGCCTATAACCACGAGTCTGACTCGTGGTAAAGAGTTTGTGTCATGAACAAAAGCCACGAGTCAGACTCGTGGTGTGGAATTCGTGCATAAGATGCCGCGTATTATTATTAGAACAAGCGATTGGAGTTATTCCACATCGAATATCGTTCCTTTGTAACGTTGGTATAATTTATTCAAAAATTAATAACAACTACAAGGGGTAATACAGACGTGCCCTAGCTTGTGACGGTTGCTAAGACTTCGCAGCGACAACTTAAGGAGGTCCTGGACACCGATGGGTCCCTTCCTTTCAGTTTTCGAGAGTTCGGAAAAGGGTATTAAGTGCGAGAGCCAACCTGAAGTCAATGATCGATAATCAATGATGATTACACCCTAGACGTCTTAAAATTACTATTTGTACCTAAACATTGTTTATTATTTCACAATTCCTTTCGTTGCACTGAAATATATGAACATGAAAAGTATACATTTTGCGCCAGTTCGGGTACACGACTGAACAGTTGAATGGCACAGTGATTTTCTTGTTTACTATAGCTCGCGCAATTGGCAGATATCGTGTAGGCCAAGGGGTTAAAGAGTAATCTAAACCTAGTATGATAAAATGGTGGTAAAAAATACTTTCAGAACAAGTACGATCATTTCTCAAATCCATAAACACCATAAATATTTATTCATCGAAGATCTGTTTATCGATCAATCAAATTTTAACGAGATTACACCAAATTCTTGTATCGCTTTCGCAACAAACAAACCGTTCGTTCCGCCTGTTTTCAGACGATGTCAGGGAGACGAGAAACGAACAAGGGTTACACGCAGCTGGCCGTGAGGATGGAACCATCGGACGACGTTTACGCGGATGATACAACGGAGCTGATGACCTAGACCCTTCACCCACCCCAATTAACCACCGAGACCTATCATCCAACCGTTTGATGAAGGTCGTCCAGTCTCGGGACCACGAGTAGACCACGGTCGTGTGTTCACGCGACGGTTATTACAAATCTGTGACGATCAAAATGAAACGAGTGGAGGAAAATAACCGCGCTTCGAAGTCGTCGAAAATGGTCCCGGGCGAAGAACACGGAACAAAATGAAACGAAAATGAAAAGGACAGCAAAAATATGGGTAAAACAGCGAAAAATGAAGTAATCGAATATTCGTTGAAGAAGAGGGAAAGAGAAGAAGAGAGAGGATGTGACGGAGGATCCACCGGCGAGGAAACGGGTGGACAAAATGGCGGAGGGATGCGGAGGAGCAAGAGAGATTCGCTCGAAACCGTGATAAATTTGAAAGAGATATATTTCTTTTTTTTTTTTTTTCTTCTTCTTCTTGGTTTCCTCTTGGCGAAACACTGTACGAGGAAAGTGTGACTTGTTGTTCGCTATAAATCGAATCGATAGTGCAGTCGCGCGTGTATGAACGAGGTGTTTAGACGTATGTTTGTTTGAAACGGTCAGGCGCGTCGCTAATTACCGTCGAGTGCACAGGTACCAGTGTGTAAAATAGCGAATTAACATTTGAAAACACCGACACACATGCACCACGGTTCGTAGGCGAACGACACGAAAGGGGTGACAGACATTATGAAGTGCCTGATTTATCAACGCCCTCGGCAACACCGTTTTTTCGTCTGCCCCTTTTTTTTTCATTACCTTCTATCCTCGAAAATATCCTCGATATCCTATGAAAAGGGGTTGAAATTAACCCTTTGACGATAGTAGTTAAAATATAAGGCGAACCGTTTATCCTATTCTTTTTACGATCCGCCTAATCTAAAACTGAAACGGTAAAACGATTTACGTATCATTTTATTTATATTCTTAGAGGAACCGTGTTTTAAAAACGATCATCCTAAAAATTAAATTTCTTTCGAATTGTTGACTATCAGTGCCTGACATCGTTGATTCGACTAATACACATCTCCGTTCTGTTTTTTCTCCCGCGTTCCTAAAAAAAATTCGCACGTCATTCGCGAGAAATATTGTTGAACCGCTGCTCTTACCAATTACAATCGACACAGAGCAGTCGCGAAAGCGATTCACGGTGTCTTAAACCGTTGACTACGATGGTAAACGAATAGGGGACGGTTATGAAATCCGAGGGATAGAGGTTGGCCGAAACGGGGGGGGAAGGCGAAAGAAGTCAATACAGAAGAGAAGGTTAACGATGGGACAAGAGGAAGCAATTACAAAGGGGGAAATAGTAAAAAGTAAAAAGAGAATAGAATTGTAAAGGAATTCGTTTCTCTATGAGAACAAAAGATTCCGCATAGCTTCGCTCTCGTGCAACGAACAATGCCCAACATCCGTGGAGGAAGCATGCGTGCCCAAGGAAGAAGCACGCGATTTCTTCGGAAGGTACGATCGAACGCGTGTATCAGCCATTCCGTCGTGTATGAGACACACAACTGATTGCGTTCGTTTCTTTTTTTTTTGTAACTGTTGTTATTGCTGCATTGTCTATGTATTTTTTTGTTTATATAGTATTCCACTGTACCTTTTTCCGCGTTGCTCCAGCTTCGTTCAGTTTTAACAATTCGTTGTCGCAAAAAGGAAGTTACACAGTGATGAGAAAAGGTGGAGCGAGAAAATGAGCGACCACAAGTTGATGTATCACACGAGAGAAGCATTTTTTTGTATAACAAAAAAGAATAACATGAGAGAGTGTGCGTGTCTGGTATGTGTGCGTGTGCGTGTGTGTGTGAGAGAGAAAAAGAGTGAGATGGTATGCAAAATATAATATGTAAAGGAACACAAGAATTACAAGTCCTCGGTAAATCGGTACCTTTAAGAGCTACTTGTCCGCGCCTACCGTGTGAATAATTGAATTTCTCCTCGTGATTTGATATAAAGCTATTATTGTACTTTTATGATGAACGCGATTATAAATATATACATATATACATATATATATATATATATATCTATACACATACACATACTCAGGCGTTTAAATATATTCTGAGTTCGTGTTCCCATTCAAATACTATCTTTCTTACCTTTGAATTTTGGAGGAACAGTCTTCTTAACACGTTCCGTGCCACGCCGTTTTTTGAAGACTTTTTGAAGATACGATTAACACGTTGCCGCAAATGACGGCTATAGCCGTCGTGCACATTTTAATCAATAAAAAAGAATAACAGCGTTAGCACGAAGTGTACTAACGCATACACATTAATTATTGAGTAACACATCTAGAAAAAAAGTTACAGCATGCCAGACTGCATATTAATTGTTTTTCTGTGCGGTTATTATTATACTATTTTATAAGCAAAATAACTTACAAATGATAATTTTGTTTCAAACTGATTTTCTTGCATTAAGATTACACCTATTTACTCTCTTTTGTTCATAGGAATCATTTTGAATTAGTCAAGCAAATGTTGTATAGTCGTCACGACGGTCATAGCCGTCATTTGCTCTGGGAAGAAAAAAAAATGATATGATGAGCAAATGACGGTTATAGCCGTCGAGAGTTTTTTTGGAAAAACTGTAGCCAAATGTGATAATTTTCACTTCCAAACGTACAACTTACACTTGATTCCATCTGGCAGTCATAAACGATTGAAAAAAAAGAAATGTGTTTCTGAGCACGATCGTCAAATTAAAAGCGTGCAGCAATCGGTTAAACAATGTTTTTAACCTACATACGTCTTATAATTTTTCAATAGTATAAAATTAAGATTAACCCTTTCGCTTCGGCTGTCCAGTCCGCCGAAGTACCGTCACTAAATGGAAGCATGCGCCAGAAATATGCACAGTGCGCGTTTTTCTAAGTCTTAAATAACAACTGTGCTGAAATATTGTTGCTCTAATGTAACAAGTATATTCACATTTTTAATATGAAAAGGCATACAAAATTATTAAAATGCAAAATTATTGAAATATAAAATTATTAAAATACAAAATTATTGAAATATAAAATTATTAAAATACAAAATTACTAAAATACAAAATTATTGAAATATAAAATTATTAAAATACAAAATTATTGAAATATAAAATTATTAAAATACAAAATTACTAAAATACAAAATTATTGAAATATAAAATTATTAAAATACAAAATTATTGAAATATAAAATTATTAAAATACAAAATTATTGAAATATAAAATTATTAAAATACAAAATACATTTGGATGCAACCTATAAGCGACGCTCGAAGCGAAAGGGTTAAAGCTTTTTGAAATTTCTTCGTTTCACAATGAGAATACCCACCGAATGGCTTGAACGGAAAGTTCAATACACTAAACGTATACGCCCCACGTGGCACGGAACGTGTTAACACATTTCCCGGAAGAAGCAGCGCGGTGTTATCGTCTTTTAAGGTAAGTGTACTCGCAGTGTTCACTAGTAATTACGAATAACAGGCAATCGGACAAATATATTCGCCCGTTAATGGAGAACAAGCCATTAAAATTAATGAAACGATTAAAGAATGAACTTTCCAAGTGACACAGCGGCGCGCTCCGAGAACCACCGAGAAAGCTCCTTTTTATTGGTTTTTGCTTGATACTTTTATTATGCATTGTATAATATTGGAAAGGATGAAACGGTTTTTATCATAATACCGAGAGAACAATCTCTTCTACGTCTTATCGCTTCGGTTGAACGTTGCACAGGGTATTTAGGTGACGCTTGCACTCTCCGGTGATCGTTAGGACAACCGATTAGGATGAAACGAGAGATCTTTATGCCACCCGTTATTTTCTGCTTTGTCGATCGCGTAACTTCCAATATTTTACCATTATAAGCTTTATAAGCACTTAATTTTTGCACAGTTTTTTTTTTTTTTGGCGTTATCTTCCGGCGCCGTTTTAAACAACGCCTGCGTTGTAGGGATAAACAGTCGCGGCCGTAAACCTGATCCCCGAAGAAAAGGTAGACAGCGATATCCTAGATGAAAACGCGTGGGGATATCGAAGGCGGGCATTTTTCCGAAGGTCCTGATTGGTAAGGACAGGAACCGCCTATCAGGCCCGAGGCAAATAAATAGGAAGCCTCGCAATAATTAGGGTTAGTTCGTTTTTCGTTAAGAAGTCGTTAGTTCGTTTTTGGTTAATTCGTCAGTTCGTTAATAGTTCGTTTAGAGTTCATGAGAGTCGTTGCACTATAACTTTACTTTAGGTAAAAGCCCATCGGCCAATAGAATAATTTCCTACAAAATAAAAGTTTAAATATAAGCGCTATTGCGCCGCTTGGTATTCCTCGACATGAAATAAAAGAAGCGCTATCGCACTGTTTGGGTCTTTTCGTACCCATTTAGAGAAAGCGCGGTTGCGCTGTTTGGGATTCTTCGACAGTATTTTTTCAATACCTCCTGGGACTCAAACGGTTAATATGCACCTTTGATCCCCGATGATCGAATTAATTCCCACCGTTCCTGTCGAGACGGTGCCATTTCTCAAGCGTGTCGCGTGTCAACGGAATTGGGACACGAGATAGCTGCAACCGTGATTCATCGAACCTCGAGACGCGACCGACGCGCTCCTTTCTGCGTTCCCCAATGCATGAAGAAGCTGTTGAAGCTTCCGGGGTGAAAAATCGTGGATTATAGCCGGCCAGCGAACCCCGCGTGTGATTTATCGAGGCCGTGCGCGCACCGTCATGATTCACCGTGTCTGCTAGGTTCCTGTCGGCGTTCCGTCATCGCTGCGAAATTTCCGCGCGCATTAATCATCGCAAAACGCCCTGGCCCCGTGACAAACCGTCGAATTCGATACTTAAAATTGCACGGCCCGTGGACGCGAACGACGACACCGTTAATTGTTACAACGGATGAATTTTTCAACGGATGTCAAGGGAGACGTTTTATCGAACGGGTGAAAACCACCGGCGATCTATTGCGATCTGTTGCTGTTAATGAAACTAATTGGAATTCAGAGATTGTACAGGGCGCACATAGAGTTTAATAATTTTTAAAATTAAACGTTGTGCACTTCGAGTGGTAACTTATACACTCGAATATTTGAGGTTGATGCAGGTACAGTACAAGAAATGATTGATATTTTTAGAAATAAAAAGACTGAATATATTTGTATTACACGAGCGTGGTTGAACGTTACTGTTTAATGTATTTTTAAAAAATCCGTCGCTGGAGGGATGTTATGTGCTTATATAAAGGTGTCAGGAGTGGGGTGTTTGGTTCCCTTTTTGGGGTGGGAGATATTGTTGACTGTCGAAAATGTTTCCAGCGACTTCAGGTATATTTTGTTTCATCGGTCGAAAGTAAAATGTACCGAGGATAACCTTAATCGCGTAAACTACCTGAAATTTTTAAGGAAGCCAGGCCAAATCGAAGGAACATAGAAAAAATGGGAAAAACCCGAAACTGGCATGGCAATAAGTACGTTTGCTAAAAAGGGTATTATTTAGCCTTAATAATGCTGTCTCCAAATATACCCTTGAAAATATAAAATGAATGTTGTTACAACGTAACAGAGATTCTTCTGCTTGTTTTAACCCTTTTAGTGCCAGGCATTTTAACCCTTTCGCTACGAGCGGTGACTAATAGTCACCCAACGACTGATGTTCGCTACGTACGAGCGATGACTATAGTCACCCCGTGAAATTTTGTGGACAGAGAATTATTGCATTATGCGATAATTTTTTAACCCTTTCCTATCTACGACTGACTATAGTTACGCTCTGCGTAAGATTCCACGGTATTGAACGTACGACGGATAATTACAATTGTTCCATAAGTACACACTTTTGCCGTGGCAGCTTATTCAGCGGGAATTGCTTGCCGAAAAATCCTCCCGTAGCGAAAGGGTTAAGGAGTACATACGAAGAATGAGTCGATTTGATATGCGCGTTTATATGAATAGTTTTATAAGGAACAAAATTCCGAACGTTGGGAATTTTTTTTTCTCTGTAACCAATACAGTGAGGAGCATAACTATAGCACCACGCCCCTTTTTGAATATTTTTTCATTTAATTTTTTCGATCTTTCGCTTACTGCTACGCGTTTGTCAGTGTACGTGTAACAATACTCCGTCTCCAACGATAGCGCGCCGTCCCCTCGAAGTGCTTAGGCCAAGAGTGTTCAGCACTAAAAGGGTTAACCCTAGAACTCCTGGGGGGGGTCCTCGAACCCACAAATTGAAAAACCTTAAATTAGAATCATTTCCCTTTCGTAAAAAATTCTCTTAAAATTATTTATCGTTGTATACACATTTAAGTTTGATATTAAAAAGTTCTCGTTGCTATGTGTAAAAAATTAGTAAGTATAAGAGAAATATAACTGACTACGCGCCGTGATGACGGTGGCGATGGCGATCACGCGAAGTGGACCCTCACGCTCTCCTTTTCTCCAAAGAATAAAAATTACAGAACGAAGAATGAAACTATGTAACTAATTGGGAACTTTAACTGGAAAGACACTACGAACTAAAATACCAAAAGATACAGAACCGACAAAAAAGGGAAGATGTTATGAGTGTATACTGGAGGCTAAAAGCAGACGCATAAAATATAATAGTTTATTAAAATCAATGCAAAGTTGTTACAATTGCAAAAACCATGTTTGCAGAAAACATTCATTTAATACTATACTCTGCCATTCATGTTTATCAGAAGAATCAAGTTCAAACTAGCTGCACGTTACTATACTATTTTATAATAGTATTGTAGGAAACAATTAATAAAAGATTATATATTTTAAAATAGTACAAAAGAGAGTTAGGTTACAATTACATGAACATTGCGCACGGAATGAACAAAGGAAGGACGTCTTCTGTCAAAAAAAAAAGAAAACATTTCGTGACAAAATCGTTTTTACAACAACTCCGTTTCGCTCGCTCACGATCTTCTGGCCTCCGCGCAGGCAGTGCCGCCCCACGAAATAATTTCGCCACTAAACCTTCATAATCTTAAATCCTAATTAGTATAAATAAAACTTAATAAATCTATGGGTAATTTCTGGCTCCTACAGTATTTAATTTTATAAATACACATAAATCAATACAAATTAAACGCAAAAACATATGTTGTCTTGTTTACAAACCATAGCATATCCTAACGTTGCAAATAATTTTCCAAAAAAACAACTTTTTCCAGGATAAATGTATAAAAAGAAGTATGAGTTCGAGGAACCCCCCCTTAGGAGTTCGCGTAACAAATCGAGGCTCAGGAGTTCTAACGATCGCACTAACACATATACGTTTCCGCCAGAGTGCCGAAGTAACGAAACCGACGACAGTCAGTTTCTAGCAACGCTCTGAAGAAGAAACATGTGTAGCAAATCGAAACAATTCTTTATTTCAAAGTTTACTTTATATTTCCATACTTTTATTATTGTTTTAGCATTTTAGCATTATATTTTAGTATTTAATGTTGTCTTTGTGTAGACAATGATAATAAATATATAGCCGTGTGCGATAATTATGAAAGACCCATTTGTAGTGGCCATTCGAGAAAAATCCAGCAAATTTTATATAGCATACGTGACAATACGTAAATATACAATAAATATAGCTTCGACGTTTGATAATTCACGTTATTATTATCTGTTCCTATACGCTCCTATATCTTCCTATGAATCGGATGATTGTCACTGTATACAGTATCGGTGAGGATCTCGGTCTCGAGCGATCGTCACTTGAGTAGCGTAGCATTGGTGAGCCTCATGGACAGCTCTAAATATGTATTAGTGGAATATCCGTGAGGGTCCCGAGAGACCCATGGCCAGGCCGCCAAGCTTCAGTAGTCGGAGGGTTAATAATAAAAAGCTAGGATAATTATGTAAGTAGACGGTAGTCGATTCGATTCGATGAAAATTCAGTTTTTCACGAAGTCGATGAAACGAACCAATGAAAACGGAAGTGACGGGAAGACGAATTATCCCGTAAGACGTCATAGGAAAGATCGCCAGGGACGATTCGCGTCGGGGGAGATCGTGATATACGCTTTGCCGATACGTCGATCGAGATAACCGGATGGCCGATAAATTCGACGAACGATAATTCGCATGCCCCCTACTTTTATCAGCCGTGGGATGCCGTGGCGTAAGCGGATATCGTAAATTCGTGAAGGCAAATCCCGTTTGCGTATGTGCCGCGATTTTATCGCGCTATCGCTTTAATTACACCGGCCACGATAATTCCGGCGTCGATTTTCCTCGATTTTCGAACGGTCAACGGGACAACGAAGAAATTCGAGGTTGTTAGAGTACACGAATTCATTGAGGATGGAGATCCGTAGGTGTAGAGACCTCGAAGAACGAAATGTACGGTGGGGTGTAATTTAATTGGATGCTTTATAGAGGTGTTTATTGAGTGGACGCTGGTTTAAAAGTTGAATCACTCCTGTATTTACGTATCGATTAATTTATGTTCTAACGAATACTGGATTACTAAATGTTTTACACTTGGTTTGATAAATAAAAATATTTCGTTATGTTATGTTATTTATTTATTTATACGTGATTAACCAATTAGAGAATTACAAGCGAATTATTACAGTAAGGTATAGAAATATAATAAATGGTAATAGAGAGAGTAAAAATATGCAAATGAAAGAGAAATGTATAAAGTAGTAGCTGTTTTATAGAGAGAAGAGATTGACTGAATACATGTAGGGTAGCATAGGTTATTTATGGTTTGTTATTTATTTATTTATACGGGATTAACCCATTAGAGAATTACAAGGAAATTATTACAGTGAGGTATAGAAATATAATAAATGGTAATAGAGAGAGTAAAAATATGCAAATGAAAGAGAAATGTATAAAGTAGTAGCTGTTTTATAGATTGAAGAGATTGGCTGAATAGATCTAGGGTAGCATAGGTTATGTTATTTATTTATTTATTTATTTATTTATACGGGATTAACTAATTAGAGAATTACAAGGGAATTATTACAGTGAGGTATAGAAATATAATAAATGGTAATAGAGAAAGTAAAAATATGCAAATGAAAGAGAAATGTATAAAGTTGTAGTTGTTTTATAGAGTGAAGAGATTGGCTGAATAGATCTAGGTTAGCATAGGTTATGTTATTTATTTATTTATTTATTTATACGGGATTAACCAATTAGAGAATTAGAAGGAAATTATTACAGTAACGTATAAAAATATAATAAATGGTAATAGAGAGAGTAAAAATATGCAAATGAAAGAGAAATGTATAAAGTAGTAGCTGTTTTATAGAGTGCAGAGATTGGCTGAATAGATCTAGGGTAGCATTGGTTATGTTATTTATTTGTTTATTTATTTATTTATTTACACGGGATTAACCAATTAGAGAATTAGAAGGAAATTATTACAGTGAGGTATAAAAATATAATAAATGGTAATAGAGAGAGTAAAAATACAAATGAAAGAGAAATGTATAAAGTAGTAGCTGTTTTATAGAGTGAAGAGATTGGCTGAATAGATCTAGGGTAGCATAGGTTATGTTATGTTATTTATTTATTTATTTATACAGGATTAACCAATTAGAGAATTACAAGGGAATTATTACAGTGAGGTATAAAAATATAATAAATGGTAATAGAGAGAGTAAAAATATGCAAATGAAAGAGAAATATATAAAGTTGTAGTTGTTTTATAGTGTGAAAAGATTGGCTGAATAGATCTAGGGTAGCATAGGCATTGTTAACGTTAATGATCATTCCACTGATACTCGAATAGTATGCAAAAGCTGTTTCACGTTGTTGTATACGAAGAAAGTTGTATCGTCTGAAATGTAAAGTTGGAATATTAATTGCGAATTTTTCGAAGAATTCAGAAGAAATTTATAAGACCACTGAGCACCTTGTAAACGAAGACAGTATCGAAGATTTCTTTGCAAAGATTATACGGTAAAGATGTACACTGTTCCTGTTAAAATAAACGACACAGTCTTTTTTCACTTCTCTTTTGACGAACACTTAACAAAACTCGGCAGTATACAGCAGCTGCGAGTTCCACCAATACCACGACAGAAAGATAAGTCCGTATAATCGTTCACGTTGGAATTTACGAGCTCGATGACGATAAATCTACGAATCCGGCAGGATTATGCAGCTGTAAATTAACGACGGTTGACATCTGGCCATGGGCGAGAAAGAAAATCGGGCGAAAATTTATTATTTCGCGGGATGCACGCGTGCACGCGTTCAACAAATAAACAAAAAGAGCAGGCGAATCGACGAAGGTGACCGACTGAATAAATGAAAAGCGATTCAGAAAAGGAGAAACAAGTAAATTTGATGGTTTGTCAAAACGTGATTACGTATAAAAGCTTTCGTGCTATGAAGTATGATACTAAATAAAAATCAACCTTGCGTTATAATCCCAATTCTCAATTTATACAATTACTACGATTAGCAATGTATTTATTTGTAAGGGCACTTAGCTATGAATTAATTCGAAACCTTTATTTAAACTCGAAGTCTCTTTTAATTACGTTAAAAGATACAGATTGAAATTAAACATCACTACGTTACATGAAGCTTCCACGATAAAACAGAAATTTATGAAATAAAATAGAAGGTACGGTATCTAGAAAAAAAGAAACAGGTTTAGACATTTACAAACAAAGATTGTAAACCAATCTTTTTTCGAATTTTTAAGTAATGGTTGAAGTATTGAGAATATTACCGTACATGATCCATACGGTTCGCGTGTTTATTTAAGAAATCATTTATTGTAAATAAAAATTGTAACACAAATTACATGAGAGGAACGTGTGGGGCCTATGAAAGAAGAAGCAAGCATAATCGTAAAAAAATAACTGCGAGAAACACTATTCTTTATGACTTGAAAAATAGAGCAATTTTTTGACATTGAAACACTATAACCATCTAGCGGTGAAAAGGTGGTACTAATTTTTACGTATTTCTCTTATTATGAACGAAATTCAAATAAAATCGAAATAGGGACAAAGCATGCAGCTCGAAAAAGAAGATTCGGCCATGAAAGTTCATAAATTAATTCGACAAATACCATTTTTTGTTAATTAAAAATTTCAGCAATTTGTGGCACACAAACGCTATAACCATCTAGCGGCAAAAAGATAGTATTAATCGTCCGTATGTATCTCATACAGGGTAAAACATGTATTTAAATTTCTCGGATTGTAGGTAATATTTTTGAGCTGTTTGCGACTCAAATTAAAGAAGAGACTCTCAAGAATGATTTCTACACAATTTTATTCGCATTTTGTGTCTCATTTTTAATTATATGTAATTATTACTTATCAGTCCTAGACTAACAGTGTGGCGCCATCTATTGGAATCAGCTGGTACTACTGGGGCTACAATTTCTGTTATTATAATTCATATTGCAACAAAATTGATATGAGAAAAAACTTCTGGCCCCTATAAAACTACAACACGCAAAAAGGTTCAGAAATTAGAGCGGTAAATGGTTTTTTTTATGAATCGAAGATTTGATCGATTTTTTTTTTTATTTTACACTACGCTTTGAGCCTGTACCCATTAGCGGTTAAATACAGATAATACACAGATATACCGAGTTACAAGGTAGATAATAACAAAAATTTTAGCACAAATAGTACCCGCCAGATCCAATAGATGGCGCCACTACGTCGGTGGAGCAGCTCTGTATTTCTTTTGTTTTTTTACTGTTGGTAAAAATGTGCGAGTTGTTTGCGGATTTCTTTGATAGATGGTAGCCTTCATCAAAGTCAGTTACCACTTTTGTTTACTTGTCGATAAATGTTCGTTACCAGTTTGAACACTTTTTGGAGAGATGGCACTATTAACGTTATTAAAATGTTTAGATATGCGGGAAATTTAATAATGATTTTATATATTGCGTAAAGATAAATTGTATAATTATTGTATGCCAGTATAAGTTACTAATGCTTAACCGTATGTGTATGTACGTGTATATATGTGATCCTTTGAACGCTGTAGGACTTGCCGATGCTCTTTGTGCTCCGTTTTGTTAGCGGAGGCAATAGGAATATCGTCTACATAACAAAATGCGAAATTTAGACCTCGGAGATCTACGTCCATGTATCGCTGGAAGGTCTGTGCGCCGTTTTTAAGATTAAGCTGCTAAATCCTGCTTGAGTAACACGTGCGATAAAAAAAGTAATCGATCAATTTCGTGAATTACTGCATATAAAATTTTATTCTTCCCCGTAAATGCTGCAAGATATGCTTTATCTGAGACATCTTTTTAGATGCATCTGCATATTTCGAGATATTTACTGCAGGAGGCTTGTAGGAATACTACACGCGACCGGAAACTGTAATATAATTTGCGAGAAAAATAAGAAGTTGTAGATCGGTGCACGAAACGAATCACGAAATCGCTGGAATTGAAACAGGAGAAAACGAATTTTATGGTGAGTCCGAGAAAAACCAGTAAAGAAGGTGAAAGATCGATAATGGTCGAAGTACAAAACAGTGTTTGCGTTGCTTCAAGTAATAATAGTACGATTAATTATATAATAGAAGTTTAAGCTTGTAATAAACATTTTTATAATAAATAATCCATAACAATTTGTTTATCGCAGAAACGATATATCGTAGAATTGTTCCTAATGCTTCCAATTATTTAATAAACCATTCATGACGGTTACGAAACGAAATCACGCAAGCGAAATTCGTGCAAAGATTTACAGATTCATTGCAAACTATTAATTTATGTATATTTGTTAAATAACAAATAATGTATGAATCAGAATGCTAATAAAGTAATTATTAAAGGATTAAATTAACAACTATTAGTTAAAAGTTAGGAGGCAAAGTAAGTTGTATGTAATAATTAATTTCAATCAATATTCGATTAGGTTTTAATGAATAAAAGAATAAGTTTCGTAAAATATTTTTCATTTGCTATTAGCAGTTTAATGAAATATTAAAAAATCTTACATTAAGCATTGAAAATATTTACAAAATGTTTGAAAATCATAGAAACATAAATAATTTAGTGTTACTTCGTTGAGCACAAAAAGAATTTAGGAATAACTACGTTGTGTTAAAAATTGGCTATATTTGCAAACTTATAATTAATTAAACAATGCCGGTCACTAGGTACCGTAATAATTTATTGCACGAACAAATAAAATTAAATAAATTATTCGTGTGTTTAAAGATACCATAAATTTACGATTCTGAAACATCGTTACTTGTTAAAAGAATAAGTTCTCTATAATGTTCTTGGTATTTATTATTAATATTTTTACAAAATATAATAAATTTTATATAAACTATTGCAAATACTATCGAGATGTTTAAAAACTATGAAGAATTTTGTTGCAGTTCATTAGTTACGAAGAAATTTAAGAATAACTTTATTTAACATAAAATAGCGCTATATTCGCATAGTAAAGGATAATTAAACAATAAAAAACAACGAATGCAGTAATAATTTATTGTATAAACAATTAAAATTTGGTAAATTATTATTAATATAGCAAAATAAATGTTCATATTCATGATCATATTTCATTCAGTGGTGATCAAGGCTATGCCACGGAGCATGCACTACTGCGCATGTCGCTCAACTGCGCAACTCGTGGGTGATCTACTGCTCATTCATTGGCAATACATCAGTTGTCGGCTGACCTTCCTACCGACGACGTTTCCTTTCCAACGTTTCTCTCTCTTACAGTGACGAAATAAAAATCTTTCGATAACTTTATTAACCATGGAAGCTGGATTAAGCATAGCTTTTATATTGCAAACACGTTTTATTAAAAAGTGAAGATTTGATCGATTTATGGGCACTGAATGAGTAGGTGGTACTAATTTTCGTCTACCTGTCACTTACAACCTAGTAAAAATATTAAAATTTCTCAACTTAATGACAAGCTATTTAGAAGATTGGCGTCTGAAATTAAAGGTAAAGATCTCCGTAACTGGAGATTAATCATATTGTATCAAAAGCAAGTGAGACTTTGGAGAAATAAGAATTTAGTTAAAAGGTAAGCGAAGAAGGTGATTTTAAATCTTCGCGCATAAAATAAGTAACTTTAGCCGGCGGCTCCATCTATTGAAGAACGGTTGAAACTGTTAACGAAGTAGTTCGTTTATTTACCGCATAGGTGGAGCAGCTATGTATTTCTTTCGCTGTCTCTTTTTATTGTTGGTAAAAATATGCAAGTTGTTTGCGGGTTACTATGGTAGATGGCAGGCCTCTTCAAAGTCAGTTACCACCTTTGTTTACCTGTCGATAAATGTTTGTCAACAGTTTGGACACTTGTCGGAGAGATGGCGCCATTAACGATATTAAAATGTTTTAGATATGCGGAAAATTTAAAAATGATTTTATATATTGCAAAAAGATAAATTGTATAATTATTGTATGCCACTATATGTTACTATTGCTTAACCGTATGTTTATCTACGTAACATATAGAGAACATTAAGTTGTATCATCGTGTTATCCAATAAACTGTTTGATTGAAACATGCACACTTTTATATGCGTTGCATACCTTCACAGATAATTTTCTCATAACATAATTTTCAAATCGTAAAAGACACATTTCGGGAGTAATTTAGTATCTTAAACGTTTGCGCAGTAACATTTTGAAATCAGTAGTAATAGTTGTAACGATTGGTTTTCGATTTACCAATTTTATCCCAGATTTGAACGGCTAATACTGAATATAAAAATAAATATTGTTACAGAACTCGTCTGGACCTGCAAATGAACAACGTGACAACATCGGAAATCTCCAGAAGAAATTACATACATATTACAAAATCAGATTATTAACTGTATGATTATTTTATACAATGTATTTTACAAAAATCATAATAAATTAGAATAATTTAACAGTATTAAAATGCTTTATCGTTTATTCCCCCTCCTATCTTATCTAAGATAATAATAAACAATATCCTGCAAAAATTAAAAATAAGGTTCGAAAAATTAGTGAAAAACGCCAAAAAATTAAGAAAGTAACGAAATCTGTTGAAAGATTCCAAAAAATGACGTCAAGTTCAGAAAATTCGAAAGCGCGGGAAATTCGCGCCACCTCTTTACACGTCATGTTCTCCTGATACAAAATCGAGATTTTGCGATATTCCTGCCAAAGCTTCTGATAAGATTCGAAATTTTGTATCAGGAGAACATGACAACCGAGGAGGTGGCACGGAATATTTTTCTTGGAATTTCGCGATTTCTCGGAACATGACGTCATTTCTCGGAATTTCTCGATTTCTCGGAACGTGACGTCATTTCTCGGAATTTCTTGGGCGCGGAATGTTTGAATCTCAGTAGAATTTTTCATGAAAATCGAGATTTTGTATCAGGAGAACATGACAACAGAGGAGGTGGCACAAATTATTTTTCTCGGAATTTCGCGATTTCTCGGAACGTGACGTCATTTCTCGGAATTTCTTGGGCGCGGAATGTTTGAATCTCAGTAGAATTTTTCATGAAAATCGAGATTTTGTATCAGGAGAACATGACAACAGAGGAGGTGGCACAAATTATTTTTCTCGGAATTTCGCGATTTCTCGGAACGTGACGTCATTTCTCGGAATTTCTTGGGCGCGGAATGTTTGAATCTCAATAGAATTTTTCCATGAAAATCGAGATTTTGTATCAGGAGAACATGACAACAGAGGAGGTGGCACAAATTATTTTTCTTGGAATTTTGCGATTTCTCGGAACATGACGTCATTTCTTGGAATTTCTCGGGCGCGGAATGTTTGAATCTCAATAGAATTTTTCCATGAAAATGGAGATTTTGTATCAGGAGAACATGACAACAGAGGAGGTGGCACAAATTATTTTTCTCGGAATTTCGCGATTTCTCGGAACGTGACGTCATTTCTCGGAATTTCGCGATTTCTCGGAACGTGACGTCATTTCTTGGAATTTCGCGATTTCTCGGAACGTGACGTCATTTCTTGGAATTACGCGATTTCTCGGAGCGTGACGTCATTTCTTGGAATGTCGTGATTTCTCGGAACGTGACGTAATTTCTCGGAATTTCGTGATTTCTCGGAACGTGACGTCATTTCTTGGAATTTAGCGATTTCTCGGAACGTGACGTCATTTCTCAGAATTTCGCGATTTCTTGGAACGTGACGTCATTTCTTGGAATTTCTCGAGCGCGGAACTTTCGAATCGGAACCGAACTTTGCTCCGAAAATTGAGATTTTGTATCAGGAGAACATAACAACCGGGGAGGTGGCACGGAATATTTTTCTCGGAACGTGACGTCATTTCTTGGAATTTCTCGAGCGCGGAACTTTCGAATCGGAAGCGAACTTTGCTCCGAAAATTGAGATTTTGTATCAGGAGAACATAACAACCGAGGAGGTGGCACGGAATATTTTTCTTGGAACGTGACGTCATTTCTCGGAATTTCTCGATTTCTCGGAACGTGACGTCATTTCTCGGAATTTCGCGATTTCTCGGAACGTGACGTCATTTCTCGGAATTTCCCGATTTCTCGGAACGTGACGTCATTTCTCGGAATTTCTCGATTTCTAGGAACGTGACGTCATTTCTCAGAATTTCGCGATTTCTCGGAACGTGACGTCATTTCTCGGAATTTCCCTATTTCTCGGAACATGACGTCATTTCTCGGAACGTGACGTCATTTCTCGGAATTTCGCGATTTCTCGGAACGTGACGTCATTTCTTGGAATTTCTCGGGCGCGGAATGTTTGAATCTCAATAGAATTTTTCCATGAAAATGGAGATTTTGTATCAGGAGAACATGACAACAGAGGAGGTGGCACAAATTATTTTTCTCGGAATTTCGCGATTTCTCGGAACGTGACGTCATTTCTTGGAATTTCTCGGGCGCGGAGTGTTTGAATCTCAATAGAATTTTTCCATGAAAATCGAGATTTTGTATCAGGAGAACATGACAACAGAGGAGGTGGCACAAATTATTTTTCTTGGAATTTTGCGATTTCTCGGAACATGACGTCATTTCTTGGAATTTCTCGGGCGCGGAATGTTTGAATCTCAATAGAATTTTTCCATGAAAATCGAGATTTTGTATCAGGAGAACATGACAACAGAGGAGGTGGCACAAATTATTTTTCTTGGAATTTTGCGATTTGTCGGAACACAACGTCATTTCTCGGAATTTCGCGATTTCTCGGAACATGACGTCATTTCTCGGAATTTCGCGATTTCTCGGGATTTTTTATCGGTTTTCGTTAATTTTTCTATTTTTCCAATTTTTTTACTGGGCCTCGTATCTGGTATCTCGTATGTGAGCACTTCGTTATTAGCCAAACTGGACTAGCTTATGCGCTTTTTTCATGATGGCGTCCTGTGTAAGATCCACTAATGAGGTCACTTCTTTGTCGATAACGATGTACGACTAGTTTGAATGGTTTTCGGCGAGATGGCGCTAATAAGTTGGCCGCGTAGAATAAATTTGCTTTATAATAAACTACACGGTTTGTATTTCGTTTCCCTTTCGCAGGCCTTTATCTCTGCGATTATGAATGATCCATTCAGCATTTTTTATTCATGGTTTCCAAATTACGTTTAAAACCGATGCAGACGAACAACTTTTTGTTGCACGATTATATATTAGGCTTAGTTACTTTTAATTGAAAAAACAAGGAAACGCATACGATCGTGCGTCAAAAAGGTGTCCGTCTGTTTTAGTATTAATTCCAATCACTGCTGACGTTGCAGTCTTTTCCTGACTTGAATTTGGCTACGTTGAAAGTAACATTGAACGCGTTATGAAGCATAAAACATGACAGAATCGAACTGTTCGGAAACATGTCAGGGAAGGATACGTAATTAACTCAAACAATGATTGTTCACTTCAAAAATTTTTGCAACGCTCTTGAAATCACGTGGATTCATACAGATCGGTATTCCGCATAGTTTTAACACCACGATCAAACAGATCTTTAAATCGAGCAGTGTAATTTCTCTGAATACCATGCAGATCCTGCCAACGTTTTAGGCTATACAGTTTGCAATCTTTTGAAATTCACTACCGCTGTTTGAACATGAGTTCATTTGCGGAGAGTCCGCTGTTCCTTTTCATGGAAAACATGGCACCCATCATTTCTGTTAAGCCTCCTAAGGATGGAAGAAAGATCGTCGAGTTATCGGATAAAGGCTGCGACGCCAGATCATCACTAGCTAATGCTCTGAAAAACTCTGATCGATATTATTCCCCTGAGCTGTATTGCGAAGCGAAAATTTCGATGAACCCTTACAAGGACAAAATCGAGAGCAAACCTTACGAAGAAAAATTTCGAGCGCAGAATGAACAGCGCAACGGAATGCGTGCCGAGAAGTTTTACTTTGCATCGAGAGACAAAGAAATCGATCAGGTAATTCTCAACCGTTATTAAATCGATACAGCATAATATCTTAACCATACATATAAGTTCTATGCAAAAATTCATTTTATTCTTTGTGGCGAATGTCCGTCTACCTTTTATCGTATTAGCAAATAATCGTTATCGAACATTTTGTGTTCGTTCCCAACTACGTTTCAGTATCTATAGTAGACAGCAAGCATTGTATTTTGGTAGTATTAATTTAAAAACGACGAATATTTTTGCATAGACCTAATATAGATAGACGGAACAATAAATAAATTTTTGTTCGGTTTCGATCTTTTCCTTTTAATTTGCTAATTATTACTGAATCGTGTTTCAACAACAACAATTAAATATTATCATTCATTATTTTTAATGGAGACGAAACTTACTACTCACTTCATTTTTTTCCCCTGTCACTTAATTTCTCAGTATTATTGGCAAAATCAATCGCCGTACGAAAATGCTATCGACGACATCGAGTTTAGGAGGCAACGGAAGGTCAAAGACTTCGCAAGGAAGGCGAGAGTAACGCCAGAGGGAACGAGAATGTATCACTACAGCGATACCTACAACCTGCAACCGAACGCCATGCGTTACAGCCGCAACGCAACTCGACCGAACATTTCGAACGACATGAACTTCTCGAGAAACGACCGTCCGAAAAGTTATCCGATGGAAACGAAATCGAACAGAACAGCATCGAAGTGTCCTCGTTACAATTACTCCAAGCTGGATCCTAGAATGAAGTGCGAAACGATCACGGACAGGAGTAGAATGATACCGTTGGAGCAGGACTATCCCGACGCATTGCGGTCCAAGGATGTCCCGAGATGTTCACCGATGCATCGCAGAGAACACTGGCAAAAGTGCAACATGCCCGGCTGCGAGGATCCCGAGAACCTCCTCGACGAGTTTTCGCTGAGGAGTCACCGATGTCCAAGACCGAGTTCGAGAAACGGAAGGATCGTCGGTTCGGCGAAGTCCAGCGACGTAGCCAGGGACTGGGAGGAGACGACGACCTACAAGATTCGATCCAGAACCTGTTCACCGCCCTCCGATCGTCGAAAGAGGTCGCGATCGTTCTCGAGAGCTGCCTACGAAAACGCTGTCTATCACTCGGAGGATCTGTACGAGCAGGAAGTCCTCCGAGATTCCGAGTATATGTCGAGCGAGTCGAATCCTCGGTTTCCCGGTGAAAACAACGTGAATCCTAATTACTCTACTGAAGGGCCGAGATGTTTCGTGGATCGAGCAGTGGACAGAGACAGCTTGTCCGATCTGCAGAACGTCTGCACGTCCACCGAACGAGTTTCCGAGCCAGTAGTGTCTCGAACCCCGTCGTTAACCGAGCCCTCGGAAAAGTTCCAATTGAAAACCAGCTTCTGGGAGTTCATCCCGTTGGACGAGGAGTGCGATCAGAGGCCTAAGAAGGACATCGAGAGCACGAAGAACGATCGTTTGTTTCAGCAGCGGGACCTTTCCAACAACGATAACCACTCGACTGCGAGGAATAAAGAGGACATGGCATCGAAAGCCAACGAAAGAACCGTTCAGGATCGCACAAACGTAATAGATGCTGCCAGTGACGAGAAGAATGGCTTTACGGATCCTTGTCAAGCTAACCAGTCGGAGAAACCTTTGATAGTCATCGGTGAGATAAAAGGGAACACTAACCTGGACAGAAGACGCGTCGCAGAATCCGATGCGCTTAAACGGTCTAAGATTCCGGAGCTGGTGAAGAGTCGACAGCCATCTAAATACGAGAGCAAGGATCAGGATAATATTGGGAGCAGGCTGACGTTTGGGTGGACCAATAAAACGAATTACTGGAAGAGGCCGTGCAGCGACTCGAAGTACGAGTCGAACGAGAAGAGGAAGAGGCTGGTGAACAGCAGCGACATCTCCGACGCCTACAAGATGAAGACGAACATCATGGAGAGGACAGCAGCCTGTCTGAAGCGCAAACTGGACAAACCGAAGACAGAGGAGGCCTCCGCGACGTTGTGCCAACGTGCAGCGAACGCAACGGGGAAGAAGATCAAGTCGGATGAGATGTCTTGCTCCAAGTTGCCGATTAGAATAGGAAATCGCCAGAAATCGAAGAACCCAGTGCCGTGGATGAGGATCAGCAGAAAAGAGGAGCCAACGTCCAACGATCCGTGTGAATTAAACTCGGTTAGGTCTCGAACGAAGCCGAGGATAAAACCGAGCGTATTCTTGAAGGAAGACGTGGACTGCGTCGATGTTTCTGGGAACGTTAACTCGATGGGAAACGGAAGTCCGTTCGTCGGGATTAAAGGTTGCACGGAGGAAATCAAGACGGGGAAGCCGAAAGCGATGGAAAGTCGCGGTGGTAACAACGACAACGATTTGAGAAACGAAAAGGTAGAAATTATCGGCGGTGATTCGAAAACGTTGGAGGGGAACAAGGATCAACGGAAGAAGAATCGCTGTGGACAGGAAACGGAGCAGAAGAGGAGCGCTTTCAAGGAAAAATGCTGCTTCCATTTGGACGACGAAGTCAATATGGTTTGCAGTAACATCTTGAATAAGGAACAGAAAAACTTTAGTTCCTTTCGTCACAGAAAACCTACAGCGATCAGATCGGAATATTAAAGAGACAAGTGTACTAAACATTAAAAAAGTTATTGTATCAAGGAATAGCACTTTTCTCCTCTAAAGCGTTCATTTAAAACGGCATGAAACAATCCACAAAAGCTTCGATTGCTGGACAAAACGTGACTACGATATCTACTGTATAGCCTTTATTAGTGAATGATCTTTAATTATACACAATTGTCGAAATTTTCATAACTATAATTCTTAAATGCTTGTTACCTATATATTGCAATAGTAAACTGTACATATTTGTTACAACTGAGAACAATAATTTCAATAAACCTTTATTTTGCCCAATTCATTGTAGTCGTTAATCATTTACCTTTATACTTGGAGCTGTAAAATTTTCATCTATTACAGAATCACATACTAAAGTATTACTAGATTTATGCAAAATTATTCATTATTTTTAAATTAATACTCTCAGAATCGGTTTGCTCCCTAATTTAAAATTTCACAGAGCAATTATTTAAAAGATATTAACCCTAGAACTCCTGAGCTTCGATTTGTTAGGCGAACTCCTAAGGGCGGGGGGAGGGGCCTCAAACCCATACTTCTTTTTATACATTTATCCTGGAAAAAGTTATTTTTCGAAATGTCAGGATATGCTATAGTTTATAAACAAGACAACATATGTTTTTGCGTTCAATTTGTATTGATTTATGTGTATTTATAAAATTAAATACTATTATAAAATAATATAGTAACGTGCAGCTAGTTTGAACTTGATTCTTCTGATAAAAATGAATGGCAGAGTATAGTATTAAATGAATGTTTTCTACAAACATGGTTTTAGCATTTGTAACAACTTTGCATTGATTTTAATAAACTATTATATCTTATGCGTCTGCTTTTAGCCTCCAGTATACACTTATAACATCTTCCCTTTTTAGTCGATTCTGTATCTTTTGGTATTTTAGTTCGTAGTGTCTTTCCAGTTAAAATTCCCAATTAGTTACATAGTTTCATTCTTCGTTCTGTAATTTTTATTCTTTGGAGAAAAGGAGAGCGTGAGGGTCCACTTCCGTGGCGTACCTTTATCACGGCGCGAAGTCAATTATATTTCTCTTATGCTTACTAATTTTTTACACATAGCAACGGGAACCTCTTAATATCAAACTTAAATGTGTATACAACAATAAATAATTTTAAGAGAATTTTCTATGAAAGGGAAATGATTCTAATTTAAGATTTTTCAATTTGTGGGTTTGAGGAACCTCCCCCTTAGGAGTTCTAGGGTTAATATCAAACTTAAATGTGTATACAATGATAAATAATTTTAAGAGAATTTTTTACGAAAGGGAAATGATTCTAATTTAAGGTTTTTCAATTTGTGCGTTTGAGGAATCCCCCCCTTAGGAGTTCTAGGGTTAAAATGCAGTTGAAAACGTAGAGGAAAAATGTTCTGATAACGATTGATCATTGATAAACGTTTGCTACAAAAGACGACACGAATTTTTGCATAGACCTTATAATATCCCACCATCAACGATACAATTGCTCATCCGCAAATATTTTCCAACGCAATCAAATCTATCAAAACATGCGCGAAACCAGTCTAGGCCGCAGAATTCTTTTCACGGTGGTCGATGACACAACAATCACGAATATATCGAATCATCGAAACAGAACATAGACGTGTAAGTGCGTGCAGATGGGCCAGGCGTGCTTGTAGGGGATGCATCGTGGGTTACCTCAAAAGAAGATCCCGAATGATACCAATTATGTCATCAACTCACCATACAGTCCCCTCTGGCCCCGTCCGTTCGCTGTCGTACCATGGATTTCGCCCGCATGTCAACCCCTGCCAAGTTCTCGCCACCCTCGTATTTTAGGCAGCTCACTTGGCCCCCTCCGCGGGGATCCGCACAATCTCAGGATCAGAAGGAAAATATGTAATTGTCTTTATTTACCCTTCCGCCTTTTTCACGGTCGAACGGGAAAGCGATAGGTACGTGCACGGAGCGAGAAAATTTGAATAATCGCACGAAAGAAATGTCATACGAAATGGTGAACTTTAGAAAACAGTGAACAGGGTGTAACTTATTTTATTGCATCTTGGTATTGGTATTGGAGCTTACCAAATCAATATAAGGAATTGCGATCGATCATCATTTTTCCAGCTTGCGTGTAAAGAAAATTCTGGTTGAACGAGGTTAACCCTTTGCACTCGAATTTAATATGACCATGAATTATTATCGCCAACTCGGAATTTATTTTTTTATTCAATCAAAACGAAACTTTTTCAATACCTTATTAGCGTACTTAGCTGTAACATTTCATGAGTATAATTAAAAAAAAAAATGAAAATTCCACAAAATATTTATTTATATATGATACAAATTTTTATAAAATACATCCCAGCAGAGCAATCCAAAAATATAATGTTCATACATTTATATTTACATATACGTACACAAAATCATACTTTATAATCTCTTGTACAATGTATGACGTCGCACACGCTGAGCATACGAGCGCAAAGGGTTAATAATTATGTCGCCCCATTCGTAGAGACTCTATTTAGAGATTATACTTATATTCCTTAGACTTTCTCTGTTCATTTTGTGTAATTCAAACGAAATCTCTTAAGTTCATCATGATGCAGTTGTGAGTTGTTAATATAGAGGAACAATGCTGTTACAAAAAGATATTTGAAAGGTATCTGAAGCAACAATCGAAGGAGGACAGGGACTAAAGAGGAGGGGGCGGCTTCGAAAAGGAGACGAAAGCAGAAGAAGAGAGCGGGCCAGTTGGGGGGGGGGGGGGGGCAGATAATCAAATAACCTGCACGCACCGTATAAATTATCAATCAGGCCGCGATTGTGCAACCCCAACAGAGGGGAGAGGGGCAGCCGTGTCGGTAAGGGTTGTTACACATCGCCGTTCCGGCAGAAGGGAGAGGAAGATTGTGCGAGACCTCGTCGCGTCGAGTGACCCCGCAACGGTTATCTCTTCCCCTCGTGCGTGGGCGTGCGTGGACGTGAGTTCACGCCCTTGGTATGACACGTGCAAAAGGGGGTTAGATGTGTCTGGCATTAAAGGCGACCTCCGCGTGCCCCAAGCTATCGCGTGAACGCATTGAAAAAGAGACGGTGGAAGGATCTGAAATTCCTCGAAAGGAACAATCGCGACTGTTTACTTAATTCAACGGATATAAGCTCATTTGTATTGAGAATTCTTAACTCAGAATTGTACACTGAGGAGCATAACTATAGCACCACCCCCCTTTTTGAGTATTTCGGACGTTTGGATAGGAATGCAAAAAAGTCGATTGTATGAGGTGAAAGGGTATGATAAACAGAAAACGTCAGAAAAGTTTTATTGCAATTTTCTGTCGATACAAACGATATATTCATATAAACTGATTTTTGTATCGTTGCACAACTATAGCACCATATCATTAAAGATACAATTATAAATTACAAACAGAAAAGAACAATTGATAAAAGATACAATTAATAATTTGTAGGTCCACCTTTTTTTGTTATAACCTGAAAAATGCGATTTGACATGCTCTCAGTCAGCTTTTGAAAAGTTTCCTCGCGGATTTCATTGCTGACCGCAATTATCGCATTTTTCAGTTCTACGACGTTTTGAAACTGTCGATTTTCTGTATAAACCTTCTTTACAATTATGCTGCAGACGTTTTTCATTGGATTTTGGTCAGGAGAACACGCTGGCCATTTGAGAACATTAATCCCGTTTGTCTGAAGCGATGCCATCGTTCTGCGACTTGTGTGTATGGCCGCGTTATCTTTGTTGGAACGTCCATTTCACAGTATTATTTTCATTAATAAACGGCAATAAATTATTTTGCAGTATGCTGATGTATTCTGTACTGTCCATCCGTTTTGATGGAAAACTCAGTTTCAACATGCCATTTATGCAAAATGCCCCCCAAATCATCACACTACCATCACCGAAATTCCTTTTTAAAAAAAACTATGCCATCGTTCCTATCCAAAAGTCCGAAATACTCAAAAAGAGGGGTGGTTGGTGTTATAGTAATACTGTTGTTATAATAAGCGTTATAATACTAATGTTACAGTAATACTATGTTGTAATAAGCTCTTCAGTGTATAAACAAAGTGATAGCAAGAGGATGTCGAAGAGTGATTAAGCTGAATTGGACGTGGTAACAGCCAAAGAAAAAACAAATTGGTGATACAATCAGCTTTAGTATTAAAATTTGCGAGTACACAGAGCGATGTTAACTATGGGGTTTCGATACTATTATACTCTTCCCTGTGAACGTGGTTATGCATGAACGTAAATTCGCGCCCTAAATTCCGGCCAGACACGTGCAATGGGTTAGATAGAACGCAACCCCGAAACATTCTAAGGGACATCCAGAACGTGCAAGGTGGATAAGGTACGAAACACGTGTACCTCGTACAATAAGCTGAAATCGCATTAGTTTACGGTAATGCTATAGGAAAATTCTATAAAATGATTTTTGTAGAACACAAGATGGAATTTAGGTGTGAAAAATAAAAGTGAAGCGATTAAAGTATTAATAAAAGTATATTTAAAACAATTTAACAATAACAACTTAAACGACTTTACAACTTAGCAGGCTTCAACACTCTTTCTACGTTCACAATCAAAACCTTTCTTTCACGTTAGTCAAACACTTTCTAGCTCCACCGTCCAACACTTTCTGCCACGAGCTCGCATTTTCCCTGTCATATATTCTTCCAAACACACGTTTCCTTTCATTCTAATTGTCAACCTTTCTCACTCGATGCGTTCGGTCACGACCACCCAGAATTTCTCAGTTGCAACGTTTTCTCAAGTTCTCATCTTTCACGCCTTAGAAACATTCGAGTTCAAACTCTTTCTGCTCTCATAGTCAAACTCTTTGTGCCTTCACCGTCAAACTCTTTCTGCCCACATGGTCAAATTCCTTCTGTCCCTGCAGTCAAACTCTTTCTGCCCTCACGGTCAAATTTCTTCTGCTCTCATAGTCAAACTCTTTCTGCCCCCATATTCAAACTCTTTGTGCCTTCACAGTCAAACTTTTTCTGCCCTCACGGTCAAATTTTTCTGCTCCTGCAGTCAAACTCTTTCTGCTCTCATAGTCAAACTCTTTCTGCCCCCATAGTCAAACTCTTTCAGCCCTTATAGTCAAACTCTTTCTGCCCTCATGGTCAAATTTCTTCTGCCCTTTGAGTCAAACTCTTTTTGCCTTTACAGTCAAACTCTTTCTGCTCACATGGTAGAAACATTCGAACCCAAACATTCTGCGTTCACACGACAATCGCCCAACTCAAGTACTCTTCAGACTTTCCCAAACTCGCATCCGCTCGATCGCATTCCTACAATACTGATAAATTTTTATTTTATTGAGAAGGAAATTCGCAGTGCACTACATTTTCAAGTAAAAATTTCAAATTATTCAGTCTTTTCCTCTGCGTATGGGAATTGGTTGTTGCTGTCGCAATTCAGAAATTGGAGATGCTACGGGGTTTCAAGTGACTTCTCAGGGTCGGGGGTTGGTTCAATAGAGAACCTGCCTGAATATGTACACACGGAGCGCGGCGCGTAGATCACGCACGAAAGGAGCGAGAAACTGTACACACGTAGCCACGTACGCGCGCCAGCCAATTAAACGTCGAAAGGGTGTGCCCTAAGGCCCTTCAACGTATCGAAATTAATCCCCGCGTAATTCCTCGAAGTTCATTGGGATGCTGCTCGCATACACGGATACGTATCTAAATACGAACCATTTTTCAACGCCCCGAGGTAGATTTCGATCAAGAATTTCACCCAAGCAAGTAAAAGTAACAAAGTTAGATATCGTTTTTCTTTCGCAAACTAGTTGTACAATTTCTCGATGCTTGATATGCTAAATATTTTACTTCTCATTTTTGTTCATTTTATACTTAATCCGCCTATAATTAAACAGAATTTATTCAAATTCAACAAAGAAGCGATCGAATGAAAAGATCGCTTTCAACGTAGGCAGCAAAGAAAATAAATAAACGTGAAATCCGGAGCGTGCGTTCCTGTGCTTCGCGAAGCGGAATGCACCCATTAAAGGATGCAGCCACGCGCCAAAATAAAGGATCAGGGGGGAGATTAAATAGTTTCGTATGGCCGCAGGCAGTGCACGATTGTGCATCGAGGTATCGTAGGACACGGGGTAGTAGAACGTTCTCACGTTTTCGACGAGGTACGTTCGAAACGTCACTTCTGACGCGCGTGTCGTTTAATGGACCCTCGGCAATTGGTGCTCGACGAAGAAGACACGTTAACACTATTCCTACCGACACTTCATATATACCTACCTTGCCGGGCACAAACCCGATTGCATAGAAAAGTGGGGTAAAAAAATATAAAAACAACAAAAATTTTAGCTTTCTATTTTTATTTTAAGTATTTTATATTTATATATGTTATACTTCAATGCTTATTCCATGGAACTCCTTTTAAAATTCCACTTTAAAATCCTATTTAACCGTAAGAAAAAGAGCGTCACCCAAATATGGGTGACATGACGACGAACGTGTTAATGGTATTAACACTATTCCTACCGACACTTCACGTATACCGATTTCTACAGCGATATTCCTACGTAAAACGGACTACAAATTTTTCTCAGAAAATAAACAATGAAAAAAGAAGTGAATATTGAAAAATGTATTATACGTATATTTGAGGAAAAGACTAAAGTTTAAAGCCGATTCCATTACATTGTATGTATGAAATTCTAATCGAAATTTTAACACTAGATTGCCGGAATGAGTCAATTTGACTCACTTATGAATTATTAAGATATTATTAAAGTATTATATGAAAGGAATAGAAGTAAAGGCGTTTGTACTAACTGCAATAAAAAGATCTGCGGAAGATGTGTTTTAAGAACAGAATATATATGTAAAAATTGTTTTGAATAAACTTTAATTTTATTTTTAAACTTCAATTTTCATGTTTGAGTCAAATTGACCCGTTTCAGGCAAAATAGGTATATACCCAATATCCGGCAATCTAGTGTTAAAAACGGTCATTAGACCGGGTATGGTAGGAACAGTGATAAATCCCCATAATTTCGTCTCGAGTCATTGAAGAGAATAATATATCAAGTACGATTTGCATTCCGTTCCACAAGTCTACTTAAAACGCGTTCGTAAGCCAAAAATACTCGCTCTCTCAATATCCAAAACACTTTCACCGAAAGAAACGCTCGGATAATAATATCGAAGAAGCATTCTCGCGAAGAAACGAGATCTAGCGATCCGAAAGCCGGCCAGTTTATTTATCACGATCGATCGACGCCGCGAGTGGTTACACTGCTAACGCGTAAATGGCCGCGAGCCTTTATTTAATAAGTTGTTATAAATTAAAGGGCTACCGCATATTAAACCACCCTCGGCATATTTATAGTGATTCTTAAGGGAGTACGCCGGAGCGTAAGGATATGTAAATCAGCCGGGGCCGCCGTTTCAACTCGCCACATTTCGATCCTCGTTCGCCTCCTCTCTCGACACACGCAGATTTCTTCTCTCTATGCCCTGTTGCTCCTCCGTTGCCGCGCGTCCATCTTGGCTACCGGGAACGGCGCATGCTTGTGTGTTGCACGGCCCAAAGCAGAGGTCCGGGCCCAACACACGCGCGCAGACACGCTTATGAATTTATCTTCGGCGATGAAACGACAAACGGTTTTAATTGCCGCCCCGGGCTACGCGAGAGATCGCCGCAAGTCCCGCGGGATCCTGCGTTTCTTCTTCGCCTCGTTATCTTCTGCTTAAGGCTCGCCGATAAGCGTACTGGCTTTAACCCTTTGCACTCTAGCGACAGCTCTCGATCATCAAACGGTGGCATTTAACCCTAGAACTCCTAAGGGGGGGGGGGGGGGGTTCCTCGAACCCACAAATTGAAAAATCTTACATTAGAATCATTTACCTTTTATAAAAAATTCTCTTAAAGTTATCTATCGTTGTATACACATTTAAGTTTGATATTAAGCCTAGAACTACTAAGGGGGGTTCCTCGAACCCACAAATTGAAAAACCTTAAATTTGAATCATTTCCCTTTCATAAAAAAATCCGTTAAAATTATTTATTGTGGTATACACATTTAAGTTTGATATTAACCCTAGAACTCCTAAGTGGGGGGGGGGGTCCTCGAACCCACAAATTGAAAAACCTTACATTAGAATCATTTCCCTTTTATAAAAAATTCTCTTAAAATTAGCCCCTCACGCTCTGCTTTTCTCCAAAGAATAAAAATTACAGAATGAAGAATGAAACTATGTAACTAATTGGGAACTTTAACTGGAAAGACACTACGAACTAAAATACCAAAAGATACAAAACCGACAAAAAAGGGAAGATGTTATCAGTGTATAATGGAGGCTAAAAGCAGACGCATAAAATATAATCAGTTTATTAAAATCAATGCAAAGTTGTTACAAATGCAAAAACCATGTTTGCAGAAAACATTCATTTAATACTATACTCTGCCATTCATGTTTATCAGAAGAATCAAGTTCAAACTAGCTGCACGTTACTATACTATTTTATAATAGCATTTAATTTTATAAATATACATAAATCAATACAAATTGAACGCAAAAACATATGTTGTCTTGTTTATAAACTATAGCATATCCTAACATTGCAAAAAATTTTCCAAAAAACAACTTTTTCCAGGATAAATGTATAAAAAGAAGTATGGGTTCGAGGAACCCCCCCTTAGGAGTTCGCGTAACAGATCGAGGCTCAGGAGTTCTAGGGTTAATTTCGAAAATTTGAACGTAGTAATGGGATTGAAATCCGAAAATTTGAAATCGAAACCTAAACATTTCGGATAGCAGAGGTTTTTTTCATTCCCTTTCTCTTTCCTACGTCTTCAACAATTTTCCTTCATATATGAAAAAGTAAACAGGTTCACCTTTCTTCCCTCACGCTCGACTACACTCGACGCCTCAATTAATGTAAATTGAAGCAGCAACAAATTTCCACGGTCCACTGGGACTGCTTTGACGAGGAGATTTCCGTGCAGTCGGAAAATTGCCGGCTACCCCCTGGTGCACGGGAATTGGATCGTTTGTATCGTTTGCGACTGTAACGTCGGCAAATGCGAACGCGCCATGCCACCATTATAAACACGACAATGAGGCTCTCGGTTCGGCAGAGAGTAGGCCAATGATCGGATTACCCTGGAAACTTCTTGTGCAGAGAGAACACGAAGTTGTACGTGCCAAGCAACGGTGTACGCGTTCGCAGAATCGACATAAGGCATTGTTAGCGTCCCGGGGGACAAACCGAGATCAAACGCTGTTAGCACAAACTGTGCCCTCGACCGATTCTCTCTCCTGGTTAAGTTCATTTCGCTGCCATACCTCCGATGCTCGCGAAACATACTGCCGGTTCCTGATGCGCTCTGTTTGGATTCGTTCGTGATTCTCCCTACCTTCGTTCCTTAAGCTTAGCTTACATTATGTTGTAGGGTGACTCATAAAATTAATCAAACCTGGAAGCTACATTTTCTAATGAATAGCTGCAACCTAGCTATACACGCATTTTTCTAACAAGCATTCGTATTTATCTATATACATAAAAATGAATGTGTGTCTGTCTGTCTGTACTCGATAGATTCAAAAACCATACATCCAACCGCCATGAAAATTTGGGAAATTATTAAGTATATCCCCGGGAAGGTTTTTGAAAATTTTTTTTAAATCAGAGTTGGGGTTCTAGGTGCTCCCGAACAAATATCCCAAAAATATCAAAATAACATTTATTTAGTAATATTTGTTAAAAGTGCAACCATGAATAAATTGAAAAATTAAATTTTTACTCATGAATTTACTTTTATAAAACAAAGTATTCATATATTAAGGAATAGGTATATATAAAAAAAGAATTTGAAATTGCAGAACTCAGAGGGAAATAGATTTGGGACTATTTATATCACTTTATCAATAAAATTCGGTAAAAGTTGCTGGAAATAATAGTAACTATTTTTGCAAATTTTACTCACTAAGTACGAAACCCGTCAAATTGACGGGTCCCGTAAACCTAGTATCTTCTAAATTTACAATGCAAATAGCAAGCGGTAAGAACGTATATCGTGTCTGAGTATGAACATCCGTTTCTACTTACGTTGTCTTATTCCTTTTCTCTTACGATACTCAACTAGTTGTATTGTTTAACACGTTGAATGCCACGCCAGTTTTACAGGGTTCGCCCGTGTCGCCACGATGAATTTTCTGTTATACGATACATACACTGTTGAAGTATTACTTACAATAAATAAGTGTAACTACTTTCATTAATTAATTTCTCCACGCCATTACATTAACGACAGTAATAATGAAAAACTGATAAGTACTGACATTTGTCCAAATTATGTATTTCTATCAATTTGAGCGCGCCGGTCACCGGTGACCCCCGTGACATTCAACGTGTTAACAATGGTAATCATGAAAAATTGATAAGTATTAACATTTCTTCTAAATTATGTATTTCTATCAATTTGAGCGCGCCGGTCACTGGTGACCCCCACGGGCACCACCGCGAAATTGAGTGCCGGTCACCGGTGACCCCCGTGACATTCAACGTTTTAACAATGGTAATCATGAAAAATTGATAAGTATTAACATTTCTTCTAAATTATGTATTTCTATCAATCTGAGCACGCCGGTCACCGGTGACCCCCACGGCATTCAACGTGTTAAACATTTTTATGGATCACTCGTTACTCAAATAACGTTTACAACGCTTCTACTTATCTGTTGAAATCATTGTAGAGCTATCATTGTAAACAAAAGTCAGATGTTAATCCGCTGAGACTCGTTCCAATTCCACTCGCTCCCATCGTCGAAATTCCATCATCGTTGTCCACCATAGAAAAAAGATCGCCGTGAGGATCATTATAGTTGCATGGCTAGCTGTGATCCCGCGATACTGCTGTGGACGGGCTTAAAGCATGCCGCTGGCCATAAGTCATTCTCGCCGGCGAGAAGCGGACGATCCGGACGAGGACACGTTTCAAGCCTCCTCTAACGGTCGTCGAACAGAGACAGTGAACAGGGAAGAGTCGAAGTGTCCCCGAAAATCGTGAAACCCACGCGGAGCTCAGCTTGGGTTAATATATTTCACCTAGTGGGATATATCCTCCGGAGGTGCTGGCTTTTATACACCGTGTACGGGTATTTATGTGTCGCCGCCTTGCCTAAGCATTTGATATATGAACTATGAAGGAACGATGTTCGTGGCCGCGTGAGCGAGAGTAAAACAGGAAAAGGACCGACAGCGGACCCTGACCGTGCATGGGATCCCTTAGGAGGAAGGAAAGTGGCGAAAAAAAAAGACGATCGTCCCATAAGAAGAATGGTAACGGGAAAGATGATTCAAGGGTGCAGGAACAAGGTCTGTTCTTTGTGCGGGAGACTGGGAACGTTGGAAGACAGAGGAAGGTTGCTTGATTGGGTTAGCACTTAGGTACGTGATTGCCGTTTGCGACTTCTTCGCCATTTTCGCCTTCGAGTGCCCTCGAAACCTCAAATCAGAACCTACACGGTTGCTTCTGCTCTTTTTTTTATACAAGTTCCTGTTTTCTGTATATCTTGAGTTTTAACAGGTTTCCGCCTGGATTTTCCTAGAACACTGCGTTGCCCCTGTTGAATAATCGATTTTCAAAAAATCTTCGTAGTCGTGCTGCATGTGCACAAGCTGGTTCACGGTTTTGCAATCAGCCACGCAAACGATCCGTGGCGCAATAAAAATGGCTGTATCTGTAATGACGTCGCTAAAAGTCTTTTGCTCGTAAACGTTTCCAGTGAAATACGCGCTAATAACAACGGGCCAGAAGCGTTGGTAGGTAAACATACCTGATCCTGTACGCGCATACACGCGCGAGATCGATGAGCGAAACGGAACGAACGTCGGCGTTTCATGAGCGGATTCCTTGATGCCGATGAACGTCGTAGCACCTTATGATCGCTAATGATAATTATAGTGTTCAGGCTTGACAAGTCACAATTTCAATCGCGTTTACCTGGAAACTTCTCTTCGAGGTCCATCCTTCGGTCGAGGAAACGAACAAAAAATGGTACTTCGCGTCGAGTGAAAGGTTTCTTTCTTTTACGATCGTTACCATTGCTAACTGACACAGGGGTTGATTAAAATTACACAGAGTCCTGTAATTTATTGTTAGATAGAATTACAGGGAGAAAGCGACATTATTCTGAAGAAAATCGCAGAAAAGTGGACGCATTTAGAGTAATCGCCGAAAAAAATGGCATCGATAAATAACGTCGGAACGGGAAAGGGAACGTGCATAACGTATAAAGTTATGCGTGTATTTGGTGCACGGGCAAGTGGTCTCGTATTCGAAAAAGGCATTCGTGCCGCGGTGGCCCGACAATGGCGGCCGGTAATAAATTATAAATCGAAAAAAGGAGGAACAACGGCAACAAGAAGCGGCAACCGCGGCGAGTTACGGTTTCGCGTTAAATATGAAATACTGCTATCCACGACCCAACGATACGCACGCACACGCGCTACCCGTGGTGTACACGTACAGAAGGTAGCACGGTATTAAGTAGCTGTTTAACATATTTTAATTGCCGCCATTAAAATTCGAAATGTCACGGCGTCCGTATTCGATGTGCTGCTTGTAATAGCCCTCCTAATAAACCTTCGTAGATCGTTTGTCTATAAACGTCTGCTTTTCTGTGGGAGCGTCTGAAAACCTATGGGGGACCATTATTTATTTATTTTTCGCCTGCTCCGTGTTCATCACCGTCTGCAGGGAGGGGAAGCCGACAAAGAAGGTTCGATCTTCGTTGTTGTTGCTACTGGAAAGGATTGTGGTTCGGGATACAGTTGCAAGGACGTTTGAGTAGCTTTAATTTTACGAAACTGACTGGTAGAGCAATTGCAATTTGTAAGACGAACTTGTACCTCGTGAATGAATTATTATGGGCACCACGGGTTTATTCTATCGAGTAACTAATTTCTGAGAGGTGTGTTTCGTATAATAAAAATCGTTACCAGTTTCAGAGCGATAGATCTTAGCCTAGGGCGGAGGGCCTACAAAATGGAGGCCATAGACCAATTAAGAAGACCTTATTAGTGTTGTAATTTCTTTTTAATAGGTGTAAATCTAAGTTAGGGACAAGGCCACCTGGGAGACTGTTTTATGACGATCGAATTTTATAGATTTCTTTCCTCAATACACCAGGTACTCAAGGATCAACTTCTCAACCTACAAAAGCTCGCTTTGAAAATAGATACAGGCTTCGCTCCCGAACTCTTTCATCGCCAACCCGTTTCACCCTCACAAATCGATCGAAACGAAGAGAAAACGGGATAAATAGTATGAATAAAAATCAAATGTCCGGCTAGGCAAAAAAAAAGGAGGAAGGAAAATAAGAAGGAAGCTCAGGTGTGTTAACGACAAACGGTCTCGTCCAGCGTGTATCGCATTCACACGCGTCATTTACCAAACGTCCCTTGCATCGCTTTCCAAAGCCACGGCACGGACGCAAAAGCCGGCACCCATAGGTACCTGCCTATACAGCGGTGTGCACACATAGGCGAGAGGTGCGCACGGTTAACAAACGAACACAGATATCTCGTATCATCGGCGGATGAGTTAGGCGGTCGGTCGCCGGTGCGAAGTCAGTCACTGATGGTGCTGGTATGACGTGGTAAATTATTTATTCACCGGCGACTGCGGGTGAATAATGGATCTTCCTTCGCCGCGAATGGCACCGAGAAACGTTATTGATCACCGAAATATCAAAAGTAGGCGTATCCATCACCGATGGACCACCATACGCACATGCAACAAGGGGGGGAAACGTGTGTCGAAACGACCCGATAGAAGCGCGTGTACAGGAGGGCGCACGATCCTCAACATCCTGAACGTGCACACCAAACGAGGGAGAGAGGACTGTCCATACACGAAGAGGAGGAGGAGGAGGAGGTGATGGTGGTAGTGGAAGCGAGGAACGGATGGACGGACAGACAGACGGATGGAATGCTCGGCCTGCATCGGTACCGGGCCTGTTCCGACAATAAAATCGATTTTTCATACGAGGCATTTATCATACACCCGCGATAATGGGTGTGTATGGAGATACGGTATAAATATTTCGAGGTAAATAATCGTTAGCTTTCGAGTACCGGAGTGTGGAGAGAGCATTAATAATATGGGTGTCCTTTTCACGTGCTAGGAAGAATTGACAGCACGGTAGAATCCTTCGTTACCAATGACTGTACGCGCGCGCGCGCGCAACATGGAGATTATGCGTGCAGACGCTGGAGTTGGTAATAAGCGTCGGGATCCTTGTTCGTCGTCGTTTCTCTTCCTCGCTGCGCAAAGTGGAAAGTATCCGTATGGGAAATTCGAGAAGCGATAACGGTGTGGGGGTTGAGAAATATTGCCGGGTGTTTGTTACGATCTTTTGGGTCGATTTTTTAAGTTATGTTCGCGCAGGAATTCCTGTTGATTATTAGTTATTGTTATGAATTGGCTTGTCTACGGAACAGCTTGTTCCAATTATGCTTTTTAAAGCGATTAATATATTTACGCTTCACATTGCATTGCATTGTTTCGTCTAACGAACATCAATGCGGTGCTTCTTTTACGTAATCTTTAACACTAGATTCCCGGAGTGAGTCAATTTGAATCACTTGTGATTTTGTCTCGTGTTTAAGTATCATATGCAAAGAATAGAAGTAAGAGCGTTTGTACTGAATGTAACAATAAAATCTGCGGAAAATGTATTTTAAAAACATCATGTATACGTAAAAATTGTTTTGAACAAACTTTCTTAAAAATGAAGTTTTATTTTTTTTTTTTAAGCTTCAATTTTCATGTTTGAGTCAAATTGACTCAGTTCAGGCAAAATAGGTATATGCCCAACATCCGGCAATCTAGTGTTAAACTGTAGAAAACCTGTATCTTCCAAGAACACCGATATCTTACAGCAACCTATAATACGTATGGGATAACAAAAGGCAGACGTTTACCGTAACCATAAATCAATGCATCTTTAAACTAAACGTGTCGCTGTACAATCCCAATGTCGAACGTTTAAAGTGCCACCGAAAATGCCGGTTTTCTCGCGGTCGCCAGCGCAATTAGTGTCCCGCTGATTTTCAAAGGAGGAGGGTGTCGCGATTCACTTCCGAAGTACGCACTCGTGGACACTCCAGGCGCCTCGTGGCCCCTTTGTCCAATCAATCGACAACATTTTTCGGATGGCTTGCCGTAGGATCGAGGGCCAAATTATCGGTGACAAGTGTCCTACGGTCGAGTGATCGCCGTTCAAGCAGACAACAATAGCGGTCGATTCGCGAATGACCGTTCTTATCTCGGTAAAAAACGTCTATTTAGGTTACCCATATAGAGACATCTATCACCCCAGAATCTACGCAAGCGAGCTTTGCCCTAGCATTTGTCTCTTAATCATTGTATTATTGGACGGATTACTAATCTTTTTTCGACGAAACCAGAGATTAATGTTTTGTCGCTATCCTAAGCTTGGTTTATCCACAACGGTATTATTATACGTTGGTTAAGTAAGTTGAAACAAATTTGTAAATTAAATTTGCAACACATGCAATACACTCCATCCTGTCCTTAAACATAATCTTCCTAACGAACATTTTGCAGTCCGCACAACTGAAACACCCTGTCGCTCGTCAAGAGGTCGTGGACAAGCAGCCACGATAAATTAGCTAGGAACGAGCAACACGGAAACAATTCGACTCTGTCCGTCAATCCGGACGGTTCCTCATCGTCTTGTCTATCAGCTCACACGAAATGCAGGACCTCGGTTGTCTCAGTCGAGATTGTTGCGAGCTGAAATAGAAGCGAGGCCGAACGAGGCTCGTAACGACGTCCGTGACAAATCCGTGTCGATTAATCTCCGGTGAACGGAGCAGGCCGACGAGAACGTGTCCGTTTCTGTTTATTAGCATCGGTAGACACCGGCCGTTTACAAGGTGTAACTATGTGGCCAGGTGGTCGATCGTGAAACTCGACCAATGGAAAGCCCTGCGCCGGGAATGACCCCCAGCTGAGAATTCTCCGAGCTTCTCGCTTTTTATTTCTCGCCTCCTACGGCGTTACCTCTTCATCTTCGCGTGGTGCACACGGGACCCGGCCAACGTGTGCTGTTCGAGATGCTACACGTTCCCCGGCCAGACGGACTCCGGGAGATAATTACACGATCGATATGCTAAATATCTCTCGCTTCAATCACGTGAATAAACGGAGGCGCGTAGTAAATTGGATTAGCCGCGAGATTACTTGGTGACAGTCTGTTTACTGTCATCAGACTGTGTTTTTGGTGAACGATTTTACAGCTTGATGAGAATAAAGGTGCTGTGACACATAGGCACGTGTTCTTGTTCAGATTGAAATAAAATTGTTAATAAAATAATATTAAAGTGAAATAGGTACTTATTGTTTAGGCAATTTTAGGGGTAATAGGATAAACGTATAATTATAAGTTTCAAGTCACATGAAATCAGAAAGGATTAAAAAAAGGCTTAAAAGAATTGTTAGAACATGCTCGTAATTCGTAAAACTGCAGACAGCGGTGATACGACTTCGCGTTAATCTATGTACAGTGCCATTCAAAAGTTTCGATACAGATACCTAGTTTCTCTTCTGCATTCAAATATAAATTAGAAACACGGGTCATTTCGTTCAGCTACATTGTGTTTCCCAATAAAAATTATGGCGAATAAATAAAGCGTTAATATTTGCAATAGAAACGCGAAATCAAACAATACTGGTCCTAAAGTTTTGAGGGGCAGTGTACAGGCGGGTTACCGTGTAAACGCGTTCAAACTTATGCACTGGACACGCGAGAAGCGTGAGTTTAATCTACTAACCCATAAGCCCGGACAGACGGTGCCGGCCTAAAGGGGATCGAGGATAAGAGATACAGTGGACGAAGGGGTATATTCCATGCGAACCTCCGAGAGGAGGACTTAAAGGCTTCGGATTCTTATTTCCCCATAAATAATTTTAATGACGCGCCGCGGCAGTTCAGGTATAGGGCGAAGCTATGCGAGGCCCAGTACCTGTAGCCAGCCCTCGTATTGTTATTTATTATGTTCGCTGCATGTGAATAAGCGTCTACAAGCGAACACAACCATACAACAGCAGCTTGTGCATATGAAAACGTGAAAACACACCCCGACACGGACAAAATTCGCTATATAAATATCTTTTTCATAATTCTATACCTACGGAAACATTTTCGAAACCCCTATAAAGTGTTTCCGAAATGATATGATCTCGTTAAAAGATAAACGCGAGCATAATATTTTAATCTGATCAAATGACAACTTAAATTCGAACATCCTACACCTCCTTAAATGTCGTCTAGTTAAAAGTTGCGACCAAAAGCATACAAATTTAATCCCCGTTAGTTATTTAACAAACACCTTCAAAATCTCTGGTTTCCTTCGAAATCCCCCAAAACTTCCCAACCCTTAGTATACCTCATCGTAACCTATCACAACACATTCGACAATTACGCCGGTCTTACTACCCCCTCGGTGAGCCGTCTCGAGAGACAGATCTTCGAGAATGATCCTTCAAACAGCATCTACAACCAATCGAAAAAGAGTTGGTCCCCTGTTTCAGGTGGGGGTAAGAGCGCGCGCGTGTTCACCTCGTGGTAGCGCCACTTTCGCGCCAGTGGGCGGGACACGGTTCGACGAATCGGAGGCAGCGCAACAGTGGCGGCCCACCGGGTCGTTCAGGCCACGCCCACCTCTTAGCGATACGATACCTCGCAACGGGTCGCGTCCCTCTGCGTCCGTGTAGCGTCGCCCGTCCGGGAATTACGTTATTATACCGTCGAGCGCACCGTGTCTCGGGCCATGCTGCGCTCCTCGGGCGTAGCTATCGCTTGCTTGCGCGTCGCGTGAACGCGTACACCTTTCCGCGCGGTTTTACGCGATGCCTTTGAAATCGCGGATTACGTTCGTGTGATCGATAATCAGAAAAGGGGAATCGTCGGACAAACGCAAGCGGAAGCGATTGGATCGCTGCATCGAGGCAATTATGAAGGTACGTGAAAGTTAAGTTGAATTGGGGCTCTGTGGATTTGTTTGGTATATGCTTCACAATGGTGCGAATGGTTTCGTAGCCGGTTCACTTGCTTTTGTGCTTATTTAGGGGTGATTGTGATATGCTGGAGTAATGGCAACAATGATTTGGATACTTTGCTCTTTTAAAATTAAGTAAGCAATTATGTACATGAAACAACTTCTTAACCAAAAGCCAACCCCATTCGTAAGTCGAACGTTGTTGTTGTAAAATACACAGCCCAAAAATATGAGACCGTTTCAGAAACATTAAGGAACAAAATAAAATTCGCGACAGCGACGGGTCACAATGAAACGCAGCCCACTTTCGTACGATTTATCCGCGCCATAAAATCCCTAGATTCGTCGCGGCTTGATGAGGTTGATGAGCGTTGGTGGACAGCGACACCGTGCAAGAAAAAAGGGAAAGAAACGGTGTGAACGGATGGCGGGGAATCCTCAAGCCGGATAAAGCATTCATCCGTGAGGCAGCTTCCGTCGTGTCGCAAGGCGCGGTCGTCTCTCGAAGAGGCAGAAGCGCACAGAGGTGGCGGATTACGGTTGATCGGTTCTTGCGATTGTCTTGTCGGGATGTCGATCGCATGTCAGTACTGCTAACTCCCTATATGCTAAGCACAATAGAACTCCATTTGTCTCCGAATATATTGCAGGAGGAGCAGCTTGAATAACTAGATCATTCGTATACACGATAGAATGTTAGATCTTGGGGTTGCAATTCAGAATTGAAACATTAGTTACAGAAAGAGCAGGAAAAGACAATTAAATAAATTAGGAAGATTTTAAATTTCTTTAAAACACCACAAAGACATTGTTTCGCATCACTAATTATTAATTTAATTTTTTAAAAAACACATTGTCCAAAAATTCTAACGGCAAGCAATCACAAATCTTCAACTACAAACGCTTCTAATTATTACGGCCCCCCATAAATACAACCACCGAAAAGTCAACAGAAGAAAAATCATAAAAATAGGTGTTCCCCCGGGAGAAACACGGCGTACGTGAATCCATGATGTATTCGGTTGTGCATATCTATAAAACATACCTACGCAGACAAGGGGCGAAATCGTAAATAGCTGTAAGATCACACGCGAGACGCGGCGCGTCCCACGCGAAGGGTTGTACGCGAGCTGTTACGCGAAGGGACCTCTCAAGATGGCATCCGGTATGTGTGTGGTCCAGTAAATTGTCAACGTAAGGCGCAAAATGGCGCATCAGCCTGATCCGGAGTTATATGGGTCCGTTTTCAGAGGGCTCGTGCCCGAAAGGAGAGCGCAAGCCGCGAGAGAACGACAGAAAGCGACACGCACAGAGGACACGAGCACGTGGTTATTCGCTTAAATGCCCGTGACACCGCGACCTGTTCGAGCAAATCGCGATCGTGACATTGGAGAGCCGCAAAAGCTGTGCTTTTTCACGGAGGATGTATTTTTAAACCGACCTTTTTAATTAAGCGTTGGAATTTCTCGTCCAAGCAAACAGCATCGCATGAAAAGATTGAATATTGTTTAATAACGAACAAGTTATATTATACTGTTTACAGCTTTATTTTACGACGCGGCTTATCTCTTCCGGGTAGAAGAAACGTTTAATGAACATGCCTATTGTGGGTAATTTTCAATAGCGTGCTTCTGTTCTGTTACGCCTGCAGTTATTAATACGTTTATGCCGTATTTTATTGCCGATGTAGCTGTAATTTTATCGGCTTCAAGTTCCGTGATTATCGCGAAGGGATTTCATTTCCATAGTTAACATCTTCTTGTATTTGCGACAATTACATCATTTAATTTTTACAAGTATGTAGGATATGAGGATGAAGGGGAAAACACACACGAGTCATAAACAAATAGAAACAACAGTTTATTAAAAGAAAAACACACAAGAAAGGTTAATTTATTTGAACACGCAAGAAAAAGAATAAGACTCTGAGCGGCACTGCTTTCCGCGACTCTTCTTCTTATGCACGCAAGAAAAACGACTGCCGCTAAATTTGCCGGTCGCAACAAGTTTACCAAAAACAATTGACTATCGACACGGCGGCGAGCCGTGTCATCTTTGTAACGGCTATTTTACCGAAAAATACAATGTATCTCCAACGGTTATTCCGTGGAGGAATCCTACAAGTATTTAATGTAATTATAATGTGAACATTTCCACTTAGAAATAACGCAGTATCAATGGATATAAGAAACTTTAATAACCGTTATCTTCGTTTTTCTTTTAACCCTATTCCCACCGACACTTCAAGTATATCTATTGAAATGGTCGGTCGTGGTAGGTAAGATAGACTACAAATTTTTCTCAGAAACTAAACAATGAAAAAAGAAGTGAATATTGAAAAACGTATTATACGCATATTTGAGGAAAAATCGCAAAATTTAAAGGCGATTCAATTACGCTATATTGATTAGGAAATCCTAATCAAAATTTTAAAAACGGTCATTTGACCGGTCGTGGTAGGAATAGCGTTAAGAAATTATTCAATTATTTACAATGGCTCCTAAATAAAATCTCGTGTTGTAAAAATCTGAAACAAAGATGAGCTAAACGTTTGTCAAGAACCTTAACGTCGACGTCATTGGAACGTGTTTCCGTCCCATAGATCGTAACTCCGGATGATCCGTTTTACGTTGAATACAAGTTAGATCCGCATACTTTTTTCATCGTTAATCTTCCCTGATCTCTTGAAGTTCTTACATTAAGTCTGCTTTATAGATTCATTCACTTAACAGAAGTTCAACCATCACCCACCAAGTCTGTTTTCATTCAGATTCGTTTCTTCTTGTTTAAAGAATTATTTTAAAAATGAAACCAAAAATTATGAACCTTTTTCGAACTACACGAGATATGAAAAAGTTTAGGATAAATAAAATATTTAGATGCTCATAACAGTACTAGACACTCTCTAGATTCTAGTAAGCAGATTATCGAACATACGATATGCGAATAGATCGCATATTTCGATCGCATAGCATCTTAGACAAGTCTGGCCCTCGTGTACGAATAATAATGAGACTGTTGCACACTTTGACTGGTATACCGGGCAAGCAAAACGTGGCGGTTATGCTAATCGTGGAGGAACAATTTTATTTCGCCACGCTCGCGCGAAGAAGTGTCGGCGCGTCGATGACAAAGTGTGTATTCCGTGAATTAAGAGAAAAAAATCGGGATGAGAAATAGGGGCGATAATATATCGCGATAGTTATAGAAGCAAAACGAATCGAGCCACACTTCTGGCACTCTATTAATAAAATGCAAACATATGTTAATGTGACGCGTTTCCTTGGGCACGTTGAATCAATTTATTATCCTGATCTGGAGTTCTCGATGCCGATTCCTCTTGGTCGATCCTTTTCTTTTTATTTCGAGGATCGCATCGACCAATTCCCAACACACTCGCATTGCTGTAAAACACGTTCATAGCGAGCAATTCATAAACCCGTTTTAATTTTTGCAATTTAATAAAAAAAAAAAAAAAAAAAATACAGAACTCGAACAAGAAAGATTAGAGATCACAGTTTGATTTGAATGGTAATTAATAATTTTCGAAACTTGAATGAAATTCAATCGCACTCGTGATTGCAAAAAAAATAGATTTGCCATGCATTTTTCACAAACAGAATGTGTTATAAATTAAACGGAAACAAGTTGGCAAGAAAATCAATATTCTCGCGATATAAAACGTATCTTTGTTTATGTTTATGTTAATAAGTTAACCCTTTACCGGATATGGGCCCATATACGGTATTGCAGTTTTGATTCAATTTTATTTTCAAATTAAGCATCACAAAATCATAGACAATTTTTTTATTATTGCTAAATATATATTTGATGGATTAAAATAGTTTGAATTGTTTTATAATACTTAATTTGGAAATAAAATTGAATCAAAACTGCACTACCATATATGAGCCTATATTTGCGGTAAAGGGTTAAACAACATTCTAACGACTCTTCAATTTTGAGTCACCAGTGGCGAAAGTGTTGATAACCCGTCCCACTAATTAGAATCTTCCCGCGCAGCAGAGGGTGAACCACCGAATTACACATCAGCCAGACTCGGTCCTGCAGGCGGTCGGTTTCGGCCACGCTATTAGCAAGCTACTCGAGCTAATCGCGAAACGAATCTGTTGCTCGTGGAGCCAGCGATCCCTCGGTCCATTCACCCTGTTAGAATAGCAAAGAAGGGCCGGCAAGAGTCGAGAAAAGCGGATGCATTACATTGTGTCGCATGGAAACCAAAAATCGGATGGCTGTTTAAATAGATTCCTAGTGGCTTCTCGAGTGGGCCTATTGTACCTGCGGGGGATCGTTTCTCCCCGTGGGCTTGGTGGGGACGATTTTTCTACGAAGGCGTGAAGAGGCTCGTGCCCTTGGTGGCGGAATGCCCACTCGAAAAGCCGGTGGAAACACACAAAAACCGGCGGCGCATTATTTTCCGTGAAGTATTCTTTTTGTTGTTCACGATTCCCATCTCTTCCTCTCCCTCTATTTCGAGCGGTGGAGGATCGTTTGAAAGAGCGGCCAAAAGAGGGATACTCGTAGCGGGCCACTTTGTCAACTTGTCACCTGGGCCCAGAAGACGCCGGAGAAAACGAACGAAAGACCCTTCGGGATGAAGGGAACGAGGATCGTTCTTGTTCGCACCAGGAAGTCTTGCCTCCCCTCTTCCTCGACGTGTTCTTCCTTTTCTTCCTCTTTTTTTCTGCACGAAAGAGGGTATCCCTTGGAGCTTTTACTTATAGCCTCTCGGTTTCTCCTAGCTATTGTTCCTGATCGATGCGATCGGCATAATTGATAGTGATCCTCGAAGAAGATAAAGGAACTTTTGCAATTTCTATTTGTTAAGGAATACAATGAACAGAGTTTTACGATACTTATATTTTCGCAATTCTATAACATCTGTTTGCGTCCAGCATTTGAAATACGTTTTGGATTAAGGATACAAATTTTCCTAACCCGAACCTAACCATCGAACACGATGTTACGGTGAAAAGTAACCAAAGGTTTCTGCGGGGCCTCGCCTCTAAACTAGTTAAAAGTTACGCTCATTGTTGCCGACGGGGACGAGTATTATCGTTATTACCTCCGCTCGTACCTAGCTGAAGTGACACTGGCGGCAGACATTGGTGGACAGGCGGTCGAAGGGAACGAAGAAGTATCGGTTTCAATGGACACCGTGTCGCGTACCGAAAGTGACACGAAGCCGCGAATACCGTAGGAAAGCGGATAGTGAGACCCCCAGAGGACCTCCCGTCGACAGGCTTTCAAGTTTGAAAGTCATACCCCAGTGGTGTGCCTCTCCGTCGACAAGGGGACCGAAAGCGAAACCACTCGAGAGAAGCAAGAATGGGGCCTCATGGCCGTTCTGAATAGAGGCGTGTACAAACCCTGGTGTATATACCAGTCCTGTATGGGTGCTCTTCTCTCCTTCTCTCTCTTTCTCTGCGAAACCGTTCACCGATCTACCTTTGTGTAAATAAGGCAATAAGGCGAACCAAGCGGGATTACTCTTCGCTTAGGTCTACAGATCGGATTATGCGAGAGAAGTGACTTGGGGTATCGGTTCCATTGGGACGTCAAAAATATTTGAATGCACCGTTTGACGTTTTTAGATGGACGGGGAAAGAGTTGTAGATGGTAAAAAGGTGATGGAGAAAATATTTGTTGGTGAAGAAATGAGTTGGGTCGGTGATTTGGGGGGGGGGGGGTGGAAGCTTTGGTTAATTTGAGCACGAAGGGACATTTAAATCGTAGGTTCTCCGATTGTTTAAAGTGTTTAAATGATACTCTTCTCTCGTACGTCATGCATATCATATTTGTACTATTTCTTTATAGCCCTTGAGATCCCTTCTATTTCAATATTTGTATAAATTATAATAGATGACAGGTATTTCGAAAAGTTTGAATTTATAATCACATCCATCAAAGAGATGGCACTAGAAAAAAAGACCAACTGACAGAAGGAATCCTAAATGCTTCGAAAACAGGAAAAAATTCGAATTTAAAGAGCAACGATCCGTCGGCCACTGCAAGCAAATCGTCCCCTTCGGGGAAGGTCGAGTCCTCCAGTATCATTCTCATAATAAACCCCGAAAATCACGCCCCTGACAGGCCGTGCGACCGCAGAAAGCGAGTTCAGAAGTGTCGGGGCTGGGTACAAATGGGAGGGTATGTCGGTTCACCGTAACTCATGGGGCTGGTCCTGTGTGACGAGGCTGGGTCTCCATGATGGGCACCTCATGCGAAAGCTTACAACGCGCGTGTTCCCTGAAGCGTTAGGTTAGGTGTTAGGTATAGAGCCAGCACCTATGGTCTGCAGGTATTACGTTACAATACCATTATGTAACTCTCGTACGCCACCATTGTGGGGTCCGTGGTGACGTATGGTTAACCACCAACCATAACCAACCAAATGTCCGTATGTTCTAAGTGTGAAGTCGTGTGCATATGTGTGTACATTGGCATGAAAGTATTGAGAATGTCCCGAAGATAGAGGGTAGAATCGATCTTCGGGGGTGGAAAGAATAAGCTTTGGTACTTTATGCTTTCTTTATAATTAGGCGGCAACTTCTACAGTCAAAAAGAGGTCCACCATTAAACTACTCTAGCTGAATCCCTTCGCGTTCATAGCTTTGAATCGCCGCGTTCACGTTCGGCTGCGAGATTCGCAAGCTTTTTCATATCGGAACGCATATATTAGACTAATAGCCGAAAGGAGTCTAATCCTCCGCTTTACGAACCCGCCTCGCATACAACCAAGGCTCGTTATTGTCACCTATAACTCTCTGCGCTGAGGACCGTCCTCTACGTTGTGGGTGTGGAAGTCGCGATACACGAGCGGACCAGTCGAAACGCGGGTAATATTTTAGCGGCAGATTTATTGCAACGGAAGAAAAGGCCCGAAGCTAGAAGATAAACGACTGCTTCAAAAATTCTCTAATATTACTACAACGCATAGATCGCGCTCGTCACTTCAAAAACGAAATTTTACCCTTTCAGTACTAGAACTATCGACAATTAAAGTACATTTATTTGCATGGAAGAAATGAAATTGAAAATTACATGAGAAGATATTGAATACATAGAAAACAATTCTTTATTTATACCTTCTGTAGAAAATCATAGTAAATTTTGGAAACTTTACCATAGTGAATTTATAAGGTTGCTGTGAATAATCACCAATTCGTTATTTTGACTGCTTTGGTAGTTCCAGCTTTAAAAAGTTGAATTTTTACCGACAATTATAGTAAACTTATTTGCATGGAAGAAGTCAAATTGAAAATTACATGAGAAGACATTGAATACATAGAAAACAATTCTTTATTTATACCTTCTATAGGAAATCATAGTAAATTTTGGAAACCTTACCATAGTGAATTTATAAAGTTGCTATACATAATCACCAATTCGTCATTTCGACTGCTCTAGTAGGTTTAGTGTTAATAAAACAATGCTTCTCTTCAACTGTTGTTTTTGTAACTTTAATATTAAGAGATATTTATATAAAATTCTAGCAATCCCATCAGTTATACTATTCGTGGCATGGATTGCCACATGGATGCCGAATAAATACTGCGCTCGTCCACACAGATCATCAGATGGACGCCGAATATATCCGACACCCGTACCGAAAGGGTTAATCGTTCTTAAGTTGAGTAAATGAGCTCAAAGCACGATCGACAAAAATATCGACTACCGACTCAAATTAACCTAACCTGCGTTTTACTTCCTTTACCATCTTACCTCCCACCCACTTATCGATCAATCCTTTCGATTAGTCGATCAATTTCTCCAAAATGCCTCCAAGTACGCCTCGTAAAAGGACGGAGCATCCCCCTCTTCAGTTTCCTTCACGGAAGTTTATTTACCCGGCACGCCCCGCTCATTCGGGAATCATTTAGCCCTCGGAGCGTTTTGTATCACGATCGAAGCGTGAATCCGACACGAGTCGTCGTAACAAGGCCGCCGACACAATGACAGAGACGTCCAGAGGCGGCTGAACGCCACGGTTGCCCATTTACGCGTCCCATTGGAGCAAGCCAGCCCCCATCGAGGCATCGTTCGGGGGGATGTTACGGGGTGGGCCGGCCGCATATATTACACCGGTGGTTGCACGCCTTGAGGGACTTGCGTGCGCGGCACAAAGCCACCTCTGTACAAGCGGGCATGCGTGTCACCATATTGAAAGGGAACGTCGGGTTTGAGCGGAGGGTACACCGAACCCTGTGCAGAGCTTTCCTGTAAGGTCGGAGATCCGTGGTTATGTTGGCAGCGTGTAACGTTTCACCACGGGGTGCCGTTTTCGCTTGACCAGCTGCCTACCGGCTCGACTCCAGTCTGTAAACTTTGAATTAGCGGCGATCCTCGATGATCGGCCTCCCGAGATCGCGCACGCGGCCGTTGTTGGCCGAATCTGAGAAAGGATTTTAAAGGATGCGCATGTCGAGGGTCAGCGAAAGACGTAGGAACGAACTTTCGTGCGATCTTCCGTTTTAAAAAATTACCATCATGTGGTTTAGCTGTTCATCCGACAATATTATCGAATATCCAAAAGTTACTAGGAAACAGTAAAATATTGTAGAATTTTAAGGCGTTCGAACGTTCGAAGGGAGGGAAAGGAATATGCGAGTAGCAGCCATAGCAAACCGCGCTGAAACAGATTGATCGAAACAAACGAACTTTCATGCGATCTTCCGTTTTAAAAAATTACCATCATGTGGTTTAGCTGTTTATCCGACAGTATTATCGAATATCCAAAAGTTACTAGGAACAAGTAAAATGTTGTAGAATTTTAAGGCGTTCGAACGTTCGAAGGGAGGGAAAGGAATATGCGAGTAGCAGCCATAGCAAACCGCGTTGAAACAGATTGATCGAAACAAACGAACTTTCATGCGATCTTCCGTTTTAAAAAATTACCATCATGTGGTTTAGCTGTTTATCTAACAGTATTATCGAATATCCAACAGTTACTAGGAAGAAGTAAAATGTTGTAGAATTTTAAGGCGTTCGAACGTTGGAAGGGAGGGAAAGGAATATGCGAGTAGCAGCCATAGCAAACCGCGCTGAAACAGATTGATCGAAACAAACGAACTTTCATGCGATCTTCCGTTTTAAAAAATTACCATCATGTGGTTTAGCTGTTCATCCGACAATATTATCGAATATCCAAAAGTTACTAGGAAACAGTAAAATATTGTAGAATTTTAAGGCGTTCGAACGTTCGAAGGGAGGGAAAGGAATATGCGAGTAGCAGCCATAGCAAACCGCGCTGAAACAGATTGATCGAAACAAACGAACTTTCATGCGATCTTCCGTTTTAAAAAATTACCATCATGTGGTTTAGCTGTTTATCCGACAGTATTATCGAATATCCAAAAGTTACTAGGAACAAGTAAAATGTTGTAGAATTTTAAGGCGTTCGAACGTTCGAAGGGAGGGAAAGGAATATGCGAGTAGCAGCCATAGCAAACCGCGTTGAAACAGATTGATCGAAACAAACGAACTTTCATGCGATCTTCCGTTTTAAAAAATTACCATCATGTGGTTTAGCTGTTTATCTAACAGTATTATCGAATATCCAACAGTTACTAGGAAGAAGTAAAATGTTGTAGAATTTTAAGGCGTTCGAACGTTGGAAGGGAGGGAAAGGAATATGCGAGTAGCAGCCATAGCAAACCGCGCTGAAACAGATTGATCGAAACAGACGCATCCATCAAACACGCCACAGCTTTCCTGACAAGAACATCCGATGGTTTGGTGGTTGAATTCTGTATGGGATAGGGCGACACAATGCACTTCGCAGGAAAGTTAACGGGGAAACTTCGTTACGCCGTTACTAATCTTTTTTCAAGCATATAACAAACGATCGTGTGAAGTCGATCCGAGTTTTACACGAGCTATAAACTATCGTGGTGCAAAGGGGAAACGCGACACATATAATACCTTGTACATCGTACAAAGAGAATGGTTGCGTCCATCAAATCTTGGATAGTGGAATTCTCATTGAAACGATTGTGTTCGATAATTTTATTTTGCAATTTCATAGGCAATATTTTTTCAACGTTCCGAATTAAATATATTTCAGACGGAAGTAGAAGATATGACGAGCGACAGCGTCTGCGAAGGCACGGGTCCTAATCTCGCTGCACCCGAGACGACTACCGGCGGTCTGATAGGACCGGAAATGTCGCCCAACGTGATGGAGTGCGGTGGATGCGGGGAACGCGTTCGCGAGCGCACAGTTCTCTGCGTCGGAGGTCGAACTTGGCACTCGAGGTGCCTTAGGTGCTGTGCTTGTGCCAGGCCTCTACACGATCAGCACTCCTGCTTCCTGAAGGGCATGCGACTGTACTGCAGGCACGACTACGCTCTGTAAGTGATAAATACATTTCTATTGTTGCATAATACGACGGATTCATGTCTAAAGGTCACCTTAACTTTAGGTGGTTGTGCAATCGTACAAGCTTCTGTAAAAGCCTACATGCAATTTTTCATTTTTTTTCTCGTATATAAGGATTGATGTCTGAAAATGTCAAATTTCCACGTTAACGTGTTACACACGGGTTGAAGGTTCGTTATAAAAATGCAAATCTTCGATGGATGAAAAACACGTTCGCGCTAAAGATCGAATAATAAAGATGTCGAGGCTTATCGACTAAACCACATACATAACAGCTTAATGCGTTGGCTACCGTAAAACCGTAACAGCATACCGAGAAACATAAATCTGGGCCCGCTGAACGCGTAATTGCTGCCGTGTCGTCAAAGATCTACGTTTCCTTGTAGCCGCAATTTAGCGATCGAGAGGAGATTCAATTATTGCGATAACGCACGACAAGGAAGTAAACGTGGCTGCTATGTGTAATATTCAAATGCGTGCCGATCTATCGGCGGTAGAATAATAAAGTGTGATAAAAGTGCGCCACGCCGCGTTTGCGTTATCGATACAATAAATAACGAGTCGTTGCGCACGTATTCGTTGACCACGGAAATCTGTTAGACGAGCAGCAGAGCTGAGCTCTGTTTTCGCGACGGTTTATAAATGATTGTTCGACGGATCGATAGATGGACATAAATAAGCGTTAACATTTCTATAAATTAAACGCGACTGTGAATTAAGTCGTTGCTGTAGAGTTGCCTTTCGGTTATTTGCATATTCATAAATTCTTCGGTTCTATTGTACTACGCTTGCAAACTTTTATGGAAATTTAGCGTTAAGCTGTGTAACCTAGCAAATGATATTCAAATTATCGTATTTTTTTTACTCTGAAACAGTAGTACCAAAAATAGAATTTATGCTACAGTGGCTCCGCTCGTAACCAATTCGTAATTTTTCGCAGAAACTTGGTAAATCTACTGCAGTACCTACGTTTTTGAAAATTTACCATGATTTTCAGCTGTCGTTATTAAGATTTATTTTCCTTACACTTACAGTGGCACAAAAAAGTATTCGTACACTATGTCACATATAAATTCGTTTAACCCGGAAATTTTGAGTTTGATAGAAGTATTTGATAAAACTTTGTGGGTATGTAAATCGTAATAGTACACGTATGAATTGTTCCCTTCTTTTTATCTAAACGCCATTTTAAAGAGGTGAAACCAGCGTTGAAATATCTGAATTTTCTCTCATTTTTTAAAGATAACTTTATAATGGTGACTTTAACTTTTTTAAATGACATTATATATTTCTGATGTCACAGAATTAATCTATTATATCCATCGAAATGCCATTTTAAAGGGGTGAAACCAGCTGAATTTTCTCTCATTTTTATAAGATAACTTTGTAATGGTACTTGCTGAAGCAAAACCTTTCAAATAGAAAATGTTTAATTTTTAATATTTTATCGCCCTGCCATAAAAAGAGAATACAGAAAAGCTTGTATTCAAAGCGTGAAAAATTGCTGAAACTTTGAGATTTGTTATCAGTCCCCTTAAAAGACATTTTGCCGCCAAAAAAATTGCTCCACGCAAAATACACCATGTACTGTACGCACATAAAGTTTCATTGAAATCAAAATTTCAGAAGTAGATGAATTCCCTTATAATACAGTGTGTACGAATACTTTTTGGAGCCACTGTATGTATATTTCCTACATTTCAATGATCACCTAAATCGTAATCTTCCCGTATAAATAAATCTTTCCATCGCCATATCACTTTTAACCACAAAAATTCGATTACGAATTCTTCGTGCACTCTATCCATTATTCGACACGCGTTTCCCTGTCGTGGTGACCCATAATGATCCATTGGAGGTGGTTCGTTTAGGGATATTTTCGTAGGAAGAAACGGTGCGAGACGGTGCGTGGAAGCGATCGAGGCGAAAGAAGCTCGCAGTGACTGGTCGATTGTACCGCGAAGAATTCGAGTCGAAGACTTTCTAACGTGTTTATCCAACTGTCAATCAACGTTGGTCCGGTCACCTGGCTGTTGCACCGGCCCGTCTAAATCACGTATCGCGGTACCCGATCGTGACGCACGACCGGTATCGCTGGCTGTGTTATCGAACGCGGAAATCAATGTAATCCCAAGAAGAAAGGAAATGAAAAAAGAGGAAGACTAAAATGAATTCAAGGTGAATTCATTGTATAACATTCTGCTTCACTACCGTGCAACGTTCTTTTATTCCGCCTCGAACATGTTTAACACGTTCCCTGGCGGACATTTTTTTAAAGTTTTTGATAATTAGATAATAATTTTTTTTTAAAGACATGATGCATATACTTTAACTTTAATAATATACTTTAATAGTTACTTATACAATTAAATACGATATATTTTAAACGGTGATCGAGTGAGTCATTAGTGTGAGCCACTATAGGAAACAAAAATTGACAAACGCATATATGCCGCCATAGTCCCTACGAGCAACTTCTGTCAGACGCATATATGCGCCAATAGCACTCAAAGGGTTAATACTGACACTTTGGGTTTACAATGGAAGCGCAGACAGAGCCAGAAATTTCGCGACAAAGCGTCGACATTCTTTTCGAAGACAGTTGCCAGACTTTCTCGTGGCTCATCTGTCGTTCGAATGTTCGAAGTCGTGTGTATGCGGGAGGTCCTTAGGAATCCGCCGCGTAATTTTTTCGACTGACGCTTTTCGCCTCGTAATGCTGCCTTACGATGACCCGGTCGACAGGATCCACGACCCGTGGACTCGTCGACAAGCTATTCGAAAAGAAACCGAGCCACTATTTCGATTTACGCTCCGGCCTGCCATGATAAATGATCGGAAACTATACTTGTGGCCCTCTCGAACGTAGGGTGCGAGAAACCAGCACCCATGTCTCTGAAATCTTTCATCCGATTCGAAGCGTTAATACGAAGCGACCTAATTTGTTACCGTATCCAGTTGTTGCATAATTTCGTGCAGTGGTAATAATATTTTATGTTCTGTAAGATGGAAATAATGAGATTCGTAATTTTACGAAAAGCTTCTGTTAGGTCTTGAAAAGCACATAAAATAAGAGGATAAGTCTAGTTTCTGATATTACAATAGCTTAACGTATTTTTTAGTTTCTTTAGAAAACCTTTGCCGTTTTACAAATTGGTCCTTCGAGTCGGATATTGGTCCGGTTTAGAATTCAATTTGTAAAACGGCAAAGGTTTTCTAAAGAAACTAAAAAATACGTTAAGCTATTGTAATATTAGAAACTAGACTTATCCTCTTATTTTATGTGCTTTTCAAGACCTAACATGCCGCCCACCTTGAACGGCTACGTTCAAAAAAAAAAGTGACTAAAACCATGAATAACTATAGGTAACTATAAGCCAAAACATATGTATAACTATAGAAAAAGAATATGTGTATTATATACAAGGGTAAGTGTGTAAGTGTATATGTTTGTGTTTTTCTTAAATCTAAATGTCTAAACAGTTCACTGAAAGTTATGATTATTCAATCGGCAATGGCACCAAATTCTTCAACTTCCTTTCGGGATTAATTTCTGTTGTTTTTCACTTGAGTGCACCTCGCCGGTTCCCTCGACGGGATCTGCATCGGTTATGATAAAAGAATCCGACAATCGGCCGTTCAAAATTCAAATCCCTTCCTAGACACTGGCGTGGGCGAGACAGGAAAGTTACTGTTGCAAGCGCGATGAATTAATACCTCGCTAAGAGACAATAGGATTAAAGTGCATTCATTTTCTGGTCACCGTCTGTCTCTGCAACATTCAGAATTTACGATTGTGCATTATAGATGTACATTCCTCTTCTTTTCTATTTAATCGCATAGCCAGAAGCGACGTCGAGTTACGAAAGCATTTTGAAAGAAGAAAAATCAAAGGAAGGATTATAATTCGGATAATTGACTTTACAATGGTCATTTGTATTCAACAGGTTATTGGTACTAATTCAAGTGAATTATTCAATTATACTTTCATACGTGTATCTTGCACTATAACGCATTACGCAACGTATCTAAGATTTCGATACATTAACAGAAAAATGTAGAAGCTTAGAAAGCATCGAATTCCAAGTGCCCCGCAGGTATTGGATTGGCAACTAAATGATCGTGGATTTTGTCGATAAATGGTTTTAGCACATTCTTTCGTTTTATCAACGTGTCCAACACAACTAACCTATATTGTTTTCTTATTGCTTGAACTTCCACCTTTAATTAGTAAGTAAATTTTATCAATTTTTTGTTTAGTTTCGTTTTTATCCCAATTTAAAAATGGAAAACCAAAACGCACATTTCAGACATATTTTATTGTATTTCCGAAAAGGCAGGAACGCACTGCAGGCATACAAGAAATCGTGTGTCATATATGGGGATGAAGCCTTGATAGAAAGGCATTATTTATTTATTTCGTTCCATACAGAATTACTTAAATCATAACATTTTTAATGACACTGATGATGTATATAAAATCTCATTTAATTCAGTTTCTTGTTGGTAAAGATTAGAAGCTTTATGAACATGAAATTATGGCATTGTCTGAAACATGGCAAAAGGTCATCGACAAAAACGGACAATACCTAATTTAATAAAGTCATATGTTCAAGTAAAAATTTTTAATTTTCATTCTTATTTAAAATCCGCAATCACTTAGTTGCCAACCCAATGAAACATTAAAAATCTTAGACCTATTGTTTGCTTAATAGTGTCGCCAAACAAAACCACCCTGCACCACCCTGCACCTATACATCTCAGCTTCAGCTACATAACCAGCTTCTCGGTGCCTCATACGAAACAATCAGCTCCATTAGTCGAGCCATTCGGAAACGGAGCGTGCAAATATCTGCTCGCTCTCACCGATAGGGTCTTCCTCTTAATCCAGCAACCGACTCGCATAGCCGTGGATCTAGTACGTCCGGTAGGCGCGTAGTCCGTACTTTCTCTGGTATCGAATGGGGTGGTGGGGCCACCGGGGTAGTCGCGTGGCCCCATAAGATATCCTCGCGAGGGCCCGCGCGGGGGCAGGGGGGGGGTCGCAAACACAGCCTGTATAAACAGCCTAGCTCGGATCGTCGCCGGAGGAACCGGACCAGGAATCGGGATGCACTTTCCGTGTTCATGAATATGATAATGGGCTAATGGCCGCTAGTCGTTGTTTAATTACCGGTCGCGGCGCACACCAACCGACCACACCGGACACACAGCCGTGAAGAAGCCACCGTCGTGCTGCTTGTCGCTGCCCGAGGACGATCCTCGGAGGCTGTTGCTCACGGTTGCGCCCATAACACCCACCTTTCCACCCATTCATCGGGCCCGTGCGTGCGTGTGTCGTGTAGCTTGCTCGTGTCTTGCCGCTACACGGCTACCGTTTACACCGGCCTAGCTGCCAGCGGAACTTTTTCACGGTGGAACCACGGCCACGTAGCGCGGGGCAGGGAGTACAACGCGGGGTGAGAGAGCTTCTAGCCGGAGAGAGCTTGCGACCCGGCTCGGATGTCGCCTCCTGGGGAGAGGAGGGAACGAGTGCGGGAGGGTGTGAGGATTCTGTTGTCGACATTGGTGGAGTTTCGCGGAGCGTGATGTTGGGAATTGTAGGTAGCGGTGAGAAGTTCCGCTGGTAGAATGTAAAGATCGGTGGTATTAGGGGGGCTGGGGGTGCTGTTTCACTTGGAGGAGTTTAATTAGCGTCATAGGGGCTGATTTGAGAAAGGGAAGGAAGTATCATCGTGATTATGGTTAATAGATTTTGATGATTGAAACATCGTTAGAAAGAAGGTATGCTGTTTGTAATGGTATACGAAGTAGAACGCGTACGTGTAGCAAGAAGAAATGAAAAATCCTGGAACAAGGACGGTTCTTCCTGTACCGCTTCTTCGTTGACTGTTATAGAAAGAGTTCGTGGGAGTAAAAGAGGAAGCTAGTGGCTGAGGAACATGCGCCATTAGAGATCACTTTCCAAGGTGAGAGAGCTAAGAAGAGAAACTCTTCTTCCCTCGACTTTCTTCCGTTCCATCTGACAGCGCTTTCTAATCAAACTTTTTGCTTCGTCTTTACTTAAAAGCTTTCTTATTTCCAGTTCACTTTTTCCCAGCGTCCCTAATATTTTCTAATACTTTTCTTTTTCTTCATTTTTTTGACTTTCTTCCCACTTATTATATTTCCATCACAATTTTTGTGCCTGCATCACACTCGGAGTCCTCGCATAACGCATTCCACCCTCTTCCGCCCCTTTTTTCCCCTCCTTCCACCGTCCACACTCTAATAAAACTTTTTGTTTCGTCTTTACTTAAAAGCTTTCTTATTTCCAGTTCACTTTTTCCCAGCGTCCCTAATATTTTCTAGTACATTTCCTTTTCTTCATTTTCTTGACTTCCTTCCCACTTATTATATTTCCATCATAATTTTTGTGCCTGCATCACACTCACAGTCCTCGCATAACGCATTCCACCCTCTCCCGCCCCTTTTTTCCCCTCCTTCCTCCGTCTACACTCTAACAAAACTTTTTGTTTCGTCTTTACTTAAAAGCTTTCTTATTTCCAGTTCACTTTTTCCCAGCGTCCCTAATATTTTCTAATACATTTCCTTTTCTTCATTTTCTGGACTTTCTTCCCACTTATTATATTTCCATCACAATTTTTGTGCCTGCATCACACTCGAAGTCCTCGCATAACGCATTCCACCCTCTCCCGCCCCTTTTTTCCCCTCCTTCCACCGTCCACACCTCATTTCCCCTCCATCCCTTCGCTTCCTCCTTATCTCGCAGTTCTCGTTTCTCCTTTTCACTTCCCCTCATTTATTATTCCTTTTACCCCCGGTGTCCCTGCGCGGCAGCGCGAGTTTACATACACGCAAACATACTCTTGGAGGTTGCAGCTCGCGCTTCGGGGTCCAGCGGTCATTTATTTGTCACTGGACGACCGGTATATACAGGCCGTGGCTCGTTCCAGGTAAACGCGCGTTCGTGCGCGAAGCGTTATCTCTCTGCGCTCTGCCCGAGTGCTCTCCCGCTCGAAGTACGAATTATTTCTGCGGGGCATTCGCGCTCTCGCGCATTGATAATCGAGTCCGCACCGTGTGAAACCGTGCGGCGACACTTTCGGCGCTCCGCTGATCTTCCTTCCCGTATGATAATTTCGCGAACGTCGCCTGCCTCGCGGCTAATGGTAATGCGCGATTAAATTTAAATTATTTCGTCGACGTTACTAAACGCGCAACGCAGTTCAAGTATGAACGTTTAAAGAAATTTTTCCGACGATCATCGAGATTTAATAACTCAAATAATGGCAGCCATTGATAAGCGATTAACCCCTAAGTTAACTCGAGCGCGCTAAACTGACGAAACTGTGCACACTCGAGATAATTCGAGCGACAATAAAATTTCCAATACAATAAAAATTTTGAATATTTTTGTATTTTTTTAATTTTCTTTCCAAGGCAATGTTATAAATTGTGATTTTTTATATTAAAGAGAATTGATTCTTTTTTGCTGTTTTTTTTTTTTAAACCTGTGCATTAACGGGTTAATTAAAAAAAAAAAAAATTAACCTGAACCTAACCCAAGCAGACTTTTCTCGATTGAAAGACTACTGAAAAATAGAATACAGGTGAATATACAGTGGCTCCAAACAGTATTCGAAAGAAATTCATCTATCTGTGAAATTCTGATTTCAATGAAATTTTATGTGTGTACAGAGCATGGTGAGTCCTGCTTGGATTCTCCATCCTGCCATGGTGAATCCTGCTTTCAGAGCATGGTTTCACCCCTTTAAAATGGCATTTTGAATACAAGCTTTTCTGTATTCTTTTTTTATTACACGGCGATAGAGTATTAAAAATTAAAGATTTTCTATTCGAAAGGTTTTGCCTCATCAAATACCATTACAAAGTTATCTTTAAAAAATGAGAGAAAATTCAGAAACTTCAACGCTGATTTCATCCCTTTAAGATGGCATTTAGATGAAAAGAAGAGATTAATTCATACGTATACTATTACGATTTACATACCCACAAAGTTTTATTAAATACTTCTATCAGACTCAGAATTTCAGGGTTGAACGAATTTATTTGTGACATAGTCTACGAATATTTTTTGGAACCACTGTATATCTGAGATGGAGTGGTCCATCTAGGAGGAAATCGGTAAAAGGAGTGGTGAATTTTTCCTGCATTTGGAACTCGTGTAGATGGCCAGCTTATCGACAGCTGAATGCTCGAACACGGGGAGAATTGTCGACGCGAAACGTATTCTTTGCTCGCCACGACAAGAACGCGTTCGTTAGAAGCGGAGGAAGCTAAATCCTCGCGCGAGAGCTTCCATCGTTGAATTTATTGGCGCCATTGCCGCAGGTGGCCGCGTGCTGCGTGCCTGCGAATTCTTTACGACCGCGTCGGATTTCCCGGCATGGCACGACGTCGTTAGTCACCGGCTCCACGGACGGAAAAACTCGGCATTCTTGAGTCTCTGTTCGAGTCCCCGTTGATAAAATTAATGGAAAATGTTGGGTGTTATTTGAATGTTGATACAAAAGTAAAGAGTGCGCGTTACAGACTGCGTGGCATTTCTTCGCGCTAAAAATAACACAAACTGAACTTTTCTTGTTTTAGTATACAGCTGGAGACCTTTGCATAATTTCACAAACATATAAATTCGTACGTCTTTTCTTGTCCAGAACCTTTGGCGCAAAATGTGCGAAATGCGGGCGCAGCGTAGGCGCCGGGGACTGGGTGAGACGAGCCAGGGAAAGGGTTTATCACTTGGCATGTTTCGCCTGCGACGCTTGCTCTCGCCAACTTTCCACCGGTGAACAGTTCGCCCTCTTAGACGCCAGGTTACTTTGCAAAGCTCACTACCTGGACGTCGTCGAAGGCAACAACACTTCTTCCGATGGTGAGACTCTTACGGATATCCTACAACCTGTCATTCTGTTTGTAAATTTACGGTTGATAAAATTCTGAAGAGATCTCTGCAACGAGAGTTTAGTATCGCAAGGTTGAAATAGCAATATCGGTACACGAAAGTTACCCTGCTTCTCTGAACGGAAAGCCTCCTCGTTGGTCATTCAGTTAGCGGCTCGAATCGAAAGCCTTCGAGTTAAGAGATTAGGGGGGTGAAACTGAGAGGCGCACGGAAAACGGGGCACCCCTAATTGGTACTTTCGCAGAAGGCGGTGACTCTGAGAGCGGGCACAAGAGCGGTAACAAGGCGAAGAGAGTGAGAACCACGTTCACGGAGGAACAGCTCTCCGTTCTTCAGGCGAACTTCCAGCTGGACAGCAATCCGGACGGCCAAGACCTCGAGAGGATAGCGCATGTGACGGGGCTCAGCAAAAGAGTTACGCAGGTTTGGTTCCAGAATTCTAGGGCGAGGCAGAAGAAGCATCTGCACACGGGCAAAATGAAAGGGCAACACGGTACTTCTTGCGTTTGTTTCTTTCAGCGATATCTGTCCGGTTTAGAGCTGTCGAAATTTCTTCTTCAACTCGTTTGTTATTTGTCGTTTGCTAATATCGAATTTACCTTCACCATCGTTTCACGTTAGACGTGTATATCAGAGACATTTCTGGGGATTGAGATTTAACCCTTTGACTGCCACGACGAAATCACATGTTTCGATCAGGACGCCATGGGAGTACACCGTTAGATACAATCTATATATATATAAAAATGAATGTGTGTCTGTCTGTACTCGATAGATTCAAAAACCATACATCCAATCGCCATGAAAATTTGGGAAATTATTAGGTATATTCCCGGGAAGGCTTTTGAAAATTTTTGTTTAAATCAGAGTTGGGGTTCTAGGTGCTCCCGAACAAATATCTCAAAAGTATCAAAATAACATTTAATTAGTAATATTTGTTAAAAGTGTAACCATGAATAAATTGAAAAATTAAATTTTTACTTATGAAATTTACTCATAGAATTTACTTTTATAAAACAAAGTATTTATATATTAAGGAATAGGTGTACATAAAGAAAGAATTTGAAAATGCAGAACTCAGAGGGAAATAGATTTGGGAATATTTGTATCACTTTATCAATAAAACTCGGTAAAAGTTGCTGGGAATAATAGTAACTATTTTTGCAAATTTTACTCACTAAGTCCGAAACCCGTCAAATTAACGGGTCCCGTAAACCTAGTATTTCACAGAAATTAATCTATTATTTTTGATATTCTAATAAAAATTTTAAATTGTCCAATGGGGCACTTTTTACTTCAAAATATCCTGTAATTAACGGTAATTTGTTCAAAATGTATGAATTGTCAATTTGTGTTCCACTTTTACAATTGTAAACAGTTGAAGCGTTCCGGTCACCAATGACCGCTGTGACGTCACAGAAGAAACCGTGGCCGGTCATAGACGACCAACGTGGCGGTCAAAGTGTTAATAGAAACGTAAACCTTCTTTATTTTTCAAACAAAGCACTCGTATCCTACTGCAAATAAGACTTTATAAGTCTTGCTGCTTGAGAAATGTAACTTTTCGTATAAGTAAGTTCAAAAGGCTCGGGGATTACGCTTAAAGATACACGAGATTAGTATCGCGATTCAGAGAAATCAAAGAAACGTCGTTTACTGTTACAGTCCATCAATCACCACCGAATTCTACCGCGTCCACGGGCGATTTCGGTCGACACATCAATTTACATCTGACCTATTCCTTTCAACATCAACAGCAACACCATCACGGCCAGCAACCGCCGCAGCTGAGTCCAGCTACATGCAAAAGCCCTGCGCCCTCGATTTATCATAATCACGGTAAGAATACCACCGATCTCTCTGCATGTATTGGAAATTTGTTGCATGAGATCAAACTTTCCTTTCGACTCGATGATTTTGATACGTTATTCAAATGATTCGACAAACGTTTATATTAACAAGTTTAAATTAGTTGAAGAATTCTACGCTTAATAACCCTTTGGCCTATAACCACGAGTCTGACTCGTGGTAAATAATTTGTGTCATAAACAAAAGCCATGAGTCTGACTCGTGGTAAATAATTTGTGTCATAAACAAAAGCCACGAGTCAGACTCATGGTGTGGAATTTGTGCACAAAATACCGCGTATTATTATTAGAACAAGCGATTAGAGTTATTCCACATCGAATATCATTCGTTTGATTATGATTACACCGTAGACGTCTTAAAATTACTATTTGTACCTAAACATTGTTTATTATTTCCCAATTCCTTTCGTTGCACTGAAATATACAGTGGCTCCAAAAAGTATTCGTACACACTGTATTATAAGGAAATTCATCTACTCCTGAAATTCTGATTTCAATGAAACTTTATGTGTGTACAGTACATGGTGTATCCTGCATGGAGCAATTTTTTGGCGGCAAAATATCTTTTAAAGGGACTGATAACAAATCTCAAAGTTTCAGCGATTTTTCGCGCTTTGAATACAAGCTTTTCTGTGTTTTCTTTTTATGGTAGCGCGATAGAATATTAAAAATTAAACATTTTCTATTTGAAATGTTTTGCTTCAGCAAGTACCGTTACAAAGAGTTATCTCTAAAAAATGAGAGAAAACTCTGAAACTTCAACGCTGGTTTCACTCCTTTAAAATGGCATTTTGAATACAAGCTTTTCTGTGTTCTCTTTTTATGACAGGGCGATAGAATATTAAAAATTAAACATTTTCTATTTGAAATGTTTTGCTTCAGCAAGTACCGTTACAAAGAGTTATCTTTAAAAAATGAGAGAAAATTCAGAAACTTCAACGCTGGTTTCACCCCTTTAAAATGGCATTTAGATGAAAAGAAGGAATCAATTCATACGTATACTATTACGATCTACGTACCCACAAAGTTTTATCAAATACTTCTATCAGACTCAAAATTTCAGGGTTAAATGAATTTATTTGTGATCTAGTGTACGAATACTTTTTGGAGCCACTGTATGTCATGAAAAGTATACATTTTGCGCCAGTTCGGGTACACGGCTGAACAGTTGAATGGCGACCAACTTTCTTGCTTACTATAGCTCGCGCAATCAGCAGATATCGCGTAGGCCAAGGGGTTAACAACCCTTTGCGGTGTAAATTATTATAACCTTTTTCCTAAGCCTTATACATTTAAAAATTGTAATTTAACAAAAAATTACAACAACAAATTTTTCGATATCCAAGGACAAAACAAAGTTTTGCTTTGAAAAGGTCTACTCTCTATCGCAACACCGTCAACTCTGTCTTCAGGCTCGGAACAGTCGATGGACGAACTTTCGCAAGACTCGATGATGTTGTCGATGCCGAACGAGGTTTAATCTTCGACCGCTGGACTAGCCGTGTTGTAAATAATCATTATTTAGTGTTACGACATTTTCCACGTCCGTGAATCTTTCTCGGTGAACGCGTTTCGATTCCTTTCGACTTTGTCTCGTCGATCGAAGTCGCATAAGCAAATAGAATTCGTATTATTCGTCGTCGTGATCAAAGCTTGGACTGCACCAGCTTTTTCCCGACGTTCACAGAAAAAGAAGAGGACGTAGGAAAAAATGTCCGTGTAAAAAAGAAGCAACGAAGACGAGAAGTTTCTCTCGGTTTACTGTATTTTGCTTTTTCTTTTTTCTTTTTAACTTCATGAACCCGTTTGAGGAACGTCGAAAAAGAAAAAGCTCGCGGTGTAATTCTGCGGTTTAAGTTCCAAAGTATTTTCTACTGCAAGACGCGTTTCTAAAACACGTTGGTTGAGATTACCATACTAATTTAGTACGTACTCTGCAATAAAGTATTTATTCGGTTAATTGACCCTTTGAAGCGAGCTTTCCGCACGCCTCTTTCAGCGTTAAAAGTAATAAAAAATATGAGAAGGGAGTAAAAAAAATAATTTTCTGTACAGATATGCGTGAATAGTGTAATAAGAACGCGTAAAACGTATATTTCTTGCGAAGAATAATCAATTAACTGAAGAACAAGGAAAGAAAACGGTTATATTTGCAAGCGCTTCAAAGAGTCAATGCAAATGAAAATTTCTTGTAATTCTAGACAGCGAATGTTTTGTATGATTTAGAACGAAATCCGCCCAAATCGTTGTTAACCTATTAACATTACCAGCAAAACGTAGAGATGCCAATTTCTAAGACTGGATGGCAGCACAGCTCATCTTGCACTGGATGTTAAGCTTATTATGAATAAGTGAATACACTTAACGTTCCATGTTACGCATGAACAGATCCAGGCGCGTCAAATCATTCCGTCATGATTGATCGAAAAAAGGATCAACTCGTTGTCAACTTTCTCTTACAAGGAGAGTGCAAGCCCTTCGGGTCACTGATTTAATTGAAACCTTGCACACTTGTAGATCTAGTCATTCTGTTCACGAAAATATACCACTATAGGGGCAAACGCTCAATATTTTTCAAGATAATTATGATTAAAGTTTTATTATTACGATAAGTATAATTCTATTCAAAGTGTTTATCAAATGATAAAATGGTTTACTGGAAATGTACAAGGATTTATGTGCCACGGACTCAAGTTCAAATCCGTGAGGACTTACTAATTTCATTTCTTTCTTTTTTATTTTCTGTTCATTTTTTGTTTGCGGAAACATGTCGAATTTTAAATAAATTGTAAATAAAGTGTCTTACTAAAAAACTTCAATTCAATAAGCCTCAACGAGCGAATGGTTTTATATTTTTGTTTTTTCTGTATCAAATAAAATTGAAGTTTTTAGTAAAACATTTTATTTACAATTTATTTAAAATTTGACATGTTTCCGCGAACAAAAAATGAACAGAAAATAAAAAAGATACACTGAAAAAAAAATTAGTAATTGTCCTCACGGATTTAAGCTTCAGTCCGTGGCGTACAAATCCTTGTACGATCCCAGTAAACCATTTTATTACTTCATAAACATTGAATAAAATTATAAAATTGTACTTACCATAATAATAAAACTTTAATCATAATTATCTCGAAAAATATTGAGTGTTTGCCCCTATAGTGCCATATTTTCGTGAACAGAATGACTAGATCTACAAGTGTGCAAGGTTTCAACTAAATCGGTGACCCGAAGGGCTCGCACTCTCCTTGTTAGAGCGATTAAACAATTAACCCTCTCCAGACTTGTTCCCTTAAATTTCTTTTACGGTAACCGAAAATTATGAAAGTAGCGCGCATCCCTCTGTGTCTTGATTTAATTTAAAAGGAATGTGATTTATCCCCCCCCAAAAAAATCAAGATACATATTAGAATTTCAACGGAAAGGGTTAATTGTGAGTTTCAAGAAGCACAACCTTAATTCGTCGGATTGAATGGGAACGAATGTTCGTCGTGGTCACAAAGAAGGGTAAATGTAATTTTCCTTCTTTCTGAGAGAACGATACGATAATCGTTCTCAGTTTAATTGATCCGCGAAATTCCCTGATCTAATCAGGCTGTCGTTTTAATAAAACGTGTAAGTCTTGTATGCGATTAGCGTGAACGAGAAACGAGAGACGTCCGGTGACCCCGGAACCTTCTTTAGGGTTCATTTCCTGTTGACTCGAGCCTCTGGACTCTGGTAACTTGGGGAACATCAGAAAGCAATGTTCCGAATGAAAGTATCTTTTACAGTGTTTAGATAATTAATTGTGTAATCGTAAAAGGATCATTATTTAATATACATGTACTGTGATGTAAATATTGTAAACTAAGTATATATATATACAATATAGAATGTTGCACATATTTAATTGTTTTTGCATTAATTATCCCATCCCACGGAAGTGTATCGCAAAATATTTTTATTTTTACGAATTTTATTTTTCATCGACAGTTGGATATAGCGGTTTATAGGAACGGAAATAATAAGAATGTGTTTAACAGTAAAAGATATTTTTATTATTAACAGTACGGTTTACAATATTGCGGTAATGAGTGGACAGCATGGGAGCGATATCAAATACTCATGCACGATTTCCTTGAGGTTTTATATACAAAAGCTACATGACACGTCTATGTACAGTTTTATTGTTTTAAAAATAAAATAATTTGCGGAATAGCCTTTGTTATGCGAATTTGACGAATACTACATAGGTAGCGAGCGCGAAATAGTATTCCATGAATTTGGCAAATGTACAACGTCATCGCAGAAAATGATTAATGAAAAATTAATATTTAATTGCACGAAGGAAACCTTTCGCGAACACATTCAAATTTATGATTCCACATTTCGTTTGATTGCACCTGTTACAAATAGAAAATTGTCGAAACGCAGAATGCAGGCCACGAACTGTTACAATCGAAACGGAATAAATAATCGTTCTTTGTCTATTCGTAAACTAATGAAATCCTATCCTATTCGTAATATCACGTTTACTCCTCGCTTTGCTTTAAACAGTCCGTCATTTTTCTTTTTTTTTTGGTATGTACAAAAAGCAGAGAACATCTCGATCAAATCTTCTTTATCCTGAGATTCAAAGAGGGTTCGTCCTAAAAGATATTAAATCTTTCTCAGAATTTCTTCATCCCATAGATCCATCATAGATCTATATAAATAAAAGAAAAAAACAGAGACTTCGTCAAGTATTGAAAAAATTACAGATTTTCGCAGAGTTTCGATAAATTAGATTACCCTCTTCGAAATCCCGGAGTTCTGTTACTTTTCATTCTCCTATCGTCATTCGAGATTCGGATCAGAAATTTCTCACTGAAAACGAGAAACGTCTTCGAGATGATCGTGGAAGAACCGAACTGAAGTTCGAAAGGGGTCGCCGGTTTCTTTCACAAAAGTTACCCTGTTTGATGGCAGAACTGGGCTTGAAGGTGATTGGGCGTCGTTGGGGTCAGAGGTGTTAAGGGCGTGAGAGGTGTCAGCGGGCTGCCAGGACTTTCACTTCCTGCACTACCACCCTGATATCCGCCCAAATAGGCGCCCACCATGTTCACTCCGGTAGAATACAGGTCTCCTGGATGATGTTGCATCGGTGGTGAATGGTGCACTGAACACAAAAATTATCTCTTTTCGCCGACACCCAAGTACTTGAGAAGAAATAAAAATGTCTAGCGACGTCATTCATTGAAATGTCTATTTCACCACAACGGGTTAGATTACTTTCGCTTCGAATTTTATACAAATTGCGCTGTTATGCAAATTAGGGATGAAGGACCTTTCGATGCGATTGCAACTTAAAGAAAAAAGAAACGTAAGGCAATAAAGGGTGCACTCACTTTGCGTCTTGATCTTGCCGCTATGCTTCTTCTGCCTGGCCCTCGAGTTCTGAAACCATACTTGCGTCACTCGTTTGCTCAGCCCCGTGACGTGAGCTATTCTCTCGAGGTCCTGGCCGTCGGGATTGCTGTCCAATTGAAAGTTCGCCTGCAAAACCGAAAGTTGCTCCTCCGTGAACGTGGTTCTGACCCTCTTCGTCTTGCTGCCCTTGCCGCCGTGCTCGGAATCACAGTCCTCCGAGGACGAGGTATTGTTTCCCTCGACAACGTCGAGATAGTGAGCCTTGCAGAGCAGTCTTGCGTCCAGCAGAGCGAATTGCTCGCCCGTGGACAGCTGACGGGAGCAAGCGTCGCAAGCGAAACAGGCCAAGTGATAAACCCTTTCCCTGGCCCTTCTCACCCAGTCCCCAGCGCCCACGCTTCGTCCACACTTCGCACATTTGGCACCGAAGGTTCTGAAACATCGGGAACAAGAACCCTATTCAATCGCTATTTAATTATCAGAATGAATCCACCGAATGAATTGTTCGTCAATTAACTCTCAACTAACAACCAGAATTATCTGCAGCCTGCCGCAGAAAAGCAAGAATCGGACAAGGATGACCAGGGGAAGGGAGATAGTCGGGGTGCTATTTTCGGTCGGGAGCGCAGGTTCATTCAGGACCTCCATGCAAGAGAATCCGACGGTCCTGTCCTCATTAACATACTACTCTGCCACTCGATGTCCCTTGGAGCGCGTCAGCAGCGCGGGCCACGGTTTAAGGGTCGCTCGACCTCTCGCGATTCGGCCGGCAGATTACGTCGAGATTATCTCGACGTCTCAGTCCTGCGGCTTCCCTCGCCCTACAAATGACTCGGGCCCCTTTGAATTTCGGCCGCCAACACCGGGAAACAGATGACACGGTTATGCCTATTGCGCTAGGGGGTGAAACGTATCAGCTACTGCTTGCAATTATAGCGATACACCGATCTTTTAACCCTTTTAGTGCCAAACGAAAATCGATGCATACGCGAAGATAGCCGCACGAATTTGATGAATTTACTATGGCTTCGGAAAAAGCCCATAAAAATCAAACTAAGAATGATATTTAAAAAAAATCAAAATGCAGCATATTGGGGAAGAAAGAGAGAATAATGTGATGCCAATTGTTTTGCAATGCTTATTGAAAATCATATGAATAACAGTAATATAAGCTATAATGAAAAACATAGAAATAAGTTTCTCTTTTTCAAATAGTATTTTCACTAATCATCGCTTTGATAATTATTATAAACACAAAGATTGCGATTACGGTCCTAAGAAACTTTATTGAGACCATAGTCCCGTGTCTCGTTTTTACTTTATCGCTCGAATATGTACAGAGCCTCGGCATTAATCATAAGAGTATACCTAAGAGTACACATAAGATATAACAAAAAGTTGAATCTAAATTTTTTTTTTTTAATCAATTGTATTGCATCGAATTTGAACCATTTTAGCGTTTTATACAATTATTTTGGGTACATGTTTCTCGTGATGCGTATAATAAGACGATATATCATCGTTGGCACTAAAAGGGTTAAGCAGATTTTGTATAGTTGGCGATAATGTTTCAGGTTAGCGAGCCTGTTTACGTGCAATCAATATCTTGCAAAATACATACATTCTGTATATAATAAAACGGTCAAACAATTTTTTCAAATTGTACGAAATATGTTTGAGCGAAAAGTGAAGATTTAAATCGCTACAAGCAATTTGTTCCTCGTGGCCGAGGACAAGAAAGAGAGGAAGAGGAGAAAAGAAGAATGAGCGGTAGGTGAAAAAGAAGAATGGTGGATCGACCACCGAAGGGTTGCTTATTGTATGGAAAAATATGGTAAGCCACGGAAGGATTAGTCTGTTCACGAATTGCATCGTCACCGTCGCATCCGAGATATTTTCGGGCATTATTGGTTATGGTGATCGTGTGCAGGGCACGCCTAGGAGCATGTACGTGTTCCGTTCGAGACATCGAGACCTGACGCTGCATGCTTTCATCCAACCCCTCGAAACTTCATCCCAGATCTATCCAAATCTACAGCTATGGCAACAAAACGTGCTTCAAGCAGCGTATCCAAAATGTATCGAACAATCCATTTCAACCACTGTAGCAAATTAACACTGTTCCTACCGCGACATTCCCACGCAAGAGAGACAAATTTTTCTCAAAAAGTAAACGATGAAATTTGAAGAGAGTATTGAAAAATGTATTATACGTATATTTGAGAAAAAGTTTAAAGTTTAAAGGCGATTCAATTACATTATATCTATGAAATTTTAATCGAAATTTTAAAAACGGTCATTTGACCGGTTGTGGTAGGAATAGTGTTAACCCTTTGCACTCGAGAGGTGACCGTTAGTCGTTTAATGATACTAACTTCAAAAATTTTCAAATTCGAAATATTTACTATGATTCACGTATATTAAACTTCATTTAGTTTTGGTTAAGTCGTATATTAAAATTTACATATATGACTATTTAACGTCCGGGTCTGAACTAACGTCTGAAAATTTGCGAAACTATCATATGCTAGGATTACGATGTCCCATGAGAGGGGACAACCGAGTGCAAAGGGTTAATATTCTCAAGTCCCGTTTCAGTCGCCAAAACAAAACTGAATAAATAATGCTAACATCCTTTTCTCCCAGATCCTATTCTTCCATTAAACGTGATAATTCCTAAAACCATAGGAAACTCGTTATTCCTCTCATAATATTCTTAACACTAGAACTACCGACAATCAAAACGTACTTATTTGCACGGAAGAGATCACATTGGAAATTACATGAAAAAATACGGAATACAGAAGAAATAAATCTTTATTTATACCTTCTACGGAAAATCATAGGAAATTTTGGAAGCTTTACCACAGTGAATTTATAAGGTTGCTATAAGTAATCATCAACCAGTCATTTTGACTGCTGTGGTAGTTCTAGAGTTAAGCATCCGATTGAGTCGTTCAAGACACATTGCGACCCATTACGAGACACACCCTCTGTCCTTCCCGCGAAACACCAGCAAAGTGCAAAAGATGACGCGATTTCTCAGCCCGACGTCGATGCCGGGGACCCGTGAGCGTTCAGCCAGGTGTCATTAGCATAAATAGTGGCGCCACCCCTTTCCTCTTCCGCCGCGTTTGCGTCGGATCAGGCGAAAGAGAGAAGGATGGACGGGCAGAAGCAACGTGTAACCAGACCCGGGGAACTGGTATTGGGTATCTATAAATCTTCAGGGCCGTACATCGGCTACCAAACGACCCCGCCCTAATTTATTCATTTGTTCTTCCACATAGGCGGGCCCTATAAGTCAACGGGGGATTAAGTCGGCCGCTATCCGACCTCTGCACGGTAGAGAATTCACGGACCCCTTACCCCTTTGCCGTCCCTCTGGAACGCGTTCGATTCTTGCATTCTGCGGCCAGATCACGATCGCGATGTTCGATACCGACGGAGACTGTGAACGAACCGCGGGATAAACTAGAATGTCCACGGTGTTTTCCGCTTGAATTATCACGTTGTATTGCTACGTTGGTCGCGTGCATAGGGGATGTTTATGGTCGACAATTGGAATTCTTCGAGTATTGGACAGTGGACAGAAAGTTAAAGTAAGTCTAGAATAAGTATGGCAGTCAAAGGGTAACGAAGGAACTATTATTAGGTGTACAAGTTAATTTTAGTCTTTTTTTAGCAGATTCAGAGTTTATTTAAATTTTTATGCTCAAAATTTAGTGGACGAAGCAATCTTCCATACTTTCTATAACCTTTTCCCATCTTTCGGACAACGGATGCCTGATTTGAAGAAACTAGGCTGTCTTATTTCGATGAACTCATCTAAAAGTGATTGCAATTCCTCATTCTTAAATATCGTTAAGGTTGTCCAGGTCCTTTTTTATCCTGGAGATCGAAATTTCCTTCCCGGAATCGTCGGTATCAGTATTTGCAGGTGGAATGAGATATATCATTCTCCCCAAGAGCTTCAAAGATCATTTCTGCAGCTTCAACGGCTTTATCTTTTTTAACTGGAGTGCGAAGAGCACAAAATGACGAATGTGCTCTTTGCTGCATACCATCGTTTAAACTATTGTTTACCTAAATTATGTTGACCGAATCAAGTAGTCTTCTAATGTTTTGGAAAGCTAGATATCTACACTATAAGTCTCAAAAAATACCGTTACGATATTCAAATTGTAAACAGCCTTTATCATCATCGAAATATGAAAGACTAACATTAACTTGTACACCTAATATTTTGGTTTCCTGTTCAAAGGTCAATTCTGTTTTCCTTCTAGAACGAAAGAATGTTCGTAATATGTACGTGTAAACAGAAATTTATTTAACGTTCCTTCGGCAATTTGTTTAGAAAATCGCGGCAGACGAAACGAAGATTACCCCCTAGGTTTCGGCGTCCCGACTCAGGCCTGGCTCCTTCTCTCGTACAACGTAGGCATTCGCATTTAAGTGCCATTAAGGCAGAAACGATAAGGTCGCGATTAAAGCGGCAATCGATTCACCGGCCGCCACTGAATTAAGAGAACCGGAATTTCAGAACTGGCACCGCTAATAGAGCGATTTCTGGATCATTCTGTTAGCTCGAACTTTCCTTTCCTCCTTTTTTCATTCTTTTGATCCTCGGCTCTTGGAACGACACAAGGAAAAGATCGTGGAAGGGTCGGCGAATATTTATTAATTTAAAAGACACCCGTCCGGGTTGAAAAGCACCGGCGCGCGAGAGGGTGGACCAAAGAGAAGGAATCACAGCTGGCTTCGAGCTGCCTTACGAGGCGAATTCCTTAGGCCTCTGGAACATTGTCAGTCTTTGCTCGTGACTCGGCAGCCACGCACACGCGTGCCTGTGTTTTCGTGTTCTTCACTGGAAAACGGTAAACCCTTTTGGATTCGTACTATCAACGAACGTAACAAGCTTGAAGAAGCGTTTTCTTCGATTTTCTTGGACTTCCTGCGGTAGCTTTGATAATGCACGCAAAACGAACTTAAACCAACCATTTTTTTAATTGAGAAAGCATCGTTTTAAAGAGGATTTCTCCCGTAGAAAATATAATTTCTTCGAACGTCCAGTCGAAAGAGGCGCCTGTCGAATGGAAAGCGCTGTCGCGAATATTCGTGTAAGGCCCGATCGAGAACGCGGTCTTTTCTTTTCCCCGACGGACCCTGTAACCACGAGAAAACGTCAGTTGAGATGTCCTTTATTCGTGCCCGGCATCGGGCCCAGCTTCAACGTCACTACGTGACTCGCAGCTCGCGCCAGAGCATGCGTGATACACGTATGTGTCCGGTGACGTGAATAGCCGGCTGTACGCGTGAGGTCCCAAAGAAGAAGAAGAGGAGGAAGACAGAGCCACGAAGAAGACTAAATCGGAAGGCATTAATCACCCACCGGCGAATCCCCGAGACCCTACGTCGAATACACGCGTATGGATATCTGATCATCTGCCAGAATATCTTGCGCCCACGTGACGGTCACGTGACTGGGAAGAAGGGCCAGATTTTGGCAACATCTGAATATTAATTGTGATAAACATAGAGTAGAATTATCGAATTGTGAAAATTGATAGCACTGACACCGAAAATAATTTTGATGCCGTTTTCTATTCAGAAGTTCACTATTCAAAGGCTCGTCCTCGGTTCCTCAAAGTATGAACTCACAAAATCAATATTACTAGCCTCTAAGTGAAATTCTACCGCACTACATCATAATTCGATACGAAAACAGAACGGACAACTTGTCCTTTCACAAGCACAAAGGGTTCGAAAGCCGGTGGGACCGTTTTGGCGAGTCACGAGTCTGTAATCCAGACCGATACCCTTCGAAGTCTGTCCCAGGGGAGTTGTTCGTAGAATCCTTTGAAACTAGCTGCTCGACAGGGTGCCCGAGATATCGGTTATGCCGGTGTCAGCGTACTCCGCGAGAACTGTCCCGTAAGTCGAACAAATGATCGTTCTTTCCAGGAGCTCCCGAGTGGTAGTCGAGAAACGTCCTCTTAGCCTCCGCTCTGCTCACCGGTTACGTATCAGTGGGGTGTCTCTGCCAGCTTCGATCAGCGGGGATATTATTGGGTTCATCGATAATCCACCGTGTGTTGCTTCTGGATCGCGGGACAACTGTCGCTCCCACTCGATTATGGATCGCGCATGAATGATGGAACGTTGAGGTTTGATGAACGAGGCAACGCTTGTTTTTCAACAGAGCAGACTTCGAAGGAACGGGTTAAGTTTGTTCGACTTTGAATACAGAAAATGTCGAGGTGTAGGAGTTAATCATTGATAAGATAGGGAAACATTTGGGAGGTTACTCGCTGTAGATGTGTCGTATGCGTGAGTCTACAGGTCCATATTACGACTACGAAAGCAAGTGCTAGATTTATTTAACGTCGGACCGACTTACATATTTCCAAAAATTCACTTAACGCATAAATCATCCGAGGAATTTTAATGAAAGGCGCTTCAAAGCTACAGTGGCTCCAAAAAGTATTCGTACACTGTATTATAAGGAAATTCACCTAATCTTGAAATTCTGATTTCAATGAAATTTTGTGTGTGTACAGAACGCAGTGTGTTCTGCATGGAGCAATTTTTTTGGCGGCAAAATATCTTCTAAGGGGGCTGATAACGAACATCAAAGTTTCAATGATTATTCATGCTTTGAATACAAGCTTTTCTGTGTTCTCTTTTTTATGGCAGGGCGATAGAGTATTAAAAATTAAACATTTTCTATTCGAAAGGATTTGCTTCATCAGGTATCATTACAAAGCGATCTTTAGAAAATTAGAAAAAACTCAGAAACTTCAACCCGCAAAATCTTAGCGTAGCGAAATTTAATTTAACACTAGAACTACCAGAGCAGTCAGAACGATCAATTCGTGATTACTAATATCAACCTTATAAATTCACTGTGGTAAAACTTCTAAAATTTACTCTGATTTTCTGCAGAAGGTGTAAATAAAGATTTGTTTTCTGTGTCTTCGGTAGTTTTTCATGTAACATTCCCTTTCATCTCTTCCATGCAAATACAGTGGCTCCAAAAAGTATTTGTACACTGTATTATAAGGAAATTCATCTACTTTTGGTGTGTCCAGCGTGGAGCAATTTTTTTTGGCGGCAAAATATCTTTTAAGGGAGCTGATAACGAACATAAAAGTTTCAATGATTGTCCATGCTTTGAATACAAGCTTTTCTGTGTTCTCTTTTTTATGGCAGGGCGATAGAGTATTAAAAATTAAACATTTTCTATTCGAAAGGTTTTGCTTCATCAAGTGCCATTACAAAGTTATCTTTAAAAAATGAGAGTAAGCTCAGAAACTTCAACGTTGGTTTCACCCCTTTAAAATG